>CM062813.1:497428846-497838846 GCA_031772625.1 Pinus tabuliformis
TTTTAGGATTGTTATATTTCGGTCAAGGCAGTTATGGGAACTATTGAATCTGTCTGCAATAATTTTAAGAACATCTCGAAAAAGGAACAAGGACATAGTTCTATTTATGCCACCATTGCTCCTTCATACTGTTTGGGCCTTTTTTGATGGAGAAATCATGTGACATCCCTTATGCTACGATGCTGGTGTTTTTATCTTTTTTCATTAGAATAATCATATGAATATTCAATATTCCCCTAGTTTTGGTATAGATGCAAAAGTGGAATTTACAGATTTTTGGACCTTTTAATATGTTTCCAATATTGATAACATTTGTAAGCTACAAATAATGGGAGATTCAAAGCTTGTCATCGATTGGTTGGATACCAATGTTTTCATTAAAGCCCCCTTGTCTAAAACTTATCCTACATAATATTAGTAGCAAAATAAATATTATGGATGGTTTTCTACCAAGCATATCTTAAGGGAAGTGAACTCAAAAACATATTCAATTTCTAAAGATGTTCTATAATTTCCCTCTGGTTCCTTTGGCATCTATGAAATCTTAGACAAACAAAAAATTCAAGTGATGGAGTTCCATATTTAAAGAAAGGAAGTTTTGAGATGATCAATTATCTTGATAAGATGTTTAATTGTTTAAAATTAAAGCTTATCCTTTTGTTCATTTTCTTCTTGGATCATTATCCGGATAAGATTAGATTAGAAACTTGGTTTGAAAATGTATATTTCACTTCAATATGGAAATGTAAGTTTTTTTTTCCATGGAAAAAAACTATATTTAAAATAGTAAATTGATTTTTTTTGTAAGTTGAAATTCTATTACATACAATTTTCAAAATTACTTCCTAAGTACATCATGATATACAATATGTCTTCAAAACTATGACTTTGGCCTCAAGCCAACTAGAAGGAATTCATAGTACTTTATCACCGTCATAATAACCACCAAAAAACCCAAAAACGACTACAACTATGTCAAACATACATCTTACAAAAACCATTAGCAAGGGATCAAGAAAAGGCACAAGAGAATGATAATACACCTTCCACTAGACCTACTGAGGCAATAATTTCCAGGGAGGAAGAGGAAGACCCCTTATAGACTAAAACAAAGTTGAGGAGGTCATCACATAATGAACAAGCAACCTTCAAAAATCAACCAGACCTCTTGAATATTAAAAAAACCACCAGAAGAAGGCCACAATAGAAAACAGAGGAACAAACCCCTACGACTTAGCACCATATCCGAAAAATGTAACATCACTCCATGCAAACCATGCTAGAGGAAAAACACCATTGATACATTCTCTTGACTCTAAAACACCTCCCAATAAAACCAATAAGAAATTTACAAGGAGAGGAAAACCCTTGACAGGCTAAAAACATAGGAATGAAGCTTGTCGCAAAATGAACAAGAAACCACAGGAAATCAACCAAACCTCTAGAATACTAATAAAACACCAAGAATATACAAAACTAATTGGATTCCATGACTCAACAAGGATTTACCACAACCTACTATAATGAACCAACTAAAAGGATGTCAATGACAAACTAGAGAGTACCTTACAAATGCCACAATGAGAGTTCTCACGATGAGCCAAGGATGTAGAATACGCCTTTCCTTCAAGATACCCCCCCCCTAAAATCAATTTTCCATTCTGGTGCACCGAGTCTCCTAGCCATACAACTGGTGAGTCCGACTATAGCACAATGGCCACAAAATCCTCCAAGAGTGTCTTCAAAGGGACTAAACATCCATCCACCTTTTTTGCTATGAAAGAACATTTTACAACCTAGAAACTCCCCTTTCCTAGCTTGACTACCTGAAATACCAAACAGACTGAGAAAAGGTTTGATCCCACCTGCATCAGTGTTGAATTACCTCTATACTTTAAATAGAAACTTGCACACTAAACCATCGAAAGTGGTGGGGTTGTGGGCTATGTCACAAGGTTCGTCGAAATTTAACCTTGGGGTTCAAATTTTGGCGAACCCTAAAAAGATTTTGAGGTTCAATAAACCTCATCGAACCTCATGGCCATTAACCAAGTCCATAGATCAAAACTCATAACCTCATGTTACAACTCAAGCTTGTAATCTATCCTTGCAATTTCCATGTTCATCATAACATTTTTTTTATTGATGTTGATTTCTTACAATTTTATCCTATATTTCATTTTCAAGTTAATATATTTATACATATAGAAAATGTATATAGATGAACCTAATGGCGAACCTTATCCGAACCCCATCAAAAAATTCGAAATTGAGCTGAACCTAATCATTGTTGAACCCAAACCATGTGACATTGGTGGTGGGTACCTCCCCTAATGCCTCATGCCACCTGCTAGATCACCCCGATCAAGGAATAAATTGAAATGTTAATATTGTTATAAATAAATAATTAAAATTAAAATAATGCAATGACAATGTTTATATTTTTTTAAATTGATAATATTTTTTTCCATATATTCTACATGAAGAATATATATATTATATCTATTACATCAATCTTCATCATGTTACTGGGGGAATTGAATTTAGGTGAGAGAGAGAAACCTAATCATTCTTCCCAACTACGTTAAATAAACCTTATATATATATATATAATTTTAAATTAATTATTTAAAATATATATATATATTTTTACGTAAGACTAATTCTATTAAAAGATGCAAAAAATAGAGTTACAATGAGGCCCCAGCCTTAGCTATTTTGTACATTTTTCATTAGGAGTATCTAAACTGCCCCATATTTGGGGAAACCAGTTTGCCATAGCGAAAAACCAAACATGTGACCTTGACCCATAACAGAAGAGCTTTAGAAGAAGTTTTGACATAACAAAAAAAGACACAAGTGAAGTAATGACAGAACAACCTTTCGTTTCGACCAAAAACAGACATAACAAGTGACTTGACCAAACCAGTTAGCAGCTGAGATCTTAGTTGATGCGTGGGTGGCAGCGGATGCCACGTGGCTTCATTTGGGTTCATCCTGGTCTGGAGTCTCCTCAACTATGCGACATGCATAATGATACCAAACCTCATATGCTTCCGCCACGCCGCCTTCCGCCATGCCACCTTGTGGCTCCCTCGCAGGAAGAGTGCCACTCGTACTGCCAGCCATAGGCATCAAAATAGATGCTCCAACTAAGCTGCCACCTGGTTTCCGACTGTCATCAGTGCGTCCACCTTCTGCATGCAAACTGCCACTCCGAATTCCCCTGCCTTCTTCCTCCGGGAGCATCCCAGAGTCACGGCCTATTCCATGACTGCGCTCCTCCTGATGCAGCATTTCAGAGTGACCCAGTGGAGCGTCGTGCTGCTCACTTTCTTCAGAGAAGACAACGGTTATGTTGGCAATGATGATAGGTCTGTTAAGGTTGCTCCGAAACCTGAATTGCGTCGAGTGAGGGGCCGAACTGGGGGGAAAGGAAAAGTAGCAGTATGGAGCCTGAAATCGCTGTGCTCAACAATTGAAGCCTGTCCACAACCCCATTCGCTGCGAGCGTGAGGATAATTCTTGTGAGGCAAGCTGGGAGGGGGAGGATTTTCATGGGGAGGAGAAGGTGAGGCAGGTTCGGAGCTCTGCGCTACCTGTGAGCGAGCGCTGCCACCTCGAATACCACCTCTGCGACTCCTCATTCTATGACGGACCATGTTAATATGGTGGGAAGGGAATTCAGCAGGATAGAAGACCAGGAAGGAAAGCACAGGATGAACAGAGGGTGTCTGGTCAGGATTCAGAGGGCAAAGTCTGGAGTGGGAATAATGGTGCTCATTTCCAAAGTCAATACAACACAGAAGCCATCAGCGACTCCCGGTAACTGTCCGACTACAGGGATTTTCAGCTTGGGGTAGGCAAATACTGAGGGAAGGAGGGAAGATTGAGGGGTTGGGAGGCTCCATATCAAGGCAGACGATGTCCAGGTCTCGGATTGAGCGACCATTAAATGCAGCTTGCTGGCGCGCCTGAGTTCGTTTCAGGTGAGCATAGGATGGTGCGCTAGCCACCATCTGGCTCGTCCGAATGCCGCCGATCAGTCGGTTCTTCATTAAATGCTTCGATGGTCACCCGCATCCGGGTAATTATTAAAATATTAATATTATTATAAATTTTAAATGTAAATTAAATAATATTATTTACTTAAAAAATAATCAGAATGAAAACTTGAGTTTATATTTATCCATTTTATATCAAAATTATGGATTAAGACTTTCAGAGATAAAGGGGACAAAGGATTATGAAGATGACAAAGCAATTAAATGCGATTCATGAATTTTTTTGTTTTTTGCTTTTTGTTTTGTTTTTAGAAATTTCGAGTGGTAAGTATTGGAATTAACTTCCAGTGATATAAATAAGGTCCATTAAGCATTTAATATGAGTCGAGAGGGATCTGATTTCTTCATGTGCAAATTTTTTATGAACTAACATTATTTAAATATTTTGTATAGTTATTTATTTTTATTTTTTATAATTTTTTTTGGGCCAATATGAGAAAAATTTACTTTGATGATGGACGGACAACGCAATTACACATCATTCTAAGCTGTAAAATTAACCTCTCAACTCAACAAGACCAAGCCAAATGTCAATTTTTCTAAATACCAAAAACAAATATAAAAAATAATAATTAAATTATTTATATAATATATATATATATCTTCTTAATATTAAAATATTTATTTATATTTATTTTAAAAATTGCTTTCCTTCCTTACTAGAAATGATTTGGTTAAGAACCCTTTCTCTGTTTTAATCTCAAACATTTATTGCGGAGAAACCTTCCCAAATATGTGTTTCTCTTTATTACTTTTATGTTAAATCGATTGATTTTTTAACATATTATTCATATTTGTCATAAACATTTTGTGTGAAACATTGCAATCCATGTTTCTCTCTATGTCAAAAGTGATTGATTGAAAACCATGTAAGACAAATAGGACAAAGGTTTCATAATCTCTTTTTCGTGAGATAATCTCCATATCAAAATAACCTTTATATAAAACAATAAATTAATTTATAAAATGATGTTGTAGAAAAAATTAATAAAATAGTTTAGATTTATTATAATTATAATTTGGGATTTATTAAATGTAGAGAGTTGGATGTATTTTAATATTAAGTATGTTAAATTCAGTGGGATTATAATTTAAATGGGAAATGATAATAATTTTTTTCATTTTTAAGTTATTTTTTAAGTTTTATTTATTTTACACTCAAAATATTCTAATTAATAATTATAATTAAATTTTTTTTTTTTTTTTTAATTTAAATTGTATGTAATTTAATTAAATCAAAATAATTTAACATAATCTTACAATATTTCTTCCCTACTTAAAAAACAACTTTCACTTACACTTTACTTACTTTCAAAACACCAATTAAAACAACCAACAATAGATTCCATTTGATCTGATTCCATTATCCAGATATTTTGGTGTGCAAGCCAGGGAAGATTCACAATCTTTGGCATTTGTTTCCACATGCATCAATGTTGTCACTTTTGGTTGACTCGAGTGTCACATCATTCAATTATCAATTTGCGCAGGGTTTTCATATATACGATGGGAAATCAATGCAACCAATGTGGAAACGTAAATATTGGATTCTATAAAATATCGAAACTTGCATATTGGGTTTTTGATGGAACAAGGGTTTTATATTTTAAAATTTATGGATATGTTTTTTATTTTATTAATTTAATTATTATTAATGGATAATTATAAAATTTATAAGTTAATAATCACATTTATGTAATTTTAAATTAAAAATTTATTATGTATATAGGTTTTGTTTTTTTGTTTTTATCTAAGTTTGTAGTTTGGTACTGAGAATTGTAAATGAGACTAATTTTTATTTTATTTTATATATTTAAATTTGTAATTTAGTATCGAGAATTATAAATAACATTAGATTATATTAATGATGATAAATCATATTTTTTGGTTCAAACGTATTGGTCAAAAAATTATTTTATATGATTTTTACTGAAAGACTTTGCTTAATTTATTATGGATCACAGAAATTTAAATACAAAAACATTATATTATATTAAATTTGACATTAGATAATAATATTTTTACATTCTTAAAAACAACACTATAAAACTGATTCCCATCCTATTTAAAACTTTTACATCAACAAAAATAATAACCACATAAAACCTATTCCTATTCCCTTCCTTTGGAGGGGATGGCATAAACACTGATATTTTGTTCTTTTAACAACATTCTTCTGCATTTATATTACTTATAGTTTCAGCAATAAACTTAAAACCAGTTCAGTTTTGGTTGTCATGGCATATGAATATTGAAAAGTAAATATACTTAATTGTTGAAAGTTAAAAGTTATGTTTTATAAAATGTAGAAATTTAAAAAAAGTGTTTTCATTCATACATTAAAATTACTTGTATTTTGTTTATTTAATTTTTGGAAGTTAAAAATTAAGTTTTATAAAACGTAGAAATTTAAAAAATACATTAAAATTACTTGTATTTTGTTTATTTAATTTTTGGAAGTAAAAAAATAAGTTTTATAAAATGTAGAAATTAAAAAAAATGTTTTCAATAAAATTACTTGTATTGTGTTTATTAAGTTATTAAATAATGATTATTTTAAAATATGTATATTACTAATGATATTTATTTAAATGAAATAATAAAGTATGTATGTTTTTATATATTATTTTTTTTGTATATATAGTTTGAGTTGGCTTAGTGATCAATAGCATGTGGATCCAAATGAAGATAGAGAATGTTTGCTTTCATACACTAAATTTATTTGTATATGCAGTTTGAGTGGGCATAATGGTCAAGAGCATGTGAATCTAGAGGAGTATAGAGCATGTATGCCTTTATAGACTAGCGTTATATATATATATATATATATATATATATATATATATATATAATCTAATTTTAACCACTCAAGTTGCAAGGCATACACCAAATTGATATATGAGACCCCTTGTTTGTGGGATAAGAAAGTCACTTTAAACTTAAGATAATGTGCTTCTTCCAAAAAAATTACAGATTTAATATTAATTAAATGGGGTAGTCTAACTTAGAGAGGAAATGGGTTTTTCACTGAAATTCAACGATACAATCTCAAGCAAGATCGTAATTTTGTTGTTGTTTAAAATGCATTTTTGAATGCATGAATGGATTCAACACCCTAAAAAACCCCAGGGCACAAATTAAACAACTTAAACTCAAGTTTTAAAAAATCTCTATAGGATTTTTATTAAAGTTAACCAGAAAAAATATTTGAAAAATGTCATTTCGTCTATAGCCATGATTGAACTACACTTCAATAAAATTTAAATTTTAAAAAATTCAAATAAAATAAAATATAAAATTTATATTAATAAAAAATAATTTTATATCTATTAATTTTTTTTCAAAATATACATATATATCATATTTAAAATGAAAAAATCAAAAAAAAAATAAGATTGATGGATAAAAATACCATTTCATATATATATATATATATATATATATACATATGATGATGATGATGATAATTAATGTCCACTAAGACCAATGTCCTCTATTGGACGTCAAGAAAAGAGCGTCTAATTGTCATTGTTCAAAATCTTGTTTCTGTGATCAAGGAGCAGAGAAAGAAGCGTTCCAAGATCGTTGTAGTTGGGCTTGCTTAATAAGTCAAGAAGATTGGAGGTGTGGTTGATAATGGAGAATTGAAAGCGGATATGGGCAAGAGTTGAGCAGTCTAAAAAGAAGTGTTTTTCATCTTTGACCTTCTTAGTATCACAAATCTGACATATTCTATAGTCCTAGGGAGTCTTGGGAGTAGACCACCGCCCGGTCTCACTCCGAATCTCATGAGAGTTAGTTCTAATCCTAGCGATGCTCATTTTCTTCTTAGTGCTAGTAAACATAGAGAGATAATTCCGGTTATCAAGGGTGGGCTTGATCACCTCCTTATAATACCTTAGCTTCCTATTACCCTCTAGCTCCTTAGCATCCCACATCTTGTCCTTAAAACTAGAGGTAAGAATATCTTTGACATTGTCCTTACTTTCCATGATGATCTGCTCCTTAAACCCCAAAAGTTGAGCCAACACTTAGCATCCTAATGCCTCCAACGATTGAAACACAGGTAGAGGTTTTGAAAAACACTAGAAAATACAATTATGATACTTATTATTTTCCCTTCGAAAACTAGATTAATTTAACTATTTCTTAGAATTATTAATAAACCTATATAAGTATAATATCAACACAAATAAGTATATACACCAAGTTGCTTTCAAGAAATCTAACGGCCTAGAAAATATCCTCTCTTTTTCATATGAAAATTTAAAGTATCAAATAACTTGACACTAAAAAGTGATCATTCTTGTTACAAAATTGTATATACACCAAATTGCTTTCAAGATATGTCAGTAGTAAATAATGGCCAACAAAATCTCTAATACCCTCTCTTCTTCATATGACAATTTAAACTATCAGATAACTTGATAACATCAAACTAAAAAGTGATAATTCTTGGTACACAAGCCTGAGGTGGATGCACACTCTCTCTGCATTGAGTTAAGCAGTGCACTGCAATTCCAAAAGTTTTTTAAATTTTGTAGCATCATTAGATATTCGACATTGGAGTTGTGGACAGTGCTAGTGCTAGTGGGATTTAAGACTTGTCTAAGCGGCTACTTGATGTCTGCATAATGTTGAAAATGCAACAAGATGATGGAGCTTAGTGGAAAGGAGTCGCCTTCACTAAGTGGTCCCACAGGCTATTTTTTGGCGCAAAGTCTATTTTTAGACATATGGATCATGGTCTATGAGTTGCAGGATGCTATTTGTGGATGATTGGTCATGTTGGTAAAAATAGATGGACTTCTATTTTTAGACATATGGGCGGAGTCTATTTTTAGACTGCCAGGCTAAAAATAGAACAGTCGAATATTATTAGCTCTTAATAATATTTGGACTATAAACATTATCTTATCCTCTTGGAGCACTTCAGTTCGAGCTACGAATGTGGCACATGCAGCTGTCAGAAGGAAATATGCTTTTCTTATGGGTTAGTTGAGCTATTGCATGATGGACTTCAGTTAGAACTCAAGTGGTTGAGTTTGGTGGAGTTGATTGAGGAGTTGATGGAGTTGTGTTCAGTTTGACTTGGTTGAACTAGTTGTATTTAGTCTAACTGCAGAATACACTAGTGATGAGTGATGTGAATTAATTATTAATTAATTCACTAATTATTAAATCATAAAGCAACTAAAGAATACATCAGTTAACTCAGTGCATGGACAGTTCAGTGGAGACAGGTGTTAGAGGTGAGTGAAAGGGCAAGACAGCTGTCAGTTGTGACTATAGTTGTGCATGAGATTTGCACAATCAATGGATTGAGTATTGCCAATGAGGATTGCGTGGTTCAACCAAAAGGAAATGTGAGTTTGCTTCAGCAATTCTCATCTATTCTCATGCAGGATTGCGCAGTGGAGGCAGGCAAGCAGTGGAGGAGATTTGAACCTGTGATTGATTCAGATCTGAGCTAGTTTGTGTGTAACAGGTGGAGATAGTACTGAGTACTTGTGAGGAGTATTGTACTATGTATTGTTACATGTTCTCAATCAATATAATATACAGATAGTGTGGGGTTTTCAGCTGTATGCTTTCCCTGGGTTACATACTATGTTAATGTGCACATGCGATTGATGTTTCATTGTTTTTAATGCTGCAAGATTGATGATCAATGTAGAGGAGGTTATGTATTATTCATGCATTCCACAATAGTGTATAATCAGGATAATCTTTTTGAATAAGTGTCATATTATTCAAAATTTCTACATGGTATCGGAGTAGTTGATCATCAGATCTATTATTCAGAAAGTGTTTACATTTTATTTCTTCAGGCAGAGTCTGTAATCGGGCCACGTAGCCTCTGGATTCATCCTTCCTTTGGAAGGTGAAATATCCAGTAAAAGCCCATACAGTCAATCTCTGTACAAGAAATACTTTGTTCTCACGAATTTTAGATCAGAAGAGGTTGAGTTTTGAGTTTGTGGAATTCGAATTTGCAGCAGTGTTTTCTTGGTGTCAAAGTTGAAATGTCTTTCAACGGATTGCGATTGGAGTATGCTCTTGAGGGCAGCTCGAATTATATTGCATGGAAAGACAGGATGGAGGCGGTGTTAGATGACAATGGGTTGAAGGATTTCATAGAGGCTGAGGTCCCAAAGCCTACTGATACTGCTCAAGTTGTGGCTTGGCAAAAGAAGACAGCAAAGTGTCGAAGGATTCTGTTGGAGGGCGTGAAGGATCACATTGTATCTAGCTTGCATGGAAAGGCTTCTCCATACTTGATGTGGAAAGCGTTGACAGATCTATTCCAAAGCAAGAGCGACCAGAGGAAGTTGGCGCTCAAGGATAAACTCAGAAACATTAAGTGTGAGAATGGAGACAGTATGCCCAAGTATCTCACGAAGTTCACCCAATGCCGGGATGAGTTGGGAAGTGTGGGGGTGACTGTCGATGATGAGGAATTGGTGAGCTTGGCTCTCCTTGGTCTTCCGAAGAGTTGGCATTCCTATCAGGACTCTGTCTATGGTCGGGAGAAATTACCAGGATGGGAGAGACTTTTGTCGGATCTTGTGCAAGAGGAGATCAGGCGGAATACCAGGGACGAATCTTCATCAAAGGCATCTGATGAAGAAAATTGCGCTTTGGCTGCCAAAGCAAAGAAGGGGAAGGAGAAGGGTTCTCTTTCCGAATCTAGTTCTTCCAATGATGGGAAGAAGGTTCAAAAATTGAAAGTGCGATGCTTTCGTTGTCATGAGGTGGGCCATTATGCTTCTAATTGTCCACGGAGGAAATCCAAGAAGGGATCCGGGGAAGGATCTGAAGGTGAGGCACTTGCTTCACAGTTTGAGTTGGATTTCACACTCTTCGCATACATGGTTTCATCCATGGTGGGAAGTGGTTGGTTTCTTGACAGTGAAGCTTCTTTCCAAATGACCGATGACAAGAGTTGGTTCAGTACTTTGGAGGAGAAAGATCTCTAGATACTCATAGCGATGGGTAATGATGAGAAGTATAATGTCTCAGGTGTAGGCACGGTTATTTTTCAGAGGGAGCACGAAGCTCGCATTACCTTGACCGATGTCAAGTATGTACCAGGACTGAAAAGAAACTTGGTGTCGATCGCGATGTTGGAAGACGGAGGCTATGATGTAGTCTTCAGTAAGGGAAAGGTTTTCCTTAGACACATCATCACTAGAGAGGTGAAGCAGATTGGTTCATGGGTCAAGAACCTATATGCTCTTGAGGTTCAAGATGCATGCAAAACCTTGAGCAGCGAGGCAACTGATGGAGACTTGGTGGTTGAGAGGGAGCATGTATTACCTCTCAACATGTAGAGCCAAAAGAAGTCTCAGATGATTGTGGAGGAGCCATGATTGGTGCAGCAGCTTCAGGAGGTTGTGGAGCAGCCACAACAAGGGAAGCTGAGAGGAGATCGAGTAGAGACATCTACTCATGCAAAGACCTCCAGTAGGGGGAAACTTCGAGCCAGGTGGGCTGAGGGATCACATGCGGCCATACCTCCAGGTAGGAGGTGGGGCGATATAGAGTGATCGTCCCAAGGAGGAGGGGCAGGATCCTTGAGGTACCCAACCTCTTGGATGAGACCTTGCTATGGGAGCCCCGATGTGGAGTAGCAGGAACTAACTGATTGGGTAGAGACAGATGCAGATGGAGTGGCAGAGAGAGCGACAGTGTAGGGAATCCCAGGACAACGCATAACTAGCAGGCTGCAGCAATGCGAGAGGCATAAGTGTTTTGCACAGTGCTAGGTGGCACAAAGAAGTGTGCAATGGTGCGAGATGCATGGAGATGTTGCAGTAGCGCAGATGTCAGAGAGGGAGCACTTGTCAGCAATAGGTAGAGCTTTGGCATCAGAGTATGTTCCTAGCCCAACAGAGTGGTCAGTTGGGAGTGCTTTTGTTCCAAGTGTTGTTGGAGCAAATGGACCGGGCAAATGTGTTTCATGCAGAACATTCCAGAGTTGCAGGATAGGGGTTGCATATAATCCATATCTTGTTGAGAGGGAGTTTTGAAAATGCAACAAGATGATGGAACTTAGTGGAAAGGAGTCGCCTTCACTAAGTGGTCCCGCAGGCTATTTTTTGGTGCAAAGTCTATTTTTAGACTATGTCTATTTTTAGTCATATGGATCATGGTCTATGAGTTGCAGGATGCTATTTGTGGATGATTGGTCATGTTGTTAAAAATAGATGGACTTCTATTTTTAGACATATGGGCAGAGTCTATTTTTAGACTGCCAGGCTAAAAATAGAACAGTCGAATATTATTAGCTCTTAATAATATTTGGACTATAAACATTATCTTATCCTCTTGGAGCACTTCAGTTCGAGCTACGGATGTGGCACATGCAACTGTCAGAAGGAAATACGCTTTTATTATGGGTTAGTTGAGCTATTGCATGATGGACTTCAGTTAGAACTCAAGTGGTTGAGTTTGGTGGAGTTGATTGAGGAGTTGATGGAGTTGTGTTCAGTTTGACTTGGTTGAACTAGTTGTATTTAGTCTAACTGTAGAATACAATAGTGATGAGTGATGTGAATTAATTATTAATTAATTCACTAATTATTAACTCATAAAGCAACTAAAGAATACATTAGTTAACTCAGTGCATGGACAGTTCAGTGGAGACAGGTGTTAGAGGTGAGTGAAAGGGCAAGACAACTGTCAGTTGTGACTATAGTTGTGCATGAGATTTGCACAATCAATGGATTGAGTATTGCCAATGAGGATTGCGTGGTTCAGCCAAAAGGAAATACAAGTTTGTTTCAACAATTCTCATCTACTCTCATGCAGGATTGCGCAGTGGAGGCAGGCAAGCAGCGGAGGAGATTTGAACCTGTGATTGATTCAGATCTGAGCTAGTTTGTGTGTAACAGGTGGAGATAGTACTGAGTACTTGTGAGGAGTATTGTACTATGTATTGTTACATGTTCTCAATCAATATAATATACAAATAGTGTGGGGTTTTCAGCTGTATGCTTTCCCCGGGTTACATACTGTGTTAATGTGCGCATGCGATTGATGTTTCATTGTTTTTAATGCTGCAAGATTGATGATCAACGCAGAGGAGGTTATGTATTATGCATGCATTCCACAATAGTGTATAATCAGGATAATCTCTGTGAATAAGTGTCATATTATTCAAAATTTCTACACATAAGAGCGTTGGTCAGGATGTCTCACATAAAACTGCAAGCACTCAAAAATAAAAGTTACATCGAAAATAGAATGGTATGGTTTAAAGGGATGGTTTTTCCTTGGCTTTTTCATAAAAACAAGATGATACAATTTTATTTTGAAATCTTAATGTTTTGTTTGTTAAAATTTTCTTTATGGAAAATAATATTACAATATAAATGCATGAATAATTACTTAAAATAGATAAACAACTAATATTTTAGTTTAATTAAATATTTCAATTTCATATTAAAGATAATTAGGAGTAGGTTCCCTTTAACAATTACTTGTCTTAATTTTGATAGGAATGTCTATTTATAATTTGACTTGGTGTTTGTAAACATTATCAAAATATTAATGTCGAAACAACCATCCACCTAAAGATTCATAAGTAATTAACTACAAGCTACCACTATAATTCTATTAGATGTTCTTATGTGCGTAGTTCATTCAACCATCATATCTTCATATATATATTTTTAATCCCTTGCATTACCCTCATCACTTCAGATTTTCTAATCATGCTCTAGATTTTATATACTTACCCTAAACCATGCTATGGGTTTTGTGAGTAAGCGAACAACCATAAATAATGGATTAGAAAATCCTTGATATATTGTACAATGGAACCAAACTTTTCTCTACTTTCACTCCTAGTGGAACTACCCTCATTAGAGCCACATTTCAAAAACTCTGATGTCAATAAGGAAAGACAACAATCAACGATGAAAGGCTTATTCCTCTGCATAATCAATAGTGATGGCTCCTGTTTGCTACAATTTCACCGCAATTTCACCTTGTATCCCTACAATTTGAGTCTTGCAAATCACAAGCGTGCAGGTTGAATCTCTGTTTCTTGTAGTCCATGATAGACAGACCGTACATGCTTGACCTCACTTAGAAGTTCGAACAATATCATGTCCTCCTATGAGTCATTCTCCTTCAATGGCAGCATGAAAATTTAAGATTACAATAGTTTCCTTCTTTTTCGTGATTGCTGCAAGCGATCTAACATTCCCACAATTATATAGATGGCCCGCCTCAACCATTCAAAATCAACCCACTCCCAGAAATGGCAGTGCAAATACTTTGATGCATGGTTACGAAGTTTGGATTTAAATTCGATACAATATGATAAAAATTCGAATGAAAAAAATTAATTCGGAAAAAAATTGATAATAGATATTTGTAATAAAAATTGGAATGAAAAAATTTTAATTTCTAAAAAAATTTGATAATAGATATTTTAAATATTTGTATTTTTTTGATAATTTTTTTTTTTCATAATTTATTTGGAATTTTGAATAATTTTTAGTAACTCTAAATGATACAATAAATTTATAAATAAAACTCATGTAAAGAAATTTGCTATTCATATTTTATTTTCAAAAGTCAATGTAATAGTCTTTTTTAAATTTTGAAACTTATTTATGTAATAAATGCACATTTATAAAATCTATATTAGAAACTGGTTTATTTATAATCTCTCTATAAATAAAAAATAATCACTCATAAAATTAAATTACCTGCACATTTTGGTTCCTTTCCTTTAATCCTTTCTAAATTTTCAAGATTGAAAAAAACACAAAATTTTCCTAATTTTACTTTTACGTTCTATTTTTTTTTCTTTCTTTTACTCTCATTTCCATTCTTTGTTTGTATATGCTATCTTCTATCTACTTCTGTTAAAAAGACATGGTATAACATGTAATAAATAATCTTTTTGGATACCAGAAATGATTTCTTGAGCCAAGAGGCTCATTCTACAACCCAGTGTGATGTGAGAGGGTCATTCTACAACCCAGTGTGATGTGTAATGCTGTCTGTCATCAATGTTGAAATTTTACTCATCTTGCTCAAAATAAATAATTTTAAAAATCTAAAAATAAAAAAATTTAAATAACTATACAAAACATTTAAATAATGTCTACTCATAAAAAAATTTGCAAGCGAAGAAATTGGATCCCTCTAAACTCATGTTATATCAGTATTTCAAATAGATTTGTGCTGGTTAATTAATTATCTCTATCAAAAAATTAACCAACTAAATTAACCCTTATGCTCATAATCAATTCAACTTAAAACAAATTGTTCTCGAACCACGAATTTCCATATTTTTTTTTGGGTGAATTTGGTAACTATGCTTTGATACAATTCAAACTCCTATAGCTCATAAAGCCAAAGCCCAAAGCCATTACAGGTAGTGCTGTAAGAGTGCTCGATCCATTTTGATACCCTTCTTGTTTTCTAATAAATCTACATTAGAGACCTTAGTAGGGATTTTTCGGGTAATAGCATTGGCCTAGATTTGAGATATGATATATGATATATAGCATATTTAAGCAATCTCCTTTGATATGTCAGCAATATGATTGTGATCTCCTTTGACACAGAAGTGATCTAACAACGATATGTTGGGCAAAGCCTTCGCTGCTCATCTCAACTGGAACACCATCTCTTAAAACCTTCCACCAGTGAAAACTCATGCTTCAGGTTGCCTTCTTATATGAATCTTAGCTGTTCACGATTTCTTATGAATGAACAAACTAACATAACTAGCTATTATACTTTCTCACCATGTCCCTAGGCCCTCTCATGAGAGAGTCTAACTATTATACTTTCTCTATATGTCCCTAGGCCTTTCCATGAGAGAGTCAACCTTAACAAGTTCTGATACCAAATCAGATATTCATAAGCACATTTTTATTAATCAAATAATATTATAATAAAAATACATGAATAATTTTTCAAGATAGAGAAATTATTTTTGATCACATAATCAAGTAAACTCACATTAATATAAGAGTTTAATTAATGAAGAATATCACTCAACTTAACTAGATCTAACAACCTCCTAAAGATTAGAAACATACTCTTTTACTTAAAAAGTTTTACACTTAACACAAATAAGAGCCATATTCTCTAAAAAAAAATTTAGAGTAAATTTGTAGGAAAAAATTCTTAAATATATTGTTGTAAAGTTTTATTAAACATAAAAAAAATTATGGAGTAAAATTGCAGGAAAAAATTCTTAAACATAATTATGTTTTTGTTTGTTTTGTTTTTTTTAACGAGTTTTTTTTTTATAGTGTCAACAATCTAATATAAGATATTATGGGGGAGATGTAGTCTAGTATGGGGTAGTATGGAAGAGATGTAGTAATGGCATATTAAATTAAAAGATAATAATAATAAAATGTAATGTTGATTCTGTTATCACTCAGGTTGTTCCCCAAAAGTTGTAGGAAAAGGGAATACGACCGAGGTTAACCACTAACCAATCTTTTAGATGCAGATTCTAGCCAATCTGCATCCAGAGAGGGCTCTCTCTTTATGATTTAACTTTGTTTTTTATGTATATTATGCTAGTTATGAAGTACAGGGGTTTGTTTGATTTCGGGATGGTGAATTTTAAGAGAACAGGTGTTATAGACATTTTTGGGCACTGCAACCCCAAGCATAAAATGTCCATAAACCAAGGGCTCCTAAGTCCCTAAAGTGTTGTTCTAACCCCTAAAGGAACAAGGTCAACTGATTACAGCTTCTCCCGGAAGTTCTCCATGAAAAACTGCTCAAAACTGGTCAAAACAGGATCATTTCAGCTGCTCCATAGGCAAAGTGCGTTGCATCTCACCTAAGTACACTGTGTGGGTGCATTGCATTTCAAAAAGCCCTTCTATGGGGTGCGATGGGTGAGAAGTGACAAATGGCAGTGTTAATCCGCGAGGTGGAGAGGCATGGAATCTTCCAGAAACTTCTCCTGTGACACTTGCCTCTCTGAATTCGACCAAGGATGAGTAAGAGATCATCAATCTCCAAGTGGAAGCAAGAACTATCAGAGGGAAGACACTAATCAAATCACAAGCTGACTCATCTCCTTTTACAGATGTCTATATATGGATCCCTCATCCCAGAGATCCAGAGGCTGGAATTTTGCATCTTGTAAGGAATTGCTGTTGGTTTCTTGAGACAACATCATAGTGTTGGGTGATCTAAGTTTTGTATGAGGTGAAGAAGGGCTTACTTGCTGAGAGGATGATGCTGGGTCAGAACAACTGGTTGTAACTCTCTTGGCTCTTTCTTGATTATCAATAAAAGTTATTCAAGTTTTCCTCCATACTCTTGTGTTATTTATGTTTTATGCATTTGTATGGTCAATTTACATCTGATCCTAGATTGTTTATGATTATAGATCCATGTTCTTGTATAGTGTTTTGCTACTCTGATTCTACAGGTACTCTGTGAAGCTGGACGTACAAGGAAGCAAGTAGCGAAAGACTATCAGAAGAGAGAGGAATCAAACTAGGAGATAAGCGCAAGACAGAGGTTGGTCTACTTTGTTCTTCTCTCATCTATATTTCATAAAGGAAAAACGAAAGTAGCTTTACTTTGTTTGTTTCTAAGGTAGCTACCACACCTTAGTGGGATAAGCAGTTCTGTGTAGACACTTTTCCCTGTAACAAAATGGCGACTCCGCTGGGGACGAATTAGGTTGTTTGTTTATCTTCCTTGTTGTTTATTTTATAAACTTACAGACGGAGCCTGAAGTCGAGCCAGGTAGCTTTCGAACTGCATTTGCTATGCAAATGCAAAGTAGATAAATGTCGCTTCAGTCAATCTCCGGGTTTTGTTTATGAATTAAACAACTGATTTACAAACTCTCTGATTTCCCCTTGTGGTAGCTCTAGTAACCTCCTTAGATCTACCCCTGATTGTTGCTTTACTGATTACCATTTGCTCGGCCAAAACCCATGAACTGAACTGCAAACTGTGACCCAGAACCCAAGCAAAGTCTCGTCTCTGGCCCAGCGCAGGTTCTGTTCTGTGAATCTGAAATTCAGCGCACTTCCTGAGTGTAGTAGGTGCGCTGCATTTCAAGTTCACTGTGTTACAGGTGCGCTGATCAGACTAGGCATTGTTCAGTTTTGGTTTCTGTGATTCATTCTTTTCAGTTCTATTCATGAATTTTACTGCCTGTAATTAGTATATCTCTATTTGAAACCCCTTTTCCTTGCTGTTATTCCGCCTCCAATGTGCAAAGAACTGTAAAAGTTTTTGTGTATTTGTTGAGTCATTTTCAGTTCTCCTTTGCAAAAAAGTAACGTAATTGTATTGTCGATTCTCGACTTGAAAGTGTCGTTTTCAGTTGTAGAAGAGAGCCTGATTACTCTTGATAGTCGATTACCCTGTTACTATTATATTTGGTTTGAATTCATAGTTTTTCTAGTGTCGAAAGAAAGTATTCATTTCTGAATCATAAAGTGTTGTGATGGTCTTCATTTTTTATTTTGAAAAGAAACTTGTTAGTAATTGTCGCTTGAAAAATAATTCAGATTTGCGCATTAGCTTTCTTTTTATCATTCACATATTAAGAAAGTTGAAAACAAATACATGCATGTGCATTTGCATTTAGACTGTTTGATTGGTTTGATTTAGGACAGTGCATATAGTGTGTGCTCTTTGCTCTTTGTGAAAGAACACTGTCTCTCTTTCCTTAGTAGCTAGGATTTTCATTGCACAAAGAAGATAAAAGACTGTTTATCATCTTAGATTGCATTTTAGGAATTGTACATCTACATCTCGCGGTGAACCTGAAAGGCAAATTTCTTAAGCAAGATCAACTATAGAATAAATTTAATGAATCTAACAACGCTTTGGAACCTAATGCACAACATCTAGAAGTCTAGGCTAGAGACGTCATCCGGCGTCGTAAAGCCTGGTAACTGTTGTTCTCACTGATGGTTGGGTGATTCCTCCACTTTGAGACAATAAGTGCCAGTACGGACTTATGCTCCCACGTACCATCGAGTATATTTTGGGAGACCACAATAGGCTTAATCCTTTATCCATAGGAAGTCGTGTCTGCCGCCCTATCGATCGCAATGCACTGAATACAGCATTCGGGAAGATTGACTGCCGTACCGTAAAAAGTATTCTGCAGTTTTGCGATTGGTTTGGTAATCCCTCTACCTAGATTTCCAAAGCAGTCCCTTTCGTTCCTTTTTAGACTCCTTAACGGAAAAGGTCCTTCTGAGCACTTGTCACTTCAGGCTCATTAAAAATCGAAGGCGACTAGAGTCATCTTTTGTTTTTTCTCGACTCTTAAAAATTGAAAAAACAAGTTGTGTCAAAGCGTCTAAAATTTATTTTAAACGGAATAATCATCACCCTTTCCTACGTTGATCTTAGGTTGAGAAAATGGAATCCACCAACCAAGGAATTCCCCTTGGAAGAAATCCTAGTCCCTTCTCCTCCTGGGGAGATGTTGGTGCACCCCATATGGCCACATTGTCGCTTCCAGGACTGACATTCGGCTTGCCTGTATGGCTCTTCTCAACTTCTGTCGTTCAGAACACCGCAATTCCTGAACAATCGAGTAAGCAACTAGACGATTCCAGAGTTACTCGCCAACCTTCTACTTCCTCCAATTCTCCCTCTCCTCCTTCCTCTTCGCTTGATGGAGCTGGTAAAGCCAAAAATCAAGTACCTGAGAAGAAGAAGGAAAAGAAGAAGAAAGGGAAGAAGAAGAAGGAGCCAAAAGCGAAAGGGGGCAACCAAACATCGTCTAGCGAAAATCCACACACTGCACCGACCAGGCCTAAATCGCCATGTGTCATTTGCAAAGGAGACCACTATCATAGAGATTGTCCCTGCAACCCTCGGATCTTAAGGGACTGGTCTCCTTGTTTGCACAACCCGGTGTCGTCAACCTCTGATGGTCATGTTGAAAACACATCATCGACTAGTGAAAGTGAAGCCCCTGGACAAAAAGGAAAGTACAGATTTCCTTGTAAACTGTGCGAAGGAGATCATGCCGTCCACTATTGTCCCTTCTTAGATGAGGCTAAAAGAGTTTTGGATGATCGTCCGGTTTCACCATTACGACTTCCTCCTGGATATAAAAAACTCTTGCCGAGTCCGTCACTAGTTGAGAATCCGGCTGACCCGCCCAGGTGGTCGGCCGAAGTTTCTATCATCGAAGAAAAACCATCTGAATCCACACCAGACGAAAGTCAAAAGGTCGAGGCGGTAGTTGACCCGGTCTTGCCTTCAGAGGTTCTACCTTCAGATGATACAGTCACCGAAGAGAACAAGGATGACACCATCCAAATTCTTTTCGTAAGCACAGACTCCGATGAACATGGGGGCAATTTACCCATTCCTTTACCGCAGGAAGGAAGTTCGTCAGATTCGTACCCGGCCGTCTATTCGGTCCCACCTCCGAGCAACCTAGTTGTTTCCTTCGACTAGAATCAACTAGGGAGACCCCGCTTACCGGCTAGTGTACCATTCCGAATCATTGCTCAAATATATAGAATGGTTATGGCCGGTACCATCATAGATGAAGGGGCTTCTGTGAGTATCCTTTCCTCGACTGCTTGGAAAGCGCTTGGTTCGCCATCGCTTTTGCCTGAGATGAGAAATCTAACAGGCTTTGACAAAGGAACCAGTCGACCGTTAGGGATCCTTCCCAATGTGCCCATAACATTGAGAAGGAAAACCGTTCAAATGAACGTAATGGTAGTCCAAAGACCCCTGGATTATAATCTACTCCTTGGACGAGACTATATTTATTGCATGGGAGCAATTGTCTCCTCACTCTTTAGAGTAATGTGTTTTCCGCACGAAGGAAGAGTGGTCAAGCTCGTAGACCAGCTTTCATTTCCCGGATCACACATAGCAAATAGTCATATACCATCCCTGAATGGTCTTTTCACACAAAGAATGTCTCATCAATCTCCAGCCCGTCCACCTGATGAGCGCGAGTGATTTGGGGGACATGACTGAAACCCAGGGGGCATGCACCCTGGTCTGCTTCGGCAGGAAAACTTCGGGTATAGGGTAGGTTTCCGCAAGAGATATATGACTAGACTGTACTCCCGTCCGTGATTGGAAGAGGGGGCTAGACTGGAATAAGATTCTCTCGTCAAAGTTATGTGAGTGGATTGTCTCACCTTTGTCTATTTCGGTAGACATCGCCGAAGAAGTGTTTTGTTTGCGCTGTGAATAGAACAATCTTTGGTAACCTGAAAGAGGTAGACCTTTCCTGATAAAACAAATGTTTTGTTGGTTTGAATAAAAGGTGACCTTGAAACTCTGTTTTATACCTGGGGGCATGCAAACCTTTTGGCGTGCAAGCGAAGAGCGACCATTTATTTTTTTTAAATTTGTAGGTCCTCTAACCCTTTAAACTCGTAGTATTGGTCGTTTCCTAACTTGCATAAAGGAAGGATGTGGGGTAAAACTCTAAAAATTGCTGTTTTCATATATGAGACATTCTTATTATACGATTGGATTAATCGAGCAGTTTTAGCACATAGTTCAAGCTCGTTAAAAATAAACATAAGTCATGAGCAAATGTTTCTCCCCGCGTTTAAGCTCATTAAAAAATGAACTATTTCCCGGTAAATAACCATCGTGAATGTAGTACTTCAGCCTTTAAAGCCTTGGTCGTGTTCTCATCATCACCTCCACTCTGCATTGGCCGATCATTCACCTCCATTTGATTGTTTACCCCTTTTTGAGGAACAGCTGCGAAGAGTGATCCCACTAGCCATCCTTGTAACACTGCCGTGATTGGAAAATTCCAAACGTTACCTGGAATTAGCTGCTACCCAATTTTATCACTCGTTCCTCAAAAGACGAGTCTCCTTTAAGCTCTTTTCAACTGACTTGTAAAATATGAAAAGGTTTCCGAGCCATTGGCCTCTCCAGCTCGTTAAAGGGACCGGAAGTGCTATCCCTCCTTTAGATTTTAATCTTTTTGGACCTGAGGGATTATTACACAAAAAGATCGAGTGCTTGTTTTGTTCGGCTCGTTAAAAGGATCGAAAATTCATCCCTTCTGTATTGTTTTATACTTTTTCGGACTTAAGGGATTAGATGACGAAAAAGGAATTCTGGAGTTTCCTTTACGTCCCTTTTCAGACTCTCTAAAATTGAAAAGGACCGAGTTATCTTTGTCGTTAAACTCGTTAAAACTTAATAGCGACAAGCTTGTCCATAGCAGACAAGAACGAGTTTCACTATCGCTAGGCTTGTTAAAACATAGCAATGGGTTTGCCCGAAGGGAAAATTATAGAACAAGCATATGTTATCCTCCTCAAGCTTGACAAAAATAAAGAGGTACTGGTCAGCAATGACTGGGGAAAAATTGGGAAGAAAACTTGAAGAAACTTTGTTGGTAGCAAGTCGCTCTTGAACATGACACTTTCACTCCACATCCAAGTCGGGTTGGGTTGTTTCATTCACCGGTCACATCACCATGGTCCCATCACACCATCCACATTTGGGGTTAATGCTACCAATCCATCATGTCAGTGTCGCCGATATGTTCAAGAGATGTCATTCAGAGAATTCACCTGTGTCTCACCCGCTACAATACATTTACACTCCATTCTTTCATGACCACCACCCTGAACCTTATATCACCAGATCGTTTTCACCTCCATTAAAATCATTTGCTCCATTCCGTGTCATTGATGTGGGATTCATTAAGGCCCTCCTATGACAGATCGCTTCTTGTCGACATCAGCTCATTATCCAGGAAGTTGATCTAGGAACACCCCGTTCAGTACTTTGAAGCTTGCATACCTCAATGGCAAGTTTCTCACTTCCGGCAACAGGTTTACATCAATGACCTTCGACCGAAAGATTTTGCGTGGTGTTCGACACCAAGTCCTTTATTCACACCACGTGAATTGTACTGCAGTACCTTGAGGGTCATTATCATTATCGGTGATTCCTCTCACGCCTATTAACAACTTACATCATTGGCTGGTAATCAGGCGATGTCTTTCCATGTTCGACTCCAGAACATCTCTCACATGGATAGACTTGTACTTCGAGTGAAGATCGAACGAGATTGAAGACCCCAGATCTAGTTTCATCCATCCGGACTGCGATATATATTTAGGGAAATAAAGACATCAAATGTACATCATTGCTGCACAGATAATCATCCAATCAAAGGGATGATGGCTCTACCAGAATCATCAGTCTACACTCAGATGATTGTCTGTCCTATGTACATGAAAATGAATTTATAAAGCTGAGCATGGGAATGCTCGCCTCAGCTAGATCATGAAAATATTATGAAGATAATGTATTGTATTGTATCTTATTACAGGTCTCCTCCCAGCTTGAAAGAACTTCAGATCCTCATAATAAAGCATTTCACCCGACATCAAAAGATTAACGACCTCATGCTTTAGGGGGCAACTGTTATAGACATTTTTGAGCATTGCAACCCCAAGCATAAAATGTCCATAAACCAAGGGCTCCTAAGTCCCTAAAAGTGTTGTTCTAACCCCTAAAGGAACAAGGTCAACTGATTACAGCTTCTCCCAGAAGTTCTCCATGAAAAACTGGTCAAAACAGGTCAAAACAGGATCATTTCAGCTGCTCCATAGGCAAAGTGTGTTGCATCTCACCTAAGTACACTATGTGGGTGCGTTGCATTTCAAAAATCCTTCTATGGGGTGCGATGGGCGAGAAGTGACAAATGGCAGTGTCAATCCGCGAGGTGGAGAGGCATGGAATCTTCCAGAAACTTCTCCTGTGACACTTGCCTCTCTAAATTCGACCAAGGATGAGTAAGAGATCATCAATCTCCAAGTGGAAGCAAGAACTATCAGAGGGAAGACACTAATCAAATCACAAGCTGACTCATCTCCCTTTACAGATGTCTATATATGGATCCCTCATCCCAGAGATCCAGAGGCTGGAATTTTGCATCTTGTAAGGAATTGCTGTTGGTTTCTTGAGACAACATCATAGTGTTGGGTGATCTAAGTTTTGTATGAGGTGAAGAAGGGCTTACTTGCTGAGAGGATGATGCTGGGTCAGAACAACTGGTTGTAACTCTCTTGGCTCTTTCTTGATTATCAATAAAATCTATTCAAGTTTTCCTCCATACTCTTGTGTTATTTATGTTTTATGCATTTGTATGGTCAATTTACATCTGATCCTAGATTGTTTATGACTATAGATCCATGTTCTTGTATAGTGTTTTGCTACTATGATTCTACAGGTACTCTGTAAAGTTGGGCGTACAAGGAAGCAAGTAGCGAAAGACTATCAGAAGAGAGAGGAATCAAACTAGGAGATAAGCGCAAGACAGAGGTTGGTCTCCTTTGTTATTCTCTCATCTATATTTCATAAAGGAAAAACGAAAGTAGCTTTACTTTGTTTGTTTCTAAGGTAGCTACCACACCTTAGTGGGATAAGCAGTTCTGTGTAGACACTTTTCCCTGTAACAACAGGGGTGCAAAATATGAGAAGTTCAGTCCATTGGGTTAATGGAGTCTACAAAAATAAACTGCTGGATATGGTTTCTTTGACAGAGGGAGGTACTACAGAGCAAAGTAATCAACCATGAAACAAATTGTAAGCTGGAATCAGGTGACATGGGGTTAGGGGGTGAAGGGAAACTAAGAATCCTTCATCACGCTAACAGAGGGAAAATGGATGAATATTACCAGGGAGCAGTTAAGGATTCCTTAGTTATATTCAAGGTGCAAGAACCAGGGAAATAGGAGCAGTTAAGAATTCCTGCTTATGCTAATTCTGAAGAAAACATTTAAAAATAATAGGGATTGAACGCAGAGTACAGTTAAGTAAGTTCTGAGTTATTCTTTTTCCCTATAATTTAAAATCTGATATGTAAATGATATATAAAACACATGAACAAAAAAACATGAGTTAAAAAGACTTATTGATCCATGAAATAATTCGAGAATTCTGCAACATAGTCTTCTGCCATCAATTCCTCAACCAAAGAGCTCAGCAACAATGCACCCCAACAACCTTTTATTCAGAAGAGTTTTCAAAATTGCAACGTAGTTCCAGAAATGTATCACCAACCCCTAATACTTAGCTTGGGGAGGTATTTGTATCAAAATGTTTACAAAATATCTCAATGAGATAATATCTAGCAATAACTTTTTCCACCTACTCTACAGGAGGAGTAAATGATCTTGAAAACAGGGAGAAATGAATGCAGAAGTAAATGCTGCAGTGCTGGCCATTTAGTTGGTAAGGTGCGTTGACTATTTGCTCAGTGAGTCGGCCGGTGGAAATTTCCGTTGATATTGCGTGCTACTGTGCCGGCTCTCTCGGCTGCATCTGGACCATCTTTAATATGTTGTTGCTCTCCAGCTTGATTCTCGTCCCTTCCTGTTTTTCACTTTATGGTGCGTGACACGAACTTTTGATTTCCCAAAGATACAAAGAAATCAGAGATATGCCTATAGGATCTCTAACATGCTTTGCCACCGCTGGTCATCTGGTAATTGGTGTCTACGCATTTTTATTAGAGTTTCATCAACATCCATGTACCTGAAGAAAGTAGGCTGGACTGTGAAAAGAAGTCTCACTTCATGCTCAATAAAAAACAGATTTTCTAAATTGTCATACCGGCTCTGTCCAGATGGGAGTGCCTTCTCTCCTGTAGAACTTAATGATGTTGTGACTTGATTATCCACATATGTATTCAACCTGTGAGTATAGTCTGCATGTGTCATCAGTCTATAGTCATTGCTTAATAAAATGGGCAGACCCTTTTCCTCCAAAGCTGTAAACTTCTGTGTGAAGGAATTTATCTCCATTTGCATGTCCTGTCACTTCTTCTCTAGATTTTGTATGAAGTTCCTCATGGTCAGAACTCTTTTAATTGTTAGGATGGTGCTTGTCCTGTCCCTGATATCCAGTGATGCTAGCTCTTCCTTGGTGTGGGTGTTCAAAAACTGTATTAGCCTATTGGCCTGTTCGGGTATATGTCCTAATAAATCCCTGGCCTTTTGAATTTCTACTTGAGCTGCTATTGCCAAATCAATCTGCTCATGAATTATCTATATTGATTTCCATTCATTACTAATTGATTCACTGATGTTAGCCCAGAAAATGCCCCTTATTTCTCCAAGAGGCTTATCTAAAGAGAGGTCCTTTTCCAATGCCTTTACTTTATTCTCTAATGCTTTTACCTCCCTTGTTTTCTCTGCCACAATCATTTTAGATTTGTCATAACTTATTTCCAACTTGGCCAATTTCTCTTTAGCATCTTTTAATTCTGATACTTGGAGTCTTAGATCCTCCATAGCCTTTATCAATTCCTCAGTAGTCATGGTAGTGCTGCTGCTTGCTGCTGTTGTTGCTGAAGTACTTGGTGCTGTTGATGCTAGGACAATAGGAGGGACTGCTGTTGTAATTGTAGGAGGAGCAGTTGTAACTATTGGAGCTATTTGAGATGGCTGGGAGGTCGACACTCCCTGCTTTTCCTGTAGTGCTTTCTCCAATGCCTGCTCTGTTTCTGCCAATCTCTCATTCATTTTCATTAGCAGGTCCATCATATCTTCCTGTGATTTCTGCTCAACAATCTCTGTAGTTTGGGGATGCATAGTAATGGGCAGCTTGAGCTGTTTCCTGAGAGCTGCAATGTCTTCTTCCTTCTTTTTTATTAATGCTTTAATGCCTTTGGCATCCTTGGGATCATGTCCCAGCTCAATGATAATTTCTTCCAAGGATTTTATCCTGTTATCCTTGGCTAAAGAGGAAGCCTTTTCCAACTCTAATTGGGCAGAGGTATTGTTTAATGAATTCTGCAATTTGTGGGCCAAGAATGCCTTATCTACCAATGTGGAGTATACCATTTCTCCAGTTTGTTTATGCAACTCAATCTGGTCCATTGGATGAATGTCTTTGGCTAATACTTCCAGATTGGTCCTGATGTAATCAAAAGTTGACTGTGGCTGCTGCATTTTGGGCTTAAAGTGACTAAGAATCATCTTTCCTTCTTGAATGTCATATGCCGACATTAACCTTTGTTGATTTGTGGGGGCCATCTTCAGTAAGTGATTATAAAGTTGAATTCTTATTGGCTCATTCTTTGCCTTTATTTCATTAAATGTCTTCTTAATGTCAGAGCCTTGCCTGCTTTGTGGCCTAGCAGAAGAAAATTCCACACTATGTTTTCTTCCGATCTCCTGCCTGTTTGAAGTGGCCGATGTTTCTGTGACCGGGGATGTATCCTGGCTGACTACTCTTTCTTCCCTTAGACTGTTTGTGTTCTCCCGAATAAAATCCTCCTCTGATAGGGGGTTCAATCTCTGCCTTTTCTCCCCTGGTTGCTCCGCAGAACCGCTGATCGGTCTGTCTTCTTGCCTGTCCCTTTTCTTGCCTCTTTCCTCATTTAGAGGAGTTTGTAGTGCAGGGATTTCTGGGGCCTTTGTCTGAGCTGGAGGAACCTGCCTTTGGCCTTGTTCCTTTGATGTAGCTAGTTGGTCTATCATTATGTCTTGCTCTGAACCTATTACCTCCTTGCCCTTTGTTGACCCTGTACTGGCTTTTTGTGTGGGTTGCTGAGAAGTCTCGGCAAAAGATGTATCACCTCCTGTGCGCTGAGGCAACTTGAAGGATACCTGTCCAAAAGAGTCCAGGTCAAGTGTTTTTTCAAGCTCTTTCATGGCTTTTTCCAATTTTTCTTCCTCAATAATCTCTTCAACTAATGTGCCTTCTACCCATTCTTGTTGGTTAGCATACTGTTGAATTTCAGGGATCTTGTGGTGAACATATACTGTTAGCTTGTTTTTCACTTTTCTATAACTTATAAAATGTTCGAGGTCATATGGTGCCCAATAAAAACTTTGTTTCAACTTAAGTTGCTCCCCTGTCAGCCTCTTCCCAGGCTTCCCTTTTATTGAAGACAAACGGGCCCAATTGATTTCTTATTTTTAGCCGTGCCTTTTTCTTGGTAGCATAGAAATGAGTCAGATCTGAGCTAATAAATTGCCTGAAGTATTCCAGGGCAAACAGTCTCATAGGCATATATTTTGGCAGTTTATAGGGGCACAGATCACAGCCATATATCTTGATCTCAGTGTGATTCTGGTAAAAGTACCAGTCACCTATACTGTAGCTTTTTGAGAGCTGTAAAATTTTCTGCATTTCACCAGAGAGTTTGGCAGGAGGAGTTGTCATCAATAAAGAAGAGGCTGGATGTATGAACATGTCAATGAATTCACAATAAGTATAAGGGGAGTCACTAACATGGTGGAAGACTGAGGTCCAGAAGATTACAGACCTTCGCTCTCCTTTGAGATCCAATTTTCTAAGGGGAATTTGAAAACTATCTGGTTGATTGTATAGCAGAAGATGATATATGTATGATGTGTATTTAAATACTCTTTCTCTGTCTAGGTTCATAAATTTCTCATGGATCTTATCAGCTATAAAGGTGGCATAATCATATTTGACACCAGGGGGCTGTCCTGGAGTAAACATGGACAACAAAACTAAGGTAGTTTCATCAACATACTCACTGGTTTTAAATCCTAGGATGTAGGAAACCATGTCTACAATGAATCTCCCTGCTTCAGTGAACCAAGTATGCAGATAAGGAGGAGGTTGCTGGGGCTAGCAATTTGGTTTCATGAATAATTGAGCTATTCTGGTTATCTCTGAATTGGGCAGTTTGGCACCTTGGTCAAGCAAGAATCCCATGGAAAGAGGAGCCAGAGGTTGAGTTGGCTTAAAGTGTAGCATCTCATTTATGGATTCAGGGGTAATGTAAAATAAGACAGTCCCAGATGGAGCCATAACTGCTCTTTTAGTGGGGTCATAATTGGCACAACATAAGTGGACGATATCAGGGAGCACATTTACTGAGGGGAGGTAGTACATGGGCATGTTGGACTCCCAAATTCCATAGACATCGGTATTGCTGTGGTAGCTATTCCTAATTTCACAAAAAGCTTGGAGGTGAGGCTTGTCACCAATTAAGTCATTAATCTGGAAATCTCTGTCAGCAAGGGGCAACCATTCCAATTCTTTGTGTGGTGCATTAAGGGGCGCAATATTGAGGGCAACAGGCGCAGGAGTTTCCATGTTTGCTCACTGTGTTTTTAGCTATGGAAGTCAGGTTTTTTTGCGGAAAATGGACAAAATAGGTTGTTTGCGGAAAATGGAAAAAACAGGGGTGGTTGGGGTGTATTTTTCAAGAGCTATAGACTGAATTTGTGTGATTTTTGGTTTTACGGATGTAATTTAGAGAAAAAACTAGAAATACACAGGGTTTGGAGGCAATTGAGTAAATACCTGTGTTTTTGGGATGTATACGAGAGTAAATGGCAGGTTGGACAATGATTTGCAGAGCAGGATGCTGGATTATGGAGGCCGGGTGGTGGACTGGAGCTCCTGTAGTTTCCTGGACGTAAATTTGTACGCAACGGCTTTGTAATAACAATGAATAGAAATGAGCAAAAACGACAGTTTAATGGGTTTTTTTAACAAAATTTGGCTTCGTGGGCTTTTGGCGCTTTTTTCAGGTGACGTCAACATGACGTAATATTTGTCATGTAGCGGGGTACGAGGGATGACGTGGTGACTGACATGGAGGTGAAGTGGCGGATGACGTGGGTGATGACATGGGTGACGACGTCAGCAGGGGGAAGCAGGGGGCGGTAAATGGTATTATCCCGCACCGCTTTTGGACAAAAGCTGTTTCGGGCGGAGGGGTCGCGATAACACCGGGCGGGTGCCACGTGTTTCTTGTACGGCAACAAAACCGCCATTTTCCCGGGCGCTAATCTTCGGCCATCGGAGGGGTTCCGATATTGCTATGGGTCGTCCGATGGGAAAGCCTGGATCGGATGGTCAATAGTGGATGGAGTTGGTGGAGGAGTATGGCGTGGGGACCCGCCATCAATTTAAAACATTTTTCAAAGGTTTCGGGGTTATTGTGGTTGATTGCAGGGAGGCTTAAGTGTTGATTAACCAAACGTTAATCAAACCTGATAAATGTGCGCGCAGGGAGGGTTGTCCATAAGCTTTCAGATAAACCTTGGACCCCCTTTAAAACATTAATATATGGCTATAAATAAGCCCGGGGTGAGATATTAAAAATTTCGGGGTTTTTATGTATTTACATAGTATGGGTATGGGGAGAACTATGGGGGTTTAATATAATAAATAAGGTTAATGTGTCAATATGAAGGGTTTTTTTTTTGAACAAAAAGCGCTAAGTCGTAGAGTCAAAGACTTAGGCTTAGGGAAATAAGAGGGTTCTAAGTTATGAAGTTGGATAACTTATGATGATGGACCAATAGGACTTTTACACCAGTAATGTGGCTTTGTGTTTTAAGCAAAATGTTATTTTACTTAAACATTTCATGAAATGGGATAGTCTTAGGAGTATTGAGCAGATCTCAATATCCTTGGGGGGAGGTTAGTGAGTGATTGCTGGGAAAGGAATGAGGGGAAGTTAGACATGTATTATCTGATCTGTCACCACATAGTTGCCATGGTCTTCATGATAGCAATGAGATGAATCACCTTTAAAAGACAAAATTACTCATAAACCTGCTTCTGCAACATCAAAACTTCCTACCCAGCCTGTTACACCTAACATTTTTCTTCCTTTTTCCTTGGGTGCATTTAAACTAGAAAACCCTTAATTTCTTCTTTTCTTTTAACTATCCTCATATCTAAGTCTGCCCTTATTTCTTCCAAGGGCTCAGATTTAGCTGTTGAGCACCCTTGCTTCTCTACCTAACAACTTATCTGCCAAGCTTGAACTGTTTGGACATATCTTTTTCTCTAGTTCTAAAACAAGAAATTTACACATGGATTGGCCAGGATTAAGCTGTTTTGGCTATCCATCAACTGTGGCAAGAGTAAACTAATTGCACACAAGTGAGATTATTTTGCAAAAATAGGACAGTAGTGGCATTTTGGATTAGCACACTTTCCTGGTCTTTTCTTTGGGGTTCATTTTCTTTCCTTTTGACCAATTCATTCTTTTTTCCCTTTGATTTTTCTTTTAGAGCATACCCTCTTTTCATTTTTAAATTTTTGATTCTTTCATAATATGGAACCTTTGCAGCATGGAAAGGATGAACATATTTGGCACTTCATCAGTCAATCATGAAATATGACACCTATTGGTATAGGAGCATAACACTGGCTCCACTTGGGGATGGCTTTTCCTAGTGAAAAGCCAAGAACAGCAGGTCAGATAGCCTTGTATTCAATTTTTGCTGTAACCTGAAATTTTTTTCCTTTGCTGTAAATAACCAAAACAATATCTCTGCAACATATATACTTTTTTCATAAATTCATCCAAACAATTGCAGCCCTGTTTTAACAGTCTGCCTGAATGTTTGCCATCATGTTTTCAGCTCCCAAGTCTCTTTCTTCAGCTCCTCTGATGAACTAACAAGGTAATACAAAAAAGGTAGCACATCTCGACTTTTTCTCAAAATTTCCTACATCTTATTCCCTATCTTATTACTGTAATAAACTGCAGAAAATAAACACTCTTATGTACAATTATAGTCCTGATATATCAACAAAGTGGATCAAAATAATGCTTGAGCATCCGACCATTGACTGGCCCATCTTCTGCTTTTGTACCATCTAGGCTTTTCAAAAAGTAGGTGTTGTTTCCTTGTACAACCTGAATAGCAAAAGGTCCTTTCCATAGGAAGTCAAACTTCCCATGTTTTCCTTTATCTTCCCTTCTGGAATCCCATTTCAGCACTTTGTCTCCTATGAAAAAATCCTCTGCCTTTGTCCTCTTGTCAAATATCTTCTTAAGTTTCTCTTGTAGAATCTGAGATCTTTGATACACTTCTTCTCTAGTCTGTTGTAAATGAATTGTTTGATTGATTCTCCTCTGAATGTCATTGGGTTCTGCTTGTATTTCTTGCAGCAATTTTATCACAGGGATTCCCAAAGAAGAAGGGAATACAACCTCCATGCCATAAACCAATTCATAGGGGCTTGTTCCAATGGACCTCTTTGTAGTCAACCTGTCTGCCCAAAGTGAATTGATAAGCTTCTTATGCTAGTTTTTCTTGTTTTCCTCCAATACTTTCTTAATGATGTTGATCAAGCTTTTATTGGATGATTCAGCTAGACCATTACCTTGAGGGTAATAGGCTGTGGAGTGGCCTAAAGTAATGTGGTATTTATGACAAAAATTGATCATTGTTTTGGATTTAAAAGAAGCAGCATTGTCAGTTATAATCTTTCCGGACAACCAAATCTAGATAGGATATTGGTTTCTAGGAATTGCATGATCACTGAATCATTGGCCTGTCTACAAGGGATGGCTTCTATCCATTTGGTGAAGTAGTCTATGGCAGTCAAAATCCACTTATGCTGGCCAGAAGAGGGAGGGTGAATTTCTCCAATGAAATATAAACCCCATTGTTGAAATGGTCTTTCAGTGGAAATGGGTTTTAGGGGTAGAGGTAACAGCTTTCTTTTGCCTTCAAAGATTTGACATTTATGGCAAGAAACTAAAAATTCCTTCACATCAGCAAACATGGAGGGCCAATAAAAACCAGCCCTTAGGATCTTATCAGCAGTTGACTTCCAGTACAAATGTCCACCACAGTCCCCTGCATGAAATTCTTTCAGCACTTTGTCAGTTTCATCCTTTGTTAAGCAGCTTAGTAAAATGCCTTCATGATTTTTCCAAAATAACACATTATCTATAATACAAAATTTTGAAGCTTTCATTTTGACGAATCTCTTTTTAGTTCTGGATAACCCTGGAGGAGCCTGCAGGTTTAACAAAACATAGACTGTTATGAAACCAGCTCAAGAAAAGATAGAAAAGATAGATCAACGCCTTAGAATTCAGCCTCTTCAAGGGGGCAACCTCCTTTACATTACATAAATGAACAATTCTTCGATGATTCAAATGACAAAACCTCCTTTCTATATATAGGAGTCTAAGAAGTCACAATATAATCCAACCGACCTAACAATAATAATATAAAGCCACAAAAATAACAATAGAGGGATTCTATGGGCACATTAATAACAATATGGGGGCAATGGGGGCACAACAATATAAATAAGGGGTATAACTACAATAGTAATGGGGTAATCACTAGTATTATAGGGACCCAACATGCCCCTCTCCTTCAAAAAAGTGTTGTCCTCAACGCTTGAGTAGTTCTGGATACTTCTGCATAAAATTCTCATCCTCCCATGTGGAATCTTCAGCGGATAAGTTCTTCCACTTGATAAGATACTCTGAAATTGATCGATTTCGTAGCTGTCGAGTTCTTGTTTCTATAACTGCTTCCGGTTCCAATATAATTTTTCCTTCCTCGTCAAGTTCTGGCAATATTGTTTGAACTGGGAGCTTGTCGCCTATAACCTTCTTTAAACATGAAACATGGAAAACTGGGTGCAATCGAGAAGCTGCAGGAAGCTCCAATTTGTATGCCATAGTACCAATCTTTTGCAACACCTTGTACGGACCATAATACTTTGGTGATAATTTATTATCCTTCTTAGCTTGCTTGAGGGACATTTGCTTATATGGTTGTAGCCGTAGGAATACCCAATCACCTACATCAAAACTTCTTTCACTGCGATGTTGATCTGCCTGTTGTTTCATTCTATTCTGTGCCAACACAAGGTTATCCTTTAAGAGTTGGAGGACTTGTTGTTGATGTTCGATGTGATGTTCCACTGCCTGAACCTTAGAATTTTCTCTTAAATATGATGTGATGGATGGTGGTTGATACCCATAAAGTGCCATAAATGGGGTCATTTTTGTTGCTGTATGAAAGGAAGTGTTATACCACCATTCAGCCAGAGGCAACCATTTGACCCATTGTGTCTGTTTATCAGATACAAAGCAACGAAGATATCCTTCCAAACATTTGTTTACTATCTCAGTTTGCCCATCAGATTGAGGATGATAAGATGAGCTATGAGCTAACTGAGTACCAAGACAAGAAAATAATTCTGTCCAAAAATTTCCAGTGAAAATGGGATCTCTGTCACTTACAATAATCTTTGGGTTTCCATGTAGCTTTTGAATTGTTTCCATAAATGCAGTAGAAACTGTACTGGCTTTAAATGGATGTGATAATGCACAAAAGTGTGCATACTTGGTAAGTCTGTCAACTACCACCATGATGACACTCTTTCCCTCAGACTTGGGTAAACCTGTGATAAAATCCATTGAAACCTCCTCCCAACGTTGGCTTGGAATGGATAAAGGTTGTAATAGACCCGATGTCTTAATTGTTTCAACTTTATTTTGTTGGCAAACCAAACATTCTGCCACAAACTTTTGAATATCTGATTTAAGGCCATCCCAAAAAAATTCCTTCTTAACCCTGTGGTAAGTTTTTAAAAATCCTGAGTGCCCTCCTAAGGGAGAAGTGTGCAATTCCATAAGAATCTTTTGTTTTAGTTGGGAATTCTTACAGAGGTATAAGCGATCTTTGTACCATAACGAATCATTTTTCCAGCTAAATGTATCAGACGTACTGGAATCTTGTTGTAGATTTCGAATAAGTGCCCACACTTCTTCGTCATTCTTCCATTCCTCCCTTGCTTCATTTATCCAATCTGGTTGGATAATAGAAATGGCGCACAACAATGCTTCCACATCCTCATCCTTTCTTGAGAGTGCATCTGCCACCACATTTTGCTTCCCTTTTTTGTAGATGATTTCAAAGTCATAACCCAACATCTTTGTGACCCACTTTTGTTGCTCTTCAGAGGATAATCTTTGTTCTAAAAAGTATTTAAGGCTATCATGATCCGTTTTTACCTTGAAGTGTCTTCCCATTAGGTAGGGTCGCCATTTCTTAAGTGCATGGAGTATTGCCAACATTTCCTTCTCATAAATAGCTTTGCTTAAAAACTTTCCCTTGATTGGACGACTTTCAAAAGCAATGGGTCTTTCATCTTGCATTAGAACAACACCAATTCCATTTCCTGAAGCATCACATTCCACAATAAAGGTTTTTGTGAAGTCCGGTGTAGCTAAGACCGGTGCTTGGCACATTGCCTCTTTAAGATGTTCAAAGGCCTTTGTTGCTTCCGGAGTCCATGAAAATGCATCTTTCTTCAATAATGTTGTTAGAGGTGCTGCTATTCTCCCATAATTCTTAACAAACTTGCGATAATACCCTGTCAACCCAAGAAATCCTCGCAGATGCTTTATGGATGTGGGGATTTTCCATTCCTTAATGGCTTTAATTTTGCTAGGGTCTACCTTAACTCCTTCATGAGATACAATATGACCCAAATATTCCACCTCCTGGACTCCAAAGAAACATTTGGATCTTTTTGCATATAATTGTTTCTCCTCCAATAGTTGTAGCACCCTGTCAACATGTTCAACATGATCCTTCCAAGACTTGCTGTAGATTAGTATATCATCAAAAAATACTAACACAAATTTTCTAAGGAATGGTTTGAAAATTGAATTCATCAAACCTTGAAATGTTGAAGGTGCATTGGTAAGGCCAAAAGGCATGACCAAAAATTCATAATGACCCTCATGAGTTCTAAATGCCGTTTTCGGAATGTCTTCAATCTTCATTCTGATTTGATGATATCCTGAACGAAGATCCAACTTGGTGAAGTAAATTGATCCATGCAATTCATCCAGTAATTCATCAATGACAGGATGGGGAACTTATCTTTAATAGTGAGCTTGTTGAGCTCCCTATAATCCGGACACATGCGCCATGATCCATCCTTCTTGTGCACCAATACTACTGGAGCAGAGAAAGAACTTTGACTCGGTTGAATTATACCAGCCTCTAGCATTTCTGCAACCATACGTTCAATTTCACTTTTTTGGACATAGGGATATCTGTACGGCCTGATGTTTGGAGGAACACTTCCTGGAATCAGATGAATAGCATGATCATGATCACGCATAGGTGGGAGACCTTTGGGAGTCTCAAATACCTTGGAATGATTGTCCAGGACTTTTTGGAGATCTGGAGAAATAGATGATTCTAATGTGGAAACATCTAGCGAACATAATTGTGCAATTACACCCCTTTGCTCCTTTTTTAGAAGCTTTGTCATACCATTAGAGCTGATTATCTTTCCTGGTTTCCCTGCAATACCCCTTAATTCAACTTCCTTTCCTTCCGTAGAAAATTTGATGAAAAGTTCTTGAAAATTAAAAGCTATTGTACCCAAGGATTGTAGCCATTGGACTCCTAGTACAACATCAGCACCTCCCATTGGAATGGAAAGCATTGGGCTAGTCAATACATATTCTCCCATGGATAGCTTGATATTATGGCACTTTCCAAAGCAATTTATTGTTCCTCCATTTGCAATCATCACTTGACACTCTGGTGCTGGATATAGGAAGCAATTCAATTCTTTTGCTACCCTACAATGAATAAAATTGTGGGTGCTTCCTGAATCAATCAACACTATTACCTTTTTCTTCTTGATTTGTCCTTCTATCTTGATGGTTTGAGGAGTGGTAATTCCCGCCAATGCATTACAAGATATGGTCGGATTTATTTGTTCTTCATCTAGGCTTTGTTCCTGGAGTATATCCTCTTCTTTTGACCTTTCTTGCTCCTTTTCTTCTTCCTCTTCACAATCTATGTAGAATAATTTCTTCTCAGCACACTTATGACCTTTAGTGTATTTGCTATCACAACTGTAACAAAGCCCTTTTGCTCTTTTTTCTTCCAATTGTTGTGGTGTCAACCTTATAGGTTGTGGAAGACTAGGGGCAACAACACTTCCGTCTTTATAGTTGTGAGTGGTATGCTTCCTGGTTGCCATAATTTTGCTTTCCATTTTTCTTGCTAACCTGAATGCCTTCTCTAATGAATCAGGTTCCCAAAGGCAAACATCATGTTGGATATTATCCTTTAAAGACCCTATGAACACATCAATCCTATGCTCCTCTGGAATATCTTTTACCCTTATGTTCAATTTTTGGAACTCCTCAATGTGCTCCATTATTGAACCCTTTTGTTTGAGACTTATCAATTGGCTAAAAAAAGTGTTGCTTTTTGTATCCTCATAATGTGCTATCAATTCTTCCGTAAAAATTGCCCAAGTGATAAATTGTTTACGAGAGCAAAGCCATTGATACCATACAAACTGATTTGGTTCCAAATATAAAGTTGCCATACGTACCTTTTGTGTGTTTTGCACATTATTGAGATCGAAGAACTGCTCCATCTGTAATATCCATGTGGCGGGATCCTTGCCATCAAACTTCCTCATATCGATTTTTGGAATATGGTGGGTCTTCGATCCAACATTAGAGTCTATGGAATCATGATTAACATTTCTTTTGTTCACATCATGAGTTTCCTTTACAACCTTTTCACCATTAGTAAGTATTTCTTGTAGAAAATTTGTCAAATCTGTCTTCAAATCTGCCATGTCTGTCTTCAAATCTGTCTTCAAATCATCCATCTTAGCTTCCATGCCCTTTATCTTAGATTCCATGCCATTTATCTTAGCTTCTGTTAGCTTTTGTGAGCGTGACATTTGTTGCACTTGTTCTTGTAATTTTGATATATCATGTAGCATTTCTTCCTCTTCTTCATGAGTCATGCTAGAGCTTTCAGGTTCCTTACTAGGTGTTTGCATTTTCTTTCCTCGGGGCATCAGTTACCGATAATAATGCTTTACTATGCCCTTTGAATTCCTTCAAACCAAACTTATGCAAAAATTAAAAAAAAAAACTACACACCTTTTTTCACTTTGTAGAAGCCTGATATTGAATCTGATGTATCTCTGTAATTTTGGATCATCTAGTTCTGAAATTTTGACCTGTAGTAGCCTTCTGAGTCCTCTTTCCAATGCCACAAGTCTGACCCAAATTTGTTTCTCCAAGGAAGAGTTATGTGAAATCTCCCACAGTGACTTACTTATAGACTAGTTCAGTAGAGCAAACTTGTACGACGTGCCACGAGTCATTGTTTCGACCTATGGATCTGAAAAATGCATACAAGAAACTACAGTCCGTCCTCTTTCTATACCTTCTTACAAAATTTCAATCCGATCCTCAGAGAGAAAGTTATGACGATTTTCCCCAGGTCACCTGTTTTGAATGTAATTCAGGAGTCTGCAAAAATACCAACTTACTCAGATCATATCTCCGAAAATATCATGCGAAAAGCTCTGAAATTCGGACCCAAGGTTCAACTCGATTTCTTCTCAAATGGGTTCTTTTTGTGACTTCTGAAACGTCACAGAAAAAAAGTTATAGCGAAAATGCCACGATGACCTGTTTGGAGCAGCGAAACCCTAGAATCCAAAGCTCTGATACCACATGTTATGAAACCAGCTCAAGAAAAGATAGAAAAGATAGATCAACGCCTTAGAATTCAGCCTCTTCAAGGGGAAAACCTCCTTTACATTACATAAATGAACAATTCTTCGATGATTCAAATGACAAAACCTCCTTTCTATATATAGGAATCTAAGGAGTCACAATATAATCCAGCCGACCTAACAATAATAATATAAAGCCACAAAAATAACAATAGAGGGATTCTATGGGCACATTAATAACAATATGGGGGCAATGGGGGCACAACAATATAAATAAGGGGTATAACTATAATAGTAATGGGGTAATCACTAGTATTATAGGGACCCAACATAGACTATATCAGCATACCAAGGTGATTGAAAAAAGGCTTGATTGATCTGTGGAGTCACCATCTCCTGCTCGTTATCCAGTTCATTGATGCCAAGGGCTTGAAAGTTGGTTTTAGTCATCAATTTAGCTAATCCTTGTCCTTTTATCAGCTTTTTTGGTTTAATTTCAATGTCATATTCCAAAATGCTAGCTATCCATTTGCCTCTCTTGCCTTCAAGTCCTTCTTGAGTTAGGATATCCTTGACCACAACATTTGGCACATAAGCTATTACATGAGAGTATAAAATGTAAACTCTGAAGTCCTCAATAGCTTTTACAAGGGCATAAGCTTGTTTTTCCATGATTTGATATTTAAGTGGTGCATCTCTAAGTGCTTTGCTGAAAAACTAAATGGGTTTTTCACATCCTTGCTCATCTTTCTGTAATAGGACAACAGCAATAGTGTGTTCAGATGCAAAGGAAAAGATTATAAAGTCTCTGTCAAATTTAGGGCTTGTGAGGACTGATGTTTTGGTTAAAGCTATTTTGATTTCTTCAAAGGCTTGCTTGGCTTCTATTGTCCATTTGATTTTGGAATCTTTCTTCAGCATGTTGTTCAACGATCTTATCAGTTCAGCCAAGTTGGGTATGAATCTTCTTAGAAAATTGATTTTTCCTAGAAAAGCTTGCAGTTCTTTGATATTTCTAGGATGAGGAACTTGTAAAATGGCTTGTATTCTATCTGGGTCAATTCTAATACCATCTTTTGAGATTATGTGACCTAACAGTTTTCCCTCTTCTAGGCCAAATAATGATTTCTTTGTATTTAGTGATATACCATATTTTCTGCAGATTAAAAACACTTGTCTGAGATGTTCTAAATGCTGTTGATCTGATTTGGAAAAAGCAGTAAAGTCATCTAGATATATGACCAAGAAATCATGGATCTCTTTTGCAAAGGCTATGTCCATGGCTCGTTGAAATGTTGCCCCTGCATTCTTGAGTCCAAAAGGCATTTTTACATACTTGAAAGTTTCCCAAGGTGTTGTAAAAGCAGTTTTATCTTGATCATCAGGGTGAACTAGGATTTGATTAAAGCCTGAGAATCCATCTAGTAGTGAAATTCTTGAGGCACCTACTACCCTTTGCAAAATGTGGTCCATCTTGGGTAAAGGGTAATGATCCTTTAAAGAGACTTTATTCAGATTTCTCAAGTCAACACACAACCTTATTTCTCCCGTTTTCTTCCTAGTGGGTACTAGATTTGAGATCCATTCTGAAAATCTAATGGGTGCAATTATTCCAGCTTCATACATTCTTTTGACTTCCTTTTCAATAAGAGGAAGAAGTACAGGATTGACCCTTCTAAGTTTTTGTTTGAAAGGTTTTTGATTTTCTTTTAAGGGTATTGTATGCTAGATCACAGAAGTATCATAGGATTTAAGGTCTTCATAGCTCCATGCAAAAACATCTTGAAATTCTTTAAACAGTTCAATGTATTTCAGCTTTTGGACAGGTGGCAATGTTTTAGACAATTTTATCATCTTAGGATTCTGTTCAGTGCCTATGTTGCAGTCCTCAATTTCTGCATTTAATGGCTACATTTTTGGCTTTCTTGGAATATCATTAGAGTCAAAAATATCCTCCAGAGGAGTCAAGCCTATGGGTAAAAAATTATCTTTTAACTCAATCACTTCAGACTCTCCTTCAGCAATTTCATCAAAGTTTATTTGTTTCAACTCTTGTACCTCTTTGCTGGTAAATTTTGTTGGATGTAAAATTTGATTTGTTGTCTCAGCTGAAATATGTTTTTCAATTTTGTCTATTTGATCAGTTTTACAAAAAATGCTTGTGTCTATATTTGTGCAAGCGAATTCCTCTTTTAAAGTCAAGAAATTATTGATCTAAGTGTCATTGTCAAACACTTGCAAATTTTTTACATTGTCTGGAACAGTCGCCCTATGTTTAATTTCAGCAGTAAAATGATGGTTAGGCTCAAATGGCAGCTTACAAGTGCTGGCAAAGGTTGCCAAACTGTGAGCATGCAAATTGTGGTTTCTTGAAATTTTGGTAAGCTGTGATTCTAGAAAGGTACTGAGTATTTCAATTGCTGCCCCTCTATAAGCTCTTAATCTAAGATCATTAGTGACAAAGTTTCTTTTCATTTGCTGAATGACCAAATCAGAGTCTCCTAAAATTGATATTCTAGTTGCCCCTAGTCTTTTAATCAGTTTGAGTCCTAGCAGAAGGGCTTCATATTCAGCCATGTTATTTGTACATCTAAAATTTAGCCTGTATGCATGTCCTTCAGCATGATCATTTTGCATGTTATGTATCCAAATCCCTACCCTGCTCCTAGTTTATTGACTGACCCATCAAACTCTAAGTACCATAGGATTTCTTGATTATAGGTGGTATCAGGAGTTTTAGAAACTTGCTTGGTGGGCAGATTTGGATTTTGAAACTCATATGGTTTGCCTTGTGTGTTTGTTGCATCAATTATTTCAACAATTTCTAGATCTTGAGCAATAGATTCTTCATTTATGCTTCTTCCTTGTGCTGATTCTAGAACCTTGTCATCAGTTTTGGGACAAATTTCAGCATTGTATAGGATGAAAGAGTCCATATCAGAATGCATGGAATAAATGGGGAAATTTTGGGGTTTCTCTTGGCTGCTGACCACATATTTCATCAATGTTTCCCGGTACAATCTCTTTGGTTGGCCAAAGACTGAGATGGTAGCATAGGACGTGTCCAACTGCAAAGATCCCTAGAGCTTTGCACCCCAAGATATGGACAAAAGAATTCCATATTTTGGTGGGATATTAGCTACCACTACATCCATTAAAATTGTCTTAGCAGGGTATTGGGCCAGCAATACACATAAGCCTTTGATTAGGCCTAGACATCTGACCTGACTAGAATCAAATGAAAACAAGTCTTTATATGGCCTTGTGATATCTAGGTCCAACTTGTCCATCACAGACTTAGGCATTAGATTATGGAAAGCTCCTGAATCAAACATTGCATTATGTAGTACTTTATCATGAATGTTTAGGCTTACATAGAATGGAGGAACACCTCCATCTACTGATTTGCCATTTGTTTGAGGGCCAAAAAGTAATTCTAGCTGGTCATCTAGGACATTTACTGCATCTCTATGTTCTGAAATTTGCAGTGATCTGCTGATTTGTTCTTTATATACCTCATGTTTAGCCAATTCGGACAGTGGAATGGCTATTTTTAACTTGCCTATTTCGGTTTCTAGGTTGAAAGGTTTTTCCACCTGAATTTTTGCATTTCGGGCATCAAGATTTTCTTTTTCTGTTGTGTTTTCAATGGGTTTTTCTCTATCAGGTGTGCTGTTATGAACTGAATCTGCTTTAAAATTAATTTCAGTAGATTTGTTTGCATTTTCTTTGGGAGGAAAGGAGGTGGATGACTCACTCTTTGATGGCTGTAAGTCTGATATGTCCTCAACCATGGGCTCTTTTGGGTTGGGGTCTTTTCTAGCAGGGAGTTCTATAGGGGAAGTTTTATCCTTTGCTTTTTTAGGCTGCTTGGTATCTTTTTGCTTGTTGGGTTCAGGAACATCTATCGTTCTGCTTCTCAGTTTATATTGTTTATGAACCTCATAGACAACTGCATCATATCCCTCTCTAAAATCAAATGATTCTCTGGATTTGGTTTGAAATTGATTATAGGTGTGAGCTTCTTGATCATTTTGGGTTAAAAAGATTTGCTGTTCACTATTTAGGCCCATCAAATTAATCTGAGTATCCTCTGTTGGCTCACTAGAGGTTGAAGCTTCAGTATAGTTTTCCTGGAATGGAGGTCTAATGTTTTGGTCAGGACCAACCTTTCCAGTATTGAGATTCTGATTTTTCCTGAAGTTTGAATTTCTTGCGGTGTTACTTGGTTGACCTTTCCAAGAAGATTTCCTTTCAATTGTTTCTACTCTATCACCCAATCTATCCATTCCTTTGATAATTGCATCTAGTTTTTGCTCAAATGTAGAAGGTTCTTCTTTGAAGGGAGTCCTTCTTTCAGCTCTAGCTCGAGCTCGTTTAGAATCAGATTGGCTTCTACACTGACAGCTATGATCTGCATGTCTTCTAAGCTTGGAGGATCTCTTTCCCTTAGCTAATATGCCATGTCAGAATCAAATCCATCAGGGAATTTGATCAAGGCCAAGTCTGGTGGAGGTCTAAGATTCTGAGGAATAGCTTTGTAGACATTATTAAATCTGGCACAGTAATCTTGAACAGTTTCTTGTGAGCCTCTTTTTAGGCTTTCATATTCTGATAGGATGTGTAATGGGTCCTTCTTCTTTTCCCATATGTTCAAAAAGGTTTGGTAAAGGGCATCCGGGTCGGCAATAGTGTTTACAGGAAGTGCCCTAAACCAGGTCCTAACATCACCGGTTAAGCTTTGGACAAAAATTTTCATTCTGACATCATTATCATCAATTTCATAGTTCTCAAAATAATCCATCATTTTCTTAGTGTGTTGTTGTGCTATATAGGTGCCAGTACCATCAAAATAGGTAATTTTTCTTTGATAATCTTGAGGCATAGCCCCTAGATTTGCAGGTAACTGCAAGGGAGCATATCAGTTTACCATATTTGCAGAGAAAAGAGGGGCAGCTAGAAGAACAGGGACAACAGTGGAAAAAATGTTTTGAAGTGATAAAGGTGAACTAGAAGAAGCTGCGGCAATGGAAGGAAGGACTGCTGCTTTTCCAGTAGTAAGCTCAGTTTGGATAGAGTTCTGCTGAGGTGTGTTAAGGTTTAAATCAGCAAAATTTTCTTGATTATCCCAGCTTCTAAGGTTCTTTGGGATCAAATTAGGATTTTCAAAGATAGCTGGAGGATTTGGATCTGGATTTGATCTAGTGTAATAGATTTTCTCCTTTGGAGCCAGCTTCTAAATCTATTTTTGGTTTTTTCTGGAAGTATTTGAAGAATATAGGTTTTGAGAATATATTTCTAGGAAATTATGAATTTTGAGAGTCTTGAATTTTCCTGAATATATTTTGAAAACAAAAAAGGAAACTGATCAAATTTTTGGGACAGCTGTTCAAAGCCTAAAACTAGACTGGAGATAGATTGAAGTAGCGTTTATTTGCTCCTGTAATTGCATAGCAAAAATAGTTTCAAAGGCTGCCTGGCTAACTTCAGGCTCCATCTGTAGCTTTAGAAAATAGACAGCAGTAACAAAAAGTCATTCAGTTCCCCAGTGGAGTCACCAATGATGTTATCGCTCAGGTTGTTCCCCAAAAGTTGTAGGAAAGGGAATACGGCCGAGGTAACCACTAACCAATCTTTTAGATGCAGATTCTAGCCAATCTGCATCCAGAGAGGGCTCTCTCTTTATGATTTAGCTTTGTTTTTGATGTATATTAGGCTAGTTATGAAGTACAAGGGTTTGTTTGATTTCTGGATGGTGACTTTTAAGAGAACAGGGGTGCAAAATATGAGAAGTTCAGTCCATTGGGTTAATGGAGTTTACGAAAATAAACTGCTAGATATGGTTTCTTTGACAGAGGGAGGTACTACAGAGCAAGGTAATCAACCATGAAACAAATTGTAAGCTGGAATCAGGTGACATGGGGTCAGGGGGTGAAGGGCAACTAAGAATCCTTCATCATGCTAACAGAGGGAAAATGGATGAATATTACCAGGGAGTAGTTAAGAATTCCTTAGTTATATTCAAGGTGTAAGAACCAGGGAAACAGGAGCAGTTAAGAATTCCTGCTTATGCTAATTCTGAAGAAAACATTTAAAAATAACAGGGATTGAACACAGAGTACAGTTAAGTAAGTTCTGAGTTATTCTTTTTCCCTGTAATTTAGAATATGATATGTAAATGATATATAAAACACAGAAACAGTAAAACATGAGTTAAAAAGGCTTATTGATCCATGAAATAATTCGAGATTTCTGCAACATAGTCTTCTGCCATCAATTCCACAACCAGAGAGCTTAGCAACAATGCACTCCAACAACCTTTTATTCAGAAGAGTTTTCTAAATTACGACGCAGTTCTAGAAATGTATCACCAACCCCTATTACTTAGCTTGGGGAGGTATTTGTATCAAAATGTTTACAAAATATCTCAATGAGATAATATCTAGCAAGAACTTTTTTCCACCTACTCTACAGGAGGAGTAAATGATCTTGAAGACAGGGAGAAAAGAATGCAGAAGTAAATACTGCAGTGCTAGCCGTTTAGTTGGTAAGGTGCGTTTACTATTTGCTCAGTGAGTCGGCTAGTGGAAATTTTCGCTGATATTGCGTGCTGCTGTGCCGGCTCTCTCGGCTGCATCTGGACCATTTTTAATACATTGTTGCTCTCCATCTTGATTCTCGTCCCTTCCTGTTTTTCACTTTATGGTGCATGACACGAAATTTTGATTTCCCAAAGATGCAAAGAAATCAGAGATATGCTTATAGGATCTCTAACATGCTTTGCCACCACTGGTCATCTGGTAATTGGTGTCTACACATTTTTATTAGAGTTTCATCAGCATCCGTGTACTTGAAGAAAGTAGGCTGGACTGTGAAAAGATGTCTCACTTCATGCTCAATAAAAAACAGATTTTCTAAATTGTCATACAGGCTCTGTCCAGATGGGAGTGCCTTCTCTCCTGCAGAACTTGATGATGCTGTGACTTGATTATCCACATATGTATTCAACTTGTGAGTATAGTCTGCATGTGTCATCAGTCTATAGTCATTGGTTAATAAACTGGGCAGACCATTTTCCTCCAAAGCTGTAAACTTCTGTGTGAAAGCATTTATCTCCATTTGCATGTCCTAGAACTTCCTCTCTAGATTTTGTATGAAGTTACTTATGGTCAGAACTCTTTTAATTGTTAGGATGGTGCTTGTCCTGTCCCTGATATCCAGTGCTGCCAGCTCTTCCTTGGTGTGGGTGTTCAAAAACTGTATTAGCCTATTGGCCTGTTCGGGCATGTGTCCTAATAAATCCCTGGCCTTTTGAATTTCTACTTGAGCTGCTGTTACCAAATCAATCTGCTCATGAATTATCTGTATTGATTTCCATTCATTACTAATTGATTCACTGATGTTAGCCCACAAAATGCCCTGATTTCTCCCAGAGGCTTGTCTAAAGAGAGGTCCTTTTCCAATGCCTTTACTTTATTCTCTAATGCTTTTACCTCCCTTGTTTTTTCTGCCACAGTCATTTTAGATTTGTCATAACTTATTTCCAACTTGGCCAATTTCTCTTTAGCATCTTTTAATTCTGATACTTGGAGTCTTAGATCCTCCATAGCCTTTATCAATTCTTCAGTAGTCATGGTAGTGCTGCTGCTTACTGCTGTTGTTGCTGAAGTACTTGGTGCTGTTGATGCTGGGACAGTAGGAGGGACTGCTATTGTAATTGTAGGAGGAGCAGTTGTAACTATTGGAGCTATTTGATATGGCTAGGAGGTCAACACTCCCTGCTTTTCCTGTAGTTCTTTCTCCAATGCCTGCTCTGTTTCTACCAATCTCTCATTCATTTTCATTAGCAGGTCCATCATATCTTCCTATGATTTCTGCTCAACAATCTCTGTAGTTTGGGGATGCATAGTAATGGGCAGCTTGAGCTGTTTCCTGAGAGCTGCAATGTCTTATTCCTTCTTTTTTATTAATGCTTTAATGCCTTTGGCATCCTTGGGATCATGTCCCAGCTCAATGATAATTTCTTCCAAGGATTTTATCCTGTTATCCTTGGCTAAAGAGGAAGTCTTTTCCAACTCTAATTGGGCAGAGGTATTGTTTAATGAATTCTGCAATTTGTGGGCCAAGAATGCCTTATCTGCCAATGTGGAGTATACCATTTCTCCAGTTTGTTTATGCAACTCAATCTGGTCCATTGGATGAATGTCTTTGGCTAATACTTCTAGATTGGTCCTGATGTAATCAACAACTGACTGTGGCTGCTGCATTTTGGGCTTAAAGTGACTAAGAATCATCTTTCCTTCTTGAATGTCATATGCCGACATTAACCTTTGTTGATTTGTGGGGGCCATCTTCAGTAAGTGATTATAAAGTTGAATTCTTATTGGCTCATTCTTTGCCTTTATTTCAGTAAATGTCTTCTTAATGTCAGAGCCTTGCCTGCTTTGTGGCCTGGCAGAAGAAAATTCCACACTATGTTGTCTTCCGATCTCCTGCCTGTGTGAACTGGCCGATGTTTCTGTGACCGGGGATGTATCCTGGCTGACTACTCTTTCTTCCCTTAGACTGTCTGTGGTCTCCTAAATAAACTCCTCCTCTGATAGGGGGTTCAATCTCTACCTTTTCTCCCCTGGTTGCTCTGCAGAACCGCTGATCGGTGTGTCTTCTTGCCTGTCCCTTTTCTTGCCTCTTTCCTCATTTAGAGGAGTTTGTAGTGTAGGGATTTCTGGGGCCTTTGTTTGAGCTGGAGGAACCTGCCCTTGGCCTTGTTCCTTTGATGTAGCTAGTTGGTCTGTCATTATGTCTTACTCTGAACCTATTACCTCCTTGCCCTTTGCTGACCCTGTACTAGCTTTTTGTGTGGGCTGCTGAGAAGTCCCGACAAAAGATGTATCACCTCCTGTGCGCTTAGGCAACTTGAAGGATACCTATCCAAAAGAGTCCAGGTCAAGTGTTTTTTCAAGCTCTTTCATGGCTTTTTCCAATTTTTCTTCCTCTATAATCTCTTCAACTAATGTGCCTTCTACCCATTCTTGTTGGTTAGCATACTGTTGAATTTCAGGGATCTTGTGGTGAACATATACTGTTAGCTTGTTTTTCACTTTTCTATAACTTATGAAATGTTCGGGGTCATATGGTGCCCAATAAAAACTTTGTTTCAACTTAAGTTGCTCCCCTAAAATCTTGTCGGCCTCTTCCCAGGCTTCCCTTTTATTGAAGACAAACGGGCCCAATTGATTTCTTATTTTTAGCTGTGCCTTTTTCTTGGTAGCATAGAAATGAGTCAGATATGAGCTAATAAATTGCCTGAAGTATTCCAAGGCAAATAGTCTCATAGGCACATATTTTGGCAGTTTATAGGGGCACAACTCACAGCCATATATCCTGATCTCAGTGTGATTCTGGTAAAAGTACCAAAGAGTTTGGCAGGAGGAGTTGCCATCAATAAAGAAGAGGTTGGATGTATGAATAGGTCAATGAATTCACAATAAGTATAAGGGGAGTCACTAACACGGTGGAAGACTGAGGTCTAGAAGATTACAGACCTTCGCTCTCCTTTGAGATCCAATTTTCTATGGGGAATTTGAAAACTATCTGGTTGATTGTACAACAGCAGATGATATATGTATGATATGTATTTAAACACTCTTTCTCTATCCAGGTTCATAAATTGCTCATGGATCTTATCAGCTATAAAGGTGGCATAATCATATTTGACACCAGGGGGCTGTCCTGGAGTAAACATGGACAACAAAACTAAGGTAGTTTCATCAACATACTCACTGGTTTTAAATCCTAGGATATAGGAAACCATGTCTACAATGGATCTCCCTGCTTCAGTGAACCAAGTATGCAGATAAGGAGGAGGTTGCTGGGTCTGGCAATTTGGTTTCATGAATAATTGAGCTATTCTGGTTATCTCTGAATTGGGTAGTTTGGCACCTTGGTTAAGCAAAAATCCCATAGAAAGAGGAGCCAGCGGTTGAGTTGGCTTAAAGTGTAGCATCTCATTTATGGATCCAGGGGTAATGTAAAATAAGACAGTCCCAGATGGAGCCATAACTGCTCTTTTAGTGGGGTCATAATTGGCACAGCATAAGTGGACGATATCAGGGAGCACATTTACTGAGGGGAGGTAGTACATGGGCATGTTGGACTCCCAAATTCCATAGACATCGATATTGTTGTGGTAGCTATTCCTAATTTCACAAAAATCTTGGAGGTGAGGCTTGTCACCAATTAAGTCATTGATCTGGAAATCTCTGTCAGCAAGGGGTAACCATTCCAATTCTTTGTGTGGTGCATTGAGGGGTGCAATATTGAGGGCAACAGGCGCAGGAGTTTCCATGTTTGCTCACTGTGTTTTTAGCTGTGGAAGTCGGGTTTTTTTGCGGAAAATGGACAAAACAGGTTATTTTCAGAAAATGGAAAAAACAGGGGAGGTTGGGGTGTATTTTTCAAGAGCTATAGACTGATTTTGTGCGATTTTTGGTTTTATGGATGTAATTCAGAGAAAAAACCGGAAATACACAGGGTTTGGAGGCAATTGAGTAAATACCTGTGTTTTTGGGACGTATACGAGAGTAAATGGCAGGTTGGACAATGATTTGCAGAGCAGGACGTCGGATTATGGAGGCCAGGTGGCGGACTGGAGCTCCTGTAGTTTCTTGGACGTAAATTTGTACGAAACTGCTTTGTAATAACAATGAATAGAAATGAGCAAAAACGACAGTTTAACGGGCTTTTTTAACAAAATTTGGCTTCGCGGGCTTTTGGCGCTTTTTTCGGGTGACGTCAGCATGACGTAATATTTGTCGTGTAGCGGGGTACGGCGGATGACATGGTGGATGACGTGGCGACTGACATGGAGGTGAAGTGGTGGATGACGTGGGTGACGACGTCAGCGGGGGAAGCTGGAGGAGGGGTTGCGATAACACAGGGTGGGTGCCACGTGTTTCTTGTACGGCAGCAAAACCGCCATTTTCCATGGCGCTAATCTTCGACCATCGGAGGGGTTCTGATATTGCTGTGGGTCGTCTGATGGGAAAGCCCGGATCGGACGGTCAATAGTGGATGGAGTTGGCGAAGGAGTATGGCGTGGGGACCCGCCATCAATTTAAAACATTTTTCAAAGGTTTCGGGGTTATTGTGGTTGATTGCGGGGAGGCTTAAGTGCTGATTAACCAAACATTAATCAAACCTGATAAATGCGCGCGCAGGGAGGGTTGTCCATAAGGTTTCAGATAAACCTTGGACCCCCTTTAAAACATTAATATATGGCTATAAATAAGCTTGGGGCAGGATATTAAAAATTTCGGGGCTTTTATGTATTTACATAGTATGGGTATGGGGAGAACTATGGGGGTTTAATATAATAAATAAGGTTAATGTGTCAATATGAAGGGTTTTTTTTTTTGAACAAAAAGCTCTAAGTCGTAGAGTCAAAGACTTAGGCTTAGAGAAATAAGAGGGTGCTAAGTTATGAAGTTGGATAACTTATGATGATGGACCAATAGGACTTTTTACACAAGAAATGTGGCTTTGTGTTTTAAGCAAAATGTTATTTTACTTAAACATTTTCATGAAATGGAATAGTCTTAGGAGTATTGAGCAGATCTCAATATCCTTGGGGGGAGGTTAGTGAGTGATTGCTGCGAAAGGAATGAGGGGAAGTTAGACATCTATTATCTGATCTGTCACGACGTAGTTGCCATGGTGTTCATGATAGCAATGAGATGAATCACCTTTAAAAGACAAAATTACTCATAACCCTGCTTCTGCAACATCAAAACTACCTACCCAGCCTGTTACACCTAACATTTTTCTTCATTTTTCCTTAGGCGCATTTAAACTAGCAAACCCTTACTTTCTTCTTTTCTTTTAACTATCCTCCTATCTAAGTCTGCCCTTATTTCTTCCAAGGGCTCAGATTTAGCTGTTGAGCACCCTTGCTTCTCTACCTAACAACTTATCTTCCAAGCTTGAACTATTTGGACAGATCTTTTTCTCTAGTTCTAAAACAAGAAATTTACACATGGACTGGCCAGGATTAAGCTGTTTTGGCTATCCATCAACTGTGGCAAGAGTAAACTGATTGCACACAAGTGAGATTCTTTTGCAAAAATAAGACAGTAGTGGCATTTTGGATTAGCACACTTTCCTGGTCTTTTCTTTGGGGTTCATTTTCTTTCCTTTTGACCAATTCATTCTTTTTGCCCTTTGATTTTTCTTTTAGAGCATACCCTCTTTTCATTTTTAAATTTTTGATTCTTTCAAAATATGGAACCTTTGCAGCATGGAAAGGATGAACATATTTGGCACTTCATCAGTCAATCATGAAATATGACACCTATTGGTGTAGGAGCATAACAGATTCAATTAAAAAGTAATAAAAATAATTAATTGATTCAATTCAATTTATTATATCATTTGTTTGTTTGTTTTTGTTTTATTTGTTTTAATGATTTTTTTTTATAGTGTCAACAATCTAATATGGGATATTATGGGGGAGATGTAGTCTAGTATCCGGTAGTATGGAGGAGTTGTGGTAATGACACATTAAATTAAAAGATAACAATAATAAAATATACGTTAATTCAATTAAAAAGTAATAAAAATAATTAATCGATTCAATTCAATTTATTATATCATAATTTTATTCGTATTAAAAAAATTACAAACATTTCAATAAAAAGTTCATAATATGTTACTATATTAAAATAAATTAAAATAATGATTCATATTCTTAACTATTATATTTTAGAACTTCATATTTAAATTTAATTAATAAACACACAAAAACTTAATACTCTCCCCTCTCCCCCTCTCTCTCTCATAAACACATAAAAAATTCTCTATATATACACACACTTGCATTTTTCTTCACATGTTTTCTTGACTTGTTATATATATCTATATATATATATATATATATGTTTTAATAAAATTAAATAAGAACATTTTTAGATATAGAGATATGAAATTTATATAAATATAAATAATATTATTAAAAATCAACATAGATATCCATTTTAACTCTAGATATATCAAGGGTTGAGAGAAATCAAATATTTCAAGGTGCAAACTTTTCCTCAAGTTTTGCACTCAAAAAGAGATTTTCATCTTGAGGGAGAACTGGGTAAATCCAGAGTTAAGATGGATCTATACAGATAGTTATTAATAGAATATATTTATTTTAAATTCTCAATTATGAAATATTGAGAGATTACATTTTTTTAGGTGTAATTTTTTTTTTTAATTTTTTTATTGTGTCATGTATTATTTTTTAACATATATGATAAAAAAATTTACATCTAAAAATTTGTTTCCTCTTGACATTTAATAAATAGAGTTTAAAACAAATTATATATATTCCAACACGACTTTGGGTAACTACCTTTCATCACTAACAAGTGTAATATATTAGTGAATTGACATCATTTATTTTAGTAAATTTTCAAAGCCTATGTTTTCCAAGTATCTTATTGAATATTGGGGTGACAAGTGTAGTTGGGTTATCTTTTGCCTTAGAGGAAAAGTGGAGTCAAGCTTTTTTCCAATCTAGGAAGGGCTACCAATAATTAAGCTAAAACATATGGTCTTTTCCAAGATCTTTCCTTAGCTAGGGCCCTAGGTTTCTCATCCATTTTTATTGTTGGTGATTCAAAATTCATCATAGATTATATTTGGAAAGAAAATTCTCTGAGACAATTGCATCTTATCTTCATTTTTCATCGTATAAGGTCTCTTCTAGGCTAATTTTCAAACACAAGTTTCTTCCATATCCTCATAAATAACAACATAATAATAAATCAGATGGAAAATAAGGCTACATCACTAGATCTAGGATCATTGTTAATAAATGAGCACCTCTCTTATTTACCCACTCCATGAATTTTAAGGCACATAAAAAGAGTGGTTTTATTGCACCCTTGATGGACAATATGAGGGTTGCAATCTTGGTTAAGGGTGGGATATTAGTTGTCCCTTTCCCATTCTTTACAACATCCATTTGCCTACATTATGGCTATCATGTAGGGTGGTAATTCCTTAATTTGTCGATAATTGTGATGCAACAACACTTCGTACTAGAAAGTGAATTTGGGCATGATTGCAAGAACACGTTTAGGAGGGTTGAAATGAATTCTTTGTCTAACCCTGTGTTGGATGTATTTTTCATTTTCTTGGCACAAACTTGCCTTAATGAGATCGTGGGATGGTAAGAATTGAAAGTCATAAGTGATAATAAGAAATCATGGACAAAGGTGCATTAAGGAGCTACTTGCAAAGCTTTGGCATTTTAGGTGGCTTCACTCTCTACAACCCCTATGGGATAAACTTTGTTTGATGAATCTCTATTCTATCTTAAATATTTATGATATTTTATATGTTTTCCTCTCTTATTTCCATGGTGGCTCCTATTTTAAGGATGTGCTCTTTCTTGTGGAGTGCAGTTTAGTTCATTAATTTCTTACTCCAGTGGTTGTTCTTTCAAGGTCTATTTTGGGTTCTTCCTATGAGAAGTTGATTTTTATGCCCGTGTCTAGGCTTTCTTGGGTGAACTCCTTTATTTTTAGAGCCTGTGGGTTTGGGGTATTCTCTTTCAATTTCTCCTTTCTAACTTTGTCTGTTTGAAGGTATAACAGATATGTTTCATGTATGTTCTTCGTTTGGTTGTTGGATCCTCTATTTTCTAGGATTTTCCTTTATGGCACTCTTAATTACTTATCTGCGCCCAAACATTGTTTGCTTTACCCTCTGGTGTGAATCTCTCGCATTCTTGTTGGTTTGCTTCTATTTGGTCCTTGATTTTATCCTACTGGGGAGTTATTGTTCATGTTTTATCTATAATTATCCAATTTACAAAATCATGGCATAACATGCACGAGGGAAGAATGGTTAATTTGTCTGACAAGAGGAACTATATGATCTCTAGGAAGAATTCTTCCTGCACCTACACATTGAACACAATCAAACAACATCATCCTTGACCATGGTATTGGATATGCTAATGGAAAAAAAATTCTAGATGCACAACATGGAACATGATATGGTCTCTCTTCGCTAGGAAGTGGTGGATCTCCAAGATACTCTAAGCCAAATGCAACTCAATAATTCCTTTTATGAGGTGTTTATTAGTCTTGTTTGTTCTAATTTTCCTGATTTAAATGTAGTGTGCCTCCTATGGAGGATTCATTCAGGGTTAAGAGGATATATCCCTTTTAAAGTCTAATCAATAAGGTCTTCAAGTGCAAAAAAAGGAAGATGTCATGAAGTTCAATAAAAAAGGAAAAGGAAGACCTAAAAAGGGAAAAGAAGAAAGAGAAATAAGAAGACAAAAAGAAAATCAAAATATGTGTTTCGGGCTACAACTCCTCACATGTGCGAAGGCGTTAGGGCATAAATTATTGCAGCAAAGACCAAAATTTTGCGTCATATTGGAGGTTTAATGCAGGTGTCAAAAGGATCATCTAGAAAGATGAATCACTAAGGAAGAAACAACTCTCCAAGAGAAGTAATAAAGAGGCATTCTTCACCATCTTTTCTCACACATGGAAAATTAGGGTTTCTATAGAAGAGGCCAAAAATTACAGACTTGAAGCAGTGGCTGAAAATCTAAAGGAGAGGATGAAATATGTAGTTTTTCAAGTAGTTTGACTAGCATTGACTTCGTGGAAGAGAAGCTTATCAAATGAAGGTTTGACTTGGTATTAAAGGGGTCTTGGTCTTGGGTCATAGATCTTGAAATTTGTCATTTAAAGATTCTATAAGAAGAGAATAATTCTTGTGGTTTTTCCTCTCAAGAGGAAAGGTTTTGGCCCTGGCTAGCAGCCTATATTTTGTGTCCTCTTGTCTCATTGATATCCATTGTGTGGTAGTTGTTTGATGATAACGAACAAAATAATAATCAAGTGAAAGAAGAAGCTAATAACAAGTACATCAAGTTAATTAAAATAGCATCACAAGAAATTATCGAAGTATGAGAAATTACCCTAATCTAGCCGCTCCTTGATTTCTCAACAAGGTTTCAGAGCTAAGGTGACAACAAGAACAAATTTAAGCTTGAATATCATCCAGTAGAAGAAGGATAAACGAGGGTCAAGTACAAGAAGAACATCAAGGAGGACTATCCATCACAAGGATAATAACATCTACACATCATCTTGAAGGAAGCATCTCTTGGAAGAAGATTAAGACCTCAAAGACCCTACCTTCACTCAAAGGATTCTACATTTGAAGCATTCTTGGAAGCTTACACATTTTACAATCATTAACCAAAGGAAGAAAGAAAGAGTAATTAATCATCAAAGTGATCTCCCTCCCATTGAAGAAAGGATCACATCCTTGAAGAAGATCATCTCTCCCCATCTTAAAGAAGAAGTAGAGGAAGTCAACATCATCAAGACGACATCAATTTGAAGATATAATTATCAAAGGAGCATCTTCACTTAAAAAGTAAGTATTTTATATTTTATGTCTCAATCTACAATGAATTCTTTCTGCAAGGAGAACAAAAATCTGGTTGGGTCATCAAATTACCTTGCACAGAAGAAGAGAATATATTTCATCCTCATTGAAAATTAAGTTAGTGAATATGTTACGGGATCAATCTCAAAACCATCACAATATCAATCTCAAGCTCTGTCAAAGTACATGAAAGGAGAAATAAGGGCTCAAAGTATCCTCATAGAGTTAATCAAGGATTCTCTCATCCCTTATGTAGAAAAATTTAAGACATCAAAAGAGATCTATGAAAAGCTGGTAGAATTATTTTCCGTAAGTACTGCAGGATAAATTATATCATTAAGAACCAAACTATACAAGATGAAGGTATCAAAGGAAGAAGGGGTAGCATCATACCTTATGAGGCTATCTCAAATAAGAGATCAACTACAAGAGCTAGGAGAAATAATGTCTAATCGAGAGATGACCACCATAATGCTCAATGCACTATTTGATGAATGGGTCAATTTTGTATCAAGCATCTCTAGGAAGAAGGAAACCACTCAATTCAACGATCTGTCGTCATTACGCAAGATTTAAGAAACTAGATAAAAGGTGAAAAACGACGTTGGAGAAAGTGAACAAACTCAAGCATATGCAACTATGCCAAGGAAGAAAGGGAAATTTTCAAAGTTTGAGCCTCAAAAGAATTTTCAAAGGAAAATTGATATGTCTAAAATTCAATGCTATGAGTGTAATGAATATGTGAATTTCAAAAGGAATTGTCCTAAACTCAAGAACGACAACAATAAGAGAAAGGAAAGAAATGAAGCCCATGTCACCGAAGAAGTAGAAGAACCTGAAAAGAAGAAGTTAAAGGAGGAGGAAGTAAAATACCTCTACTATGACTAAGATATCATCATATACTTAGTTCCTTTCAATTTATAGAAGATAATTGTCATCATGGAAAACATCACATTTATGATAAGATGCATTATAACAAATATTGAGCTGAAATCATCATAGAGGCATGGAAGGATAGCTTAAGTACAAGTTTATATGGTTGAAGCAGTCATAGAATGTGATAGAAAGAAAGTAACTCATGGAAACTTCATTGGAAGCATAGAAGGAAAATCAAAGTAAGAAGTTTATATGATTGGAGAAAGTCATCTAGCAAGATAGAAGATAAAGAGATCATCATACATCATCATCGTTAGAAAGGACCATTTTTAGAATAAGGATCATCAAGATACTTCATTGGAATCATTGTTAAAATATTCATCTCTACTTACAAGAAGCAAGTGTCTCACAGATATTCTACATTCCACCTTGTGTGGGATCCACAATTTAGAAGGATGATGGTATGATGACAAAGATGTGCAACATGTCAAGTTAGTTGAAGTATTTTTATCTTCAAGCAAGGAAAGGAAGTTGCTAGAAGAAAGTCTAAATGACCACATAAAGGAAGAGGTATGTATATATTTGGTAATAGATAGATAAAGTCATGTCATCATATGGTTGCATATAGAATGGGTAGAATGATCTATCCCATGAGCATGATGAAGAAAAATCTTCCTTTAGAAATATAAATGAAGACATATAGGAAATATACCTTGAACTCTTCTACATATTGACAAGATGAAATCAACATAATATGACCTCACGAAGAATATGAGGAGGTTGGAAACTATGGTTCCTATGATGAAGGAACTATGTATAGAAGATCTTGAGAAATCCATATGAAAATAAGGTGAAACAAGAGTTCGTGAAAGATGCTTCTATAGTAATGTAAGATAAAATAAGTGATCAACATCTGATATCAAGAAGGATTAGCTATGACATCTACTTGGAGAAGGTATGAAGAATTTGCTAAGGAAAAAGAAGAACCTTGGTAATAAATGTCTTGGAGATAGATTCATACATGTGCAAGATGTTGTTATTGTAAGAAGTTGATGTCATGACGAAAGGCCACCATGAAGAGGTAACTTTGATTTAATGTTCATTTTGATTTTTGAGAAAGCATTTGGTTGGGGTGAAACAAGGCTACCAAAAGAGGGTTGTAGAAGTCACCTACAACTAGTACTCGTGAGATTGGATGGAAGACTTGGAAGTGGTAGTTTGTATGAATGATAGCTATATGTGGACTAGAAGGTCAATTCCTAATGCATAAAATGATGACATGACTATTGGTTCAACACTATGTTTTTTTGAAGGGAAGTGATGGAGAAGATGGACGATGCCCTATGAAGAAGTTCTAGAAGAAGAAGGCTCCATGATAAATAAGTTGAAGTTCATGGCATGATCTCGAAAGAAGGATCTCTACCAGTAGATGATAGTACGATGATCTCCACCGAAGAGCAGATAGTTGTTGTTGATAACAAATCCATAATTAAGAGGGAGCTTGGGAAAGTCCTTTGGTAAGAGGGAACTTGGGTATATTCCTTTTATAAGAATGAGTAGATCCTCCCTAGTTGAGTGGGAGAGATAGACACATCATTCTTGTCTCCTTTATGGAGAAAGAATGGATAATTAGGTAAGCATTTGAATTTTGATATACTTTGAGGATTAGGCAGGGCATCCAATAGGTAAGAGTAGTCGAAGAGGAAATTCCTTGAGGATGTTTTAATCCAAGACAGAAATGGTCCTAGAAGGACATACCTTGTGAACATCCAGATGGGCTTTGTTCCTTGAGAGACAATGATGAAGGTGTCTATAAATCATTTGTCTCCCTAGCATTGTGTTATAATCTAGTGGAGATGTTAGTCAAGGCCTTACTATATGACAATGATGGTTGATATGATGAGATGCACACATATAAGCTAAAAATATAGCTTATGAGATGGCTTACCAATCCAACTCTTCTTATGAAAATTCTTCAGTATGAGAATGTCAGAGTACCTTGTATGAATTATGAAGACCTCCTTAGTTAAGAGGGAGTGTTGAAATAGTTAACTAGTTTCAGTATTCATAAATATGAAATGTACTCTTCATTCTTGTATATTGTGAAAAGAAAGAAAAATTATTGTTATTATTTTTTGTAGCATGGGTTTCATGCTTAAGGTCATTTTATTTGTAGGTTAAGCACCCATTGAGTGCTTCTAGGTTTTTTCATTGAGTCAAGAAGTCATTTGTGTCATTATCAAATATGAAAGACCCCATTAGGAATATTGTATCATGTAATGAAACATTATGTAAGTCAATTAGAGTCATAAAGAACCTCCAAAACCTAGTGAACCTTCAGAAGGCAAGTCGGCCTACAAAGTAGTGAAGTTGGCCTCCTAGAGATGCCAAGTCGACCTATTGAGGGCATCCAAGAAGCTTATAAATAAGAGGCACTCGACCTCATTTGGAAGAAGTCATGAAGTTCAATAAAAAAAGGAAAAGGCTGACCTAAAAATAGCGAAGAAGAAAGAGAAATAAGAAGAAAAAAAGAAAACCAAAATATGTGTTTTTGGGCTACAAATCCTCACATGTGCGAAGGCGTTAGGGCATAAATTGTTGTAACAAAGACTGAAATTTTGCAGTCATGTTGGAGGCCAAATTCAGGTGTCAAAAGGATCATCTAACAATTTGAAGCACTAAGGAAGTAGAAAATATCCAAGAAACGGAAGAAAGAGGTATTCTTCACCATATTTTCTCACACGTGGAAAATTAGGGTTTCTGTAGAAGAGGCCGAAAATTATGGACCTGAAGTAGTGGTCAAAAATATGAAGGAGAGGATGAAATATGAATCTTTTCAAGAAGTTTGACTGGTGTTGACTTCATGCAAGAGAGGCTCATCAAAGGAAGGTTTGAATTAGTCTTGGAGGGGTATTTGTCTTGGGTCATAGGTCTTGGAATTCATCATTTGAAGATTCTATAAGAAGAGAAGAATTCTTGTGGGTTTTCCTCTCAAGAGGAGAAGTTTCCGCCCTGGATAGAAACCTATATTTTGTGTCCTATTGTCTCATTGATCTTCATTGTTTGGTAGTTGTTCGATGATAAAAAAACACAATAATAATCAAGTTAAAGAATAAGTTAATGACAAGTACATCAAGTTAAGTAAAAGAACATCACAAGTAGTTATCAAAGTAAGAGAAATCATTGTAATCTAGTTTCTCCTTGATTTCTCAACAAAAGACATAGTGCAGCTAAGCCTATGGTTGGGAAAAGAGTCATCCCAAAAGCATTGGTTTCGATCAACTTAATCAAAAAAAAAAAATGGTTATGAAATCACAAGTAAGATACTTCTTTGTTTTACAGGTAAGTTTCTCATCTCTTGTGGCTTTTGTAGATTATATAATATTTATTTGAAATATTCTTGATGTTTAATGACCTTGAATTTCAATAAGTAATTCATGTTTAGTTATGTTTTAAGTGTGGGATATTACACTCTTTTAGTTATGATATTCACATGAGTAGGATTTTGTCAATCTTTAGACTGTAATTATTAAAAGATTGTAGAAGCATGAGATTCCATTTTTGTAACCTTTGATGTGTGGCCATGCCTCAAAACATAGATTTTTAATACAATTTTTGTCTGTTATGGTAATTTTTTTTTTTTTTTTATGTTATGTGGGAAACAAATTATACATCTTATTAGAAGATTTATTTATACATGCCAACACAATTTTTGGTAGCTATATTTCATCACTAAGAAATGTCACATATTAATGACCTATCATTACTTCTTTTAGTCAATTGTTAAAGCCTATGTTTGTGAATGATCTTACTGAATGTTAGGTTTCCAACATATGTTACATGTTATTTTTTCATGCTGAGGAAAAAGACCCTCAATTTGGATCTCTCGCTATTTGATGAACACTTTTCATCATTCCCCTACAAAGCCAGAAGAAAATCCATTCTGAGAATTACAAGAATCCTAGATTACATTGTTAAAAAACAAAATTTCAATCCTAGTCACACCTTTCCTATTGTCAAAGTACGATGTCACACTTGTAGCTATTGAAAACATGCAATGATCAGTGCAGTTTGTTGGACCAAAAAGTGCGATAATAATTGTACATGGGTAAAAATAAAAAGTAAAATCTAGAAGCCTTGTTTAGGAATCTTATCCCAACAACATGGACTTGAGACCCTACCTAACTGGACCTTGTCCCAATATTGATGGATTCAACCCCACTCATTATGGAACCTATTCCCAATTTTTGTGGATCTCATCCCATGGAAAATGGATCTCCAACCTCTTCTCCTCTCCTATAAATATACTGCAGATCAAAGGAGGAGGGGTTGGCTTTCGAAGTACTTGGTTTATGCCCTTACATTGTCCAAATTGAGATTGAATACTTGTCCAACTAAAGGAAGGATCAAATATATTTGAGTGGAGGCTTATGACGTCAAGGCTTGGGTTCTAATATCTCCCTCTTATTTGTTAATACAATATATATTGTTTTCTCACATGATATGTTTATTATTTTCATTAATTGTTAGAGCTCCTTGATCTTCTGATTAGTATTTGTTTGAACTTATTCACCCATAGTATGCTTTGATCCTTTTTTATGTCTAAGTTATTGTAGGTTCCATTCTTTAGAGATTGAAGTGGAGTAGGAAATCAATTAGGAAGAGGATTGAAATGAATACTTATTTCATTAAATAAACAAAGATAATATGTGGTGCCTTGTTTGTTCTAGATTTGATCATTGAGTCTAGGGAGATCACTCTTGTCTACAAGAGGGATTTGTCCAATAACAAACTTGGCGACTTCACTGGGGAATGAGATACTTCTTTAGTTGCCTCCTTTGTATGCCTTTGCCTTCCAGAACCTCTATTGACTGTAATATGACCCTGAAAACTTGATTTTTCTAATTTGTTAAATGATTTTTTTATTTTTTTTCTTGCACTTGGCCATCATCACGCCTTTTATTTAGAGATAGAGCGATGCAATACATTTTTCTGATATAGAAAGTGCATCCAACGCATTGATGTCAATTGGAAGCTTGCCTTGAAACCTGGAATTTGAAAAAATTAAGGTCTTTTCCTTTTGGGTCTGAAAATTTGATTTTTTTTTCTTAGTTTTCTCTAGTCTGTGGTCTATTTGAAAAGCCAATTGTTTGATTAAATTGTTATGTGTTTGATCTTCTTTTGGGAAAATTATTCATCTTTTCATTGTTAGGGTTTTGAAGTTTGATTAAGTTAATTTATCTATCAAAATACATTTTCTTCCTTCCGAAATCAGTTGTATGAGTTTGTCTTCTTTCAGTAATCTGGTCAAAATATTCATTGTGTCTATTTTGAAGAGGTTTTCACTATTGAAAATTTAAGTAGTTTTCATCAAAATAAAGGTTTAATTTGAGCATATTTGTTTTGTTAGATTGAATTTATTATGCTTATTATTTCTATAAAAAACAAAAAGAAAACACAAATTTTTATTATTAGAGGCTTTGTTTGAAAGAATTGTTGGAATTGATTATTTGGTTTTTTTAGAGATCTTAGTGTCAAGGATTCTTGCTTTTGTGTATTTAAAAGTTTTCTCCTTCCCATAAATAGGATTTCATCGAATTGAAGAGCTTGTAATTTCATATTCGTTTCATTAGTTTGGAATTGAGTTATTATACCATTTAATCGTTTAATGAAAAGTGAGACATTAAAATCAATCAAAGTATTTAAAATAAACATTTAGTCAACAATAATCACATTTTGTGTGGTTCTAGGTTAGGAGATGTGTTCCGACCTCTATAAACAAAGGAAACATAGGAGTTGTTGTTTCTGGACAAGGTTACATTATGTGGGTGGTCTTTCTTCCATGTACATCATAGTATATAGGATCATTCTTCCATGTACCTTTGGGTATATAGGAAGGTGCTCCATGTATGATGAGTATATAGGAAGGCCCCCATCGTAAATTTATGCATTAGAAAAAAATAACACAGACTCTGCTCCCATGTACCCTCGGGTATATAGGAAGACCCCTTCTAGGTTGCAAACTAGTCATAAGTAACCGAGTCAACCGCCTTGTTGTATGTGATACAATGAACACAACATTCGAGAAGATAACCTGCACGTACCGAACAATATATAGAAGTTCACAACAACTTGGTAAACCTTTGATACCTAGTGACCCTTTTTACTTTTATTGTTTATTTGATTAATAAAAATTATGGATTTAACTATCAATTCTTAATTAAAATTCACTGTGGAAGATCCACCGTGACTTTCTTGTAGGATGCAAGGTTTACCCCCTGATATTATACTTACATCATCCAATACTAAAAGATATACGGTTATAGAACCTGAAGTAATGAAATCTGAGACAATACAAATGAAAACGATACAACTTGAAGTAACTGAAACTTTAGAACCAAAATTAATTCAAGCTTAAATTGAAGTAACTCAAACTTTAGAACTAGAAACAATTGAACCTGAAACTGAAGTACCCGAGTCTAAAATTTTAGAGCTTGATATACCTGAAGAGTGGTTCACTGAACCAGTAACTCTAGAACTCATGTTTCACCTTCATTTGGTTTAGTTTCTATTCCTCTACCAATTACGTCTGAAGAATTTGTAACTATAAGTGTTGAAGTACAAAATTTTTCACATGGTCTATTAAGTGTCGAAGAAATTACATGAGAACCTAGTTCAGTTAATCCTCCTCTTACTTCAGGGGATCTTGTGATCATTTAAATCTCATCTCCTTTTTGACTAGATTCTTGGTATACAACTCCTTTATCTTATTTATGTAAGGGAACTCCTCAATTACACACTCCTTTATCTTTCTTACCTAGGCGAACTATGACAAAATCCTCAACTGTAAGCAACATTCATCTACTCATGAGAGTTGACTAGTTAAGTAAGTACAAAATGTTTATAGGACCTCCAGAATCATTTATCTATGGTGGCCCCTCTGTATCCACTGGGTATTAGTCACTCAACAATACGTTTTTAGGAGTTACGTTTGACCTTCCTTTTTTCTCAGATTTCCACTTGGTCTTTTAGAATCCCATTTGGTTTATCGTTAATCAACGTAGAATCTACTATCCAAGCTATGGAATTTCCACAAGCTTCCATACTTGAAGTTCCATCATAATTTGACCAGCAAGTAAATTTATTATTTGGCAGTGCAGGTATCCCTCAACAAACACCAAATGGAGCTTACTTTTCAGTTGTGTGGAAATTTTCCTATGGACCATATTTTCCTCAAGGAGGGTAGCTTATTAGAGGACCTATCCTTCATATATAGGACTATATATTGGTGGAACTTACCCAACTCCTGTTCAAATACCTCAGGTAGGCCTGAGTCAACTTGTTGTAACGCAACCCTTGATTGGTGCTCTGTTCCCAAGAATGGGAGGTACTATTTGGAACCCTAATTTTGGTGGTGTACCCCAATTACCTTCTAGTCAAACTATTCAGGTTACTCCTCAAGTGTCTACTTATCAACCTGTCCAAATCACTGGCCAAACTACACCTCGGACCTCTGTACAACAACCTATCCCAAGTACACCTTAGACACCTGTTCAACAACCCATTCTAACTACACCTCAAACACCTATTTGAACTTCACAACAAACAACTAGCCAACCTCAGATACCAGTTCAACAACTCATGCAGATTATTCCTCAAGCAATTGTTTATCAACCTGGTCAAACTATACCTCAAATACTTATGGTTCAAACCGCCCAGGCTACCTCACAGAAGCATAGGTAGTCAACCTATTTTAGGTGTATCCCAAACACCATATCAAGGTCAACCTTATCTCGGTCAACCTTATCTGGGTCAACCTATCCAGAGTCAACCTTATCTATGTCAACTTTTCCAAGGTCAACCTATTCAAGGAATGTTTTTCAAGGATTTCCATTTACTGCTCAACCTAGTGTGGGCTACCCTAGTTATCTTTGTGTAATACAAGTGCCAATGGCTCAACCTATTCCAGGATATCCTAGATATACTTTTCCAGAAGTTGGATTGTATCCTCAAGGTTACCAATATCCTCAACAAGATTTCAACTGAAAGTTACCCTTCATTTCCACTTTAGGTTTACCAAATTTGTCCTAGCTAACTAATGAACAATTTATCATTATCCTTTTTGGTCAGTCATTCTTGCTAATTTATCAACCAGCATGCCCAAGTTCGATGGAAACCTGGAGAAGACCTATCGAACCACGTGTTGACTTATCATTTGTGGTGTTTGTCAAACTCCTTGAATGGTGATTCCATTCAGTTACATATTTTACAGAATACTCTAACTGTTCCTTTATCTAAATGGAACATTAAGTAACCACGTGCATCTTTCCATAACTTAAACTCCTTAACAATATGCTTTTTGACACACTTTCAGTTGCCTATCAGATATGAAAATGGTACCGAGCTTTTAACTTCTTTAAAGTAGTCAGACTCTACTGACATATTTGATCATATACATGAATGAAGATATCATCGTTGTTTAGTAAAATCTTACATTCTAGACCAATTGTTAGCTGAATGGTTTGTGAAATCAATATTTCTTGATATAACTAAAGATGTTTCCAAAGGAGGTGTAGTTACAGAACAACAAATTGTTGCTTGTGCCAAATATTTAGACTTATTTTATTCTCAATTGTTGCAGTCTAGAAATGTCATGCTTTCCAAATTTACAATCGAAAGATGTGTGACCCTCCTGCTCATCTCCATCTAATAGTCATAATTCGTCCCTTTGAAAAATGGTGCATTGATTTCATGACATGTAACCCTCACTCAATTGAGGGGCATCGGTATATTATCCTTGTAGTGGATTATTTTTCAAAATGGACCAAGGTGATGCCTACATATAAGAATGATGGTGAAACTATTGTCCTATTTGTATTCAATCATGTGATTGTTTGATTTAGTGTCCCGCAAGCTATTGTCACTGTCCATGGCACACACTTTCAAAATTTTATGATGTCAGAGTTGATTTCCAAGTTCGGTATACGTTGTGATAACTCAACTCCCTCTTATCCACAGGCTAATGGCTAATTTGAATCTATGAACAAAGCTTAACTACTATGCTTCAAAAAATGAAAGGAATTAATTTGAGTGTGAAATATCGTCACTTAAACTAGCTATTGAATTGGTCGCTACTACTTCTACAAAGGAAGAGTGTTTTCTATACTTAGCTCTTCTATATGAAACTAACCGAGATGCTACTCTGGCTACAGAGGCTAATAAGAAACAAACTAAGGTACAATTTGAGAAAAAATTAACCTTCGTGTCTTTTTATAAGGTGACTTGGTCTTACTATATGATCAGGAACATGATAAGATAGGTGATGGAAAATTCGAGCCCATGTGGCATGGTCCTTATATTGTAAAATGTGCACTTGTAAAAGGTGCCTATGAGCTGGTTGACTATGATGGGATTCCTTTATATGAGCCCAGAAATGGGCTTTATCTGAAAAAGTACTATGCTTAGATTCCTGCATGGGTACTTTGTACATTGTTGTACCATATTTTTTTAGTGTGTTGCAATTTAAAATTTTTCTTATGAACTCCTTCTATTCCCACTACTTATATTGTGTTACACTTGGTTTGTAGATATCAATGTTCCTTCAACCTTACATTGGCTATGTTGATGGTGCTATTCATAGTACTTGGAATATTTCCTCTGTTGCAAGGGAAAGTTACATGCATACTGATGAGTTAGTGAGTCTACATGGGATATGCCTTAGTCACACGAGGAGCAATATTGCAAAGTATAGTGTAGTCATTGAACTATTATCTAATTCTATTTCACTTGGTATTTGTTGTTTAGTCGTTAGATTGGATTCTCAACTTGTAGTATTACATTTGAGTAATGTTTATTCAGTGAGAAGTCCATCAATGTTAAGGATGTTTTTATGGGTTCGTCTCTTGGAAAGGGAATTTGATTACATTGAATATCAACACATTCTAACACATTTAAACACATTCACTGATGCATTGGAAAACTATGTATTAAATTAACATTTGCAACATTTGTGAAAAACAACAAACATCCACATGATTGTATAAAACAAACAGATTTAATAGAAGTACTCTTCATAGATAAAATCCTGTAAAAAGTTTCTGTTTTACAACACTGGTGTTCAAGACATGGCTCACGAACTTTATTATCCTAATACATGCCGATAAAACCAAAAAGACAAAATCTAGCTCAGAAAGCCAAAAATATAGCTATGTTGATGATAGCAGGTGATGGCACAAGCCACTCATCATAGTAGATGACCAATCCATCCAGGTACCCTTGTTGTATGCCTCTAAAAATGAGGTAGCAGATGATCAATCCCTATATCAAGAATATTCCAAGTTAGTCCCTGAAGATTCTACTCGATCTCAATCAATGTCTCTACTAACTCGGGGTCTGGAGTACCAATGTGGAGTAGTGGTTGTCCACACCTCTGTAATGGTGACATCCACACTAGTCTGACTGGTCCAGCATCTGCATAGTAAACAAATAATTAGTCTTGACACAAGAAAAAAACACATAAAAGTTTAAAAATTTGAAAATTTGAAAAACCAAAATGAAAGGGTATTTTTACCTGAATCATTCCATTGCATGCCATTAGGAATGGCAAGGTCTAATAACCTGTGAAATCTGTTGAAAAATGTAGCAAGAAATTCCCAATTCGATTTTTCCTTGATTGGATTGAGAAAATTCGAATTTCCACATCAATAGACAACTTAGATGCAATTAACTTGTGTGACATGGCTTTTGTCACTCAGTTTACTTAGTAAACTCAAGTTGGATGTGTTATCCCCTACGATGTCCCAGACTGAGGAGGAGATCGAAAGAGGTAACCTCGAACCACTTTCAGTTCAATAGCTAGCCCTACTGAACCAGAGAGGGATCTCTCTAAGGATTTGTCAATGAATAACTGGAAAAGAAATGGATTTTAGGCTAGATGTATAAGTCTTGTTTGAGTATTTGAAAATTTAGGGTTTTTTAGGTTTGCTGGACTAGGGATGAGAGCAGGCAATTAGGTCAAGGTATCAAGTGTGTAGTAATAGGCATAAAGAGGAGCTAGATAACAATGTGTTGTGGTGAAATTAAGATTTATTCAATGTAGTATAGGTCTAAGAGTTTAAGAAATCATAATGAGCATGTATTAGCATGAATTCATTAATCTAGAAGAAGAGAAACACAAACATGATTTTCCACATAAACAGAGCTTTGAAATCTAAGAATTTTGCCTATATGACTATAAGGAAAACCATAAGAAGAAAGAAAATCATTTAAATAGAGATGATTTCATCAATAAGAAACTGATATGAAAGGAAAATAACACCACAAACTCACTAAACAAGTATTCCTGAAAAATAGCTACAACTACTCCTTGATTAGCTGTATGAAAACATAAGGTACAAGTCTCTCCACAAAAGTCCAACCCCTCTCTCAGAATGAGAAATGATACATAACTCAATCAACCATCTTCCCCACCTTTAGGATTCGAATTCCTAAGTGGTGGAACTGTTTCCAAGATTCTCTCAACCAACAAGTGAAAGTGAGAAGGTTAAACACAAACTCTTCTCTTAGACTTTGTTTTGAGTTTTGCTTCCTTTATGAGGCCTAATTAACCATAAAAAATCCTATCATGTCTATTTATTCATGATTACATCATCTAAACCTCTAACTGCTAAATTTACATCATGAGTTTAACTTTGACTAAGTCAAACTAAAAACCTAGGAAATTACACAGTGAAATTTTTACTAAAAACTTAGAAATTTGCAGGAGTGCAGCGCAAAATTTGAGGCCACTTTTGGGTGCCTTCCTAAAGTAACATTTGAGATATGAGAGAATAGTCAACTATCCTTGCTTTTCTAGTTTCCATAAAATCTTGAATTTTTGAAAATGACCCATGGGAAGGCCTTCAAAAGTTGATTCTCCCAAGATGTCTCCAAACACGCAACGCCTGTCAAAAACAGGGGCAAAATGTTGATTTTTGATCCCTTTTTCTCATTTTTCTCAAAATATGAGCCCTTTCTGAGAAATATGATGAAATGGGTTTTGCGAGGAGGCCACCATCTTTCCAAAAATGTAATCCACTTGTCATTTGGAGCCATGAGGAAAAAGTGCAGTGCCTTGGACTAGTCTAATTTCGAAGTTTTATGCCAAAATTCACAAAAAACCAAAAATGCTAAGAAAACTCCCAAAAAATGGTCATGAAGTGAAAAATGAGGTGTGTCATGCTCTCATGGATGCTTCAGCAAGCATATCCAAGTCATCCTTCTCATTTTTACTTTTTAGGGTTTTCATTAAGTTTCCCCTTCAACTACTTGATTCTGACCTTGGCAACCTGATTCCTTGTGTAATAATGGATGGCCATCTTACTTTGAAACTTGTTATCCCCTTTAACCTTATCAAGGAGCTTCTCAAGGTGGCAATTGATCTTGTCAAGCCAAAACTCCCTATCTTCAGTGATTTCCAAAGCAATTTTGTCTTCAATGTCCAAGTCTTCATTTAGTAGGTTTTGTTCTTTTTCTTTCTTCAATGCCCTTTTGAGACCCTTTGTCCTTGGATTCTTCTTTTCAATATGATTTTCCTATTCATCATGTTCACCAGGCTCCAACACTGCTTTACCTTTTCCTCCTTGCTGTATCATCTTGGACTGTTCTTTCTCCACGATCAATTGTTAGTCTTAAGCTGACTATTTTCTTGGTCAAGGAAGGAAATGATGAAATGAGGGAGTTAGGGAAGGGAGATGATGATAGGGGAATTTTGGGAGATGGATAGGGGTGGTAGAAAACTTAGGAAGTTTGAATGGAGTGAAATGAGAGAGAGAGATGAGTAGGAGAATTTAAAAACAATCTTGCTAGGAAATTGTCCAAAATGATAGGTATGAGCTAGGGTTTGTGTAAAGGTGAGGTAAACTGAAGGTAAATGAGTTGATTAGTGAATGATAGGGTGATTTATATATATACATAGGTGTGAGATGGAAAATGTTAAAGTTTTCAGTGTCATAACTAACAAAACCCATCATTTACACTAGCTTTGCAGCATGAAATTTCACATAAAGATGAAGAAAAATCACATTTTCACTTGCTTTGCCAAAAGAAAAAAGTGAGTTAGATGATGATACTTACTTGTAGAACATCAAGGTTTCCTTGAGGATCCCCTCAAGTAAGGTAAGCCTTCTTGCCGGAGGAGCCCGTCAAGTTAGGTCAAGATTTTTCCACTAGGAGAGAAAAAAATTGGAATGAAAACTTAGATTTGGAATTTTAGTGAGTTTTAGAAAGTTTCAGGCCACTCAGTCTTGAGTGCAGCACCATTGACTGAAGTGCAGCACCAACTCTGGAAGCACAACGCAGTTCACATAAACACAATTCCAACTTGTAACCTGCCTTTGGAGGCCTAGAACTACTCCAAATTGTGAAATGGATAGCTCGTGGGAAATCTATTGAAGTCTGCTACAAGATGGACTCCTCAAGAATGTAATTTGGACACTCCAGCAGGGAGAAAAATTGATTTTCCCAAGGTCACTCCAAAAACGCAAGGTGTCTCTGACAAAAGCGCAGCGCCAACTTGAAGAGCACTTTTGGATGCCTTCCATTAATCCAAATCACGATTTGAAGGTACCATTGGAAAGCTTAGGATGTCTACTACACAATAGAGTCATTAAGAAATGCCAACACCTACTCCAAATCCCTGAAAAAATATCTTGAAGTCAAGCTGTCCAGAAGTGTAACAACTCTCCCATTGCAAGTGTAGTTTGGGAATTTCTCTCAAATCATAATACTTGTGGATAAACTGAAGGACATTTTTGGTCCTTGGATTATAATTGAAAAAAACCTCTTTCACGTTTGTAAAATTCGTCTCCATTGGTTCAAAAACATATTTTAAAGAAACAATGTCCCTATGAGAAATGATGAGATGAGGTAGTGTACTGGAGCATTGTCTTATTTGAAATAAAACATTACCTTTAACTTTATCTTTCTTTCCCTAAGCTGCTAACTCCCTTTACCTAGTGAATCACATGATGGACATGTTTTTGTTTTGACATATGGTATCATGATGACCCATGGAGTGAAACCCTAGACCATGACCTAAGATGAGTAATTTAACCATTTCATGACCCAAGACACTTAAATGAAGATATTTTACCTTGAAGAAGACAATTCCCATGATGAGTGATGAACACCATGAGTAAGTGAAGGGAGCAACAATAAACTAGACACAACAACCAACAACCAAATTTTTATTTGAAGATTCACTGAAATGAAAAAAATTTGACTTGACACCCTAGAAACACCTTGTAAGAGCATATTTGATCACTGGTGATAGGCTGAACTGAATGACAAAAAAATTGGTTCCAGCTGGGGATGGAAGCTCCTTGGAGGTGTCAAGAACACTGTAGACCAAGTAACCTTGTTTCATTGGGCATGGAGTCAAATTGAAAAGACTAAATTCAAACTAAAAACTAACTGACTAACTGACCTTGAAAAAACCCTAAAACTGACTAAGCTTACTTATGGAAGCAGACCATCGAGATCTTAGGGCCTTCACCATGGGCTTCAAATCTTGATGATAACCACCCACCTACTAAAGATGTATATGCAATCATGTGTAATGATCCCTCTAGTGTAACCAATCCAGCAAATGGCTACTTATTTGAATCATGCTTGTACTTTCCTTGAGCAGGTAGGAAAAACAAAAGCTAGGCCACTCCAAGTGTCCATTGAACATGTACTCATGATCCATAAATACAAGAAAATTCATCTTCTTGGATGGCTGCAACAAATCAATGTAAGGATCCTTAAAAATATGAAATGTTACCTTGTCTTGAAATCTAGCAAAAATACAAGTACTCCTTTCATTTTGATCTAAAAGAATACTTGGTTGTTGATCCATAGGAAGGCATAGGGAAGTATGACTTTCTGCTACATGAGTGTTGGCTGCAAATTCCTCAAGCATGAACAACTCTGATTCTATCTCTGGCATATTGTCTATCTCAGATTCATACTCTTCCAATTCATAGTCTAAATCATCCTTGAACAGAACACATTCTTCAAGATTATTAAACATGTCAGCCCTATCCTCTTCATGAAAGAAAACAATCCCTGTTAGCTGATCTCCTTGCAGGAAATCTACATCACAAATTGGCTTACTCACAACAACTTCCTGTATAGTTTCATCAGTCTCATGACTGTCATCATTTAAACCCAGATTTTCATTTTCAATAATGGAAGAAATTTCTCTTACACATTCTTGACTCTGTGAGCACTGCAAACCTGCCTTAACTTGGGTTGTAACATGGTTTTTCAAGAGCTGATCTATTTCATCTTCAGATAGAGGAGAACATTGAGTTTTATGGAATTCAACATTGGCTTGGTGATTTTCATTTTCAATATCAGAAATAGGCTTTTCTCTATTTTGATCCCAGTCTATTTCATCCAAGGAGGAAACTGCTAATTCTTGTTGGAAGGAAAAATCATAAAGGGCTTCTAATATATCTTCTTCCATACATTCTTATTCCCCATACGGATTTTCAAGAAATTTAATGAAATTTTCAGAAATCTCACAACATCTATCCATCATTGATAAGAAAATATTGTAGCTTTGATAATGTTGAAAGAAAACTAAATGAAAATCCTTTAGAGAATACAAACTAGTAGATGCTAGACTCTCATACCATTTCCTCACTATTTCCTCCAGGCTATCCATGAAGATCTTCATTAGACAATCTTCAGGAAACTTATTCTTTAATCTATGAATATGAAAATAAAATTTGACTAAATGAAAACTAGCATCTTCTCCATCCTAACCTTTAAACTTTGGTAGCCCTATTTTCCAATCTATACAAGGAATACAATTCAGAAAACCAGGAATGTGAGCTCGATCCATAGGAGCATACCTTCGACCAGTTGAATACATTTTGAAAATAGTTAAGTCACCAAGAAGTTCTTCAAACTACTAGTTTTTGAATAGTGGAGTCACCATTAGAATTATAAACCTTTGGATTCTTCGACACTGGAGTTGCTAGGTTAAAGATGCACAACCTTTATGTGTCTGATCACTATTCACCACCAGAAATTAGGTATGATATTTTTCGTTCTTTCCCAAGGAAGATATAACATTCGTTACCTGGAAATGACACCAAAATGTTATCCCCTACAATGTCCCAGGTTGAGGAGGAGATGGAAAGAGGTAACCTCGAACCACTTTCAGTTTAGTAGCTAGCCCTGCTAAACCAAAGAGGGATATCTCTAAGGATTTTTCAATGAATAACTGTAAAAGAAATGGATTTTAGGCTAGATGTATAAGTCTTGTTTGAGTATTTGAAAATTTAGGGTTTTTTAGGTTTGTTGGACTAGGGATGAGAGCAAGCAATTAGGTTAAGGTATCAAGTGTGCAGTAACAGACATAAACAGGAGCTAGATAAAAATGTGTTGTAGTGAACTTAAAATTTATTCAGTGTAGTATAGGTCTGAGAGTTTAAGAAACCATAATGAGCATGTATTAGCACGAATTCATTAATCTAGAAGAAGAGAACAAAAACGTGATTTTCCACATAAACAAAACTTTGAAATCTAAGAATTCTACCTATATGAATGTAAGGAAAACCATAAGAAGAAAGAAAATCATGTAAAGAGAGATGATTTCATCAATAAGAAACTGATATGAAAGGAAAATAACACCACAAACTCATTGAACAAGTATTCCTGAAAAATAGCTGCAACTGCTCCTTGATTAACTGTATGAAAACATAAGGTACAAGTCTCTCCACAAAAGTCCAACCCCTCTCTCTAAATGAGAAATGATACATATGTACTCAATCAAATAGCTTCCCCACCTTCAAGAGTCGAATTCCTAAGTGGTGGAACTATTTCCAAAATTCTCTCAACCAACAAGTGCGAGTGAGAAGGTCAAACACAAACTCTTCTCTTAGAGTTTGTTTTGAGTTTTGATTCCCTTATGAGGCCTAATTAACCATAAAAACCTATCATGTCTATTTATTCATGATTACATCATCTAAAACTTCAACTAAAAGTTACATCATGAGTTTAACTTTGACTAAGTCAAACTAAAAACCTAGGAAATTATACAATGAAATTTTTAAATAAAAACTCAGAAATTTGCCCAAGTGCAATGCCAACTGTGAGGCCACTTTTGGGTGCCTTCATGAGGTCAAATTTGATATATGAGAGAACGGTCAACTAGCCTTGGCTATCTAGTTTCCAGAACACCTTTAATTTTTGAAAATTACCCATGGTAAGGCCTTCAAACATTTATTCTCCCAAAGTGTCTCCAAAAGTGCAACACCTGTCAAAAAGAGGGGAAAAATGTTGATTTTTGACCCCTTTTTCTCATTTTTCTCAAAATCTGAGCCATATCTGAGAAATCTGATGAAATCGGTTTTGAGAGGAGGCCACTAGATTTCCAAAAATTTAATCCACTTTTCATTTGGAGCCCTGAGGAAAAAGCGCAGTGCCAAGGCGCTGTGTTTCTGTGACTAGTCTAATTTTTGAGTTTTGCGCCAAAATTCACAAAACACTAAAAATGCTCAGATGTTGGGTGTGGAGCCTGATTATCTTCTATAGTACTGGCATATTGGACCCCAGTTCGTTGCCGCCCGTAAAATAATCGCTGCCGCCCCCCCCTGGCGGGGGGTTTCGGGGGCAGCGCCCCCGAAGCTAAAAACAGCTGTAAAATTGCCTTGTAAAAGTATAGTAATTTCTAGTCAATCTGGGCCATTCATTAGGCGAATGATCTGACGGTAGAACTTATGTTTAGTTTAGGGTTTTTTGCCCTAGAAGGCAACCCATCTCTTTATATGAGGGCATTGTATTTGAGGCTGTGAGATAGATGTGTATTCGGTGAGCGAGAAACATAGAGGTGAGACTGTGAAAGAAAACAGAGGATATTACAACGGTTTTGCTGTAGGTTGTATCTCTTCATTTTGTTGGATAATAGAAAGGAAGGACTGGCTGTTCGGGGTGGACGTAGCCCAAACTGGGTGAACCACGTATATCTGTGTCTTTCTTGTTTTGTGCGTTTTCTCTGTTTATATTTCTGCAATATTTTATGTGTTCCATTGCTCCGTAATATATAATTTTCTAACAACTGGTATCAGAGCCGAAGGTCTATTTGGCTGATAAACTCGCAGGAAAGAAGGGTTCCTGGTTCGAGTGGGAGCAATGGCGGAAGATGGTAAGTTTAGGGTCGAGAAATTTAACGGCCAAAACTTCTCGCTGTGGAAGATGCAGATGGAAGATTATCTGTATCAGAAAGATCTATACCTACCATTGGGCGGAAAAACAAGATGCCGACGGGTATGAGAGACGAAGAATGGAACCTTCTCGATAGAAAGGCACTCGGAACAATACGGCTGTGCCTTGCTGCGTTAGTCGCTTTCAACATTTCGAAGGAAACCACGACAGCAGGTTTGATGGAGGCGTTGTAGAAACTATATGAAAAACCCTCGGCCTCGAACAAGGTATTTCTTATGAAACGGTTATTTAATATGAAGATGTCAGAAGGTGGATCTGTTGTAGACCATTTAAATGATTTTAATACAGTTACAAGTCAGTTAAGTTCTGTAGGGGTAAACTTTGATGATGAAATTAGAGCTCTGTTATTCTTATGCTCGTTACCAGAAAGCTGGAATGGTTTGGTAATGGCCATCAATAACTCTGTTTCTGGATCTAGTACTTTAAAGTTTGATGATGTTGTCTGTGCTATCCTTAGCGAGGAAATGCGACGGAAAAGCTCCGGTGAGACATCGGGAAATGCTTTGAGTGCAGAGTCTAGAGGAAGAAAAATGGAAAGAGGAAAGAGCTCAGGGTATCGCAGTAAATCAAGGAAAGGCAAATCCAAGTCCAGATCGGGGATAGTGTGCTGGAAATGTGGAAAGAAAGGACACCTAAAGAAAGACTGTAGATCTCGGAAGGGAAAAGAAGGAGATGCACAGCAAGAAAACAATCATGAAGCAAATGTGACAGGTGAGGTGTTACAAGATGCTTTGATTCTTTCTTTCGAAAATATTACTGATTCCTGGGTGGTAGATTCAGGGGCTTCATTCCATGCCACACCTGATAAGAAATACTTTCATGACTATGTTCAAGGAGATTTTGGACAAGTTCGTCTAGGTGATGATAAACCCTGTAAAATCGTTGGAATGGGTAAGGTTCTTGTAAAACAGCAGAATGGAAACCAATGGCTACTAAAGGAGGTAAGGCATGTTCCAGATCTAAAGAAAAATCTGATTTCAACAAGGCAGTTAGGCAGTGAAGGTTGTGTGACAACTTTCACAGATAAAGCTTGGAAGGTCACTAAAGGAGCCCTGGTAATAGCAAAAGGTGAAAAGGTTGGTACATTGTATTTATGCAATGGTATTTCTAACTCTGTTAATGCTTTAACTTCCAAAGGAGCAGATGCAACATTATGGCATCATAGGCTCGGACACATGAGTGAAAAAGGGATGAAGATTCTTCACTCAAGGAATTTGTTGCCAGGTTTGAAGAATGTTGATTTGGATTTCTGTGAGAACTGCATTTATGGAAAACAGAAGAGAGTCAGATTTCTCAGAGTTGGGAAAGAAAAGAAGAACGAAAAATTAGAGCTTGTGCATACAGACGTATGGGGACCTTCTCAGGTATCATCTCTCAGTGGATCTCGTTATTATGTTACTTTTATTGATGATGCAACTAGAAAAACTTGGATTTATTGTATTAAGAATAAATCTGATGTATTTGATACTTTCAAGAAATGGAAAGCTTTGGTTGAGATTGAGACAGGAAAGAAATTGAAGTGTCTTAGATTAGACAATGGAGGTGAATATTGCAGCAAAGAGTTTGATAGGTACTGTTCAGAGCATGGAATTCACAGAGAGAAGACAGTTCCAAGAACACCACAAGAAAATGGTGTGTCAGAAAGGATGAACAGAACAATCATGGAGCGTGCAAGGTGCATGAGATTGCATGCAGGATTTCCTTTACAATTTTGTGCAGATGCTGTAGATACTGCTATTTATTTAATAAATAGAGGACCTTCAAGTTCCTTGGATGGTGGTGTTCCAGAGGAAGCATGGACAGGGAAAAAGGTAAACTACTCTATTTTAAAACCTTTTGGTTGTGAGGCCTTTGTCCATATTGATAAAGAAAATAGAACAAAGCTTGAGGCAAAGTCAAAGAAATGTACCTTTATTGGATATGGTGTTAATGATTTTGGTTATCGCTTATATGATTATGAAAATCACAAAATCATTAGGAGCAGAGATGTAATATTCAATGAAAAGGTCTTGTATAAGAATCAGTTGCAGGAAAAGAAACAAGAAAAAGAAAACAAGGAATACGCAGTTCTTGATGAAATTACTGAAAAAGTAAAGGTGCCTGAAAATAATAATAATCAACAACCACAACAACAGCAACCATCACAACAACAACAGGCACCCCAAACACCTGAAAGTGGTGTTAGAAGATCTACCAGGACAAGTAGACCTCCTGAACGATACTCTCCTTCATTATATTATTTATTGTTGACTGATTCCGGTGAGCCTGAATGTTATGAAGAAGCAATGCAGGTTGAAAGCAAGAAGAAGTGGGAGGTAGCTATGGAAGAAGAGATGGACTCCTTAATGCATAACTAGACTTGGGATTTAGTCAGGTTGCCTGCAGGAAAAACTACATTGAAGAATAAATGGGTTTACAGGCTGAAGGAAGAAGATGGAGGAAAGCAAAGGTACAAAGCTAGACTTGTGGTGAAGGGGTTTGCACAGAAGAAAGGTATTGATTTTGATGAAATATTTTCTCTTGTTGTTAAAATGACTTCAATCAGAACTATTTTAAGTCTTGTAGCAGCTGAAGATTTGCATCTTGAGCAGTTAGATGTAAAGACATCCTTTCTCCATGGGGATTTGGAGGAAGAGATATATATGCAGCAGCCACAAGGATATGAGGTGAAAGGGAAGGAGAAACTTGTGTGCAGGTTGAAGAAGAGCTTGTATGGTTTAAAACAGGCTCCAAGGCAGTGGTATCTAAAATTTGACAAGTTTATGTCTGAACAAGGTTATACTAGATGTCACTCTGATCATTGTGTTTATCTGAAAAAGCAAAATGATGGCAGCTATATTATATTGTTATTGTATGTAGATGACATGCTTGTTGCAGGATCTAACATGCAGGAAATAAATGTGCTCAAAAGAAAATTGGCAAATTCATTTGCAATGAAGGATTTGGGTGCTGCAAAAAAAATCCTTGGTATGAGAATAACTAGAGACAGGAAAAATAGAAAATTAATATTGTCTCAGAATGAGTACATACAAAAGGTGTTGAAAAGATTTAACATGCAAAATGCAAAACCAGTTAGTACACCTTTTTGCTAGCCATTTCAAACTTAGCAAAGAAATGTGCCCAAAGACCCAAGAAGACATGGATTATATGTCTAAAGTTCCATATGCATCAGCAGTTGGAAGTTTAATGTATGCAATGGTCTGCACAAGGCCTGATATTGCACATGCAGTGGGAGTTGTAAGCAGGTACATGAAAAATCCAGGAAAGGAACATTGGATGGCAGTGAAATGGATTCTCAGATATTTGAGAGGTACCACAAATCAGGCATTATGCTTTGGTGGTTCAAACATATCCCTACAAGGATATGTTGATGCAGATATGGCAGGTGATAGAGATAATAGGAGGAGCACTATAGGATATGTATTTACTGTCGGAGGAACAACTGTCAGTTAGGTTTCAAAAATCCAAAGTGTTGTTGCACTCTCAACAACAGAAGCAGAGTATGTTGTTGCTACAGAGGCTAGTAAAGAAATGATTTGGTTACAAAGGTTTATGGGTGAATTGGGTAAGGAGCATGATATGGGCACGTTATACAGTGATAGTTAAAGTGCCATTCATCTTGCAAAGAACTCAGCATTTCATTCCAGGACAAAACACATACAGCTCAAGTACCATTTCATACGATCAGTGTTGGAAGATGGAGAGTTGAAGCTGGAAAAGATACACACTAGCCAGAACCCTGCAGATATGCTAACAAAAGTTGTAACCAGGGAGAAACTGAGAATATGCTCAGTTTCAGTTGGTCTTCAAGGATGACGATGAAGATGAGAAACAGCCAGGTCCAAAGAGGAGTCATTGTCCAACAAATGGAGCAGTGGTGGAGTTGCTACAATCAGTCTCCAAGTGGGAGATTGTTGGGTGTGGAGCCTGATTATCTTCTATAGTACCGGCATATTGGACCCCAGTTCAAAATGGGGCGGCAACACCACCCGTAAAATAATCGCTGCCGCCCCCCCCTGGCGGGGGGTTTCGGGGGCAGCGCCCCCGAAGCTAAAAACAACTGTAAAATTGCCTTGTAAAAGTATAGTAATTTCTAGTCAATTTGGGCCGTTCATTAGGCGGATGATCTGACGGTAGAACTTATGTTTAGTTTAGGGTTTTTTGCCCTAGAAGGCAACCCCTCTCTTTATATGAGGGCATTGTATTTGAGGCTATGAGATAGATGTGTATTCGGTGAGCGAGAAACATAGAGGTGAGACTGTGAGAGAAAACAGAGGATATTACAGCGGTTTTGCTGTAGGTTGTATCTCTTCATTTTTTTGGATAATAGAAAGGAAGGACTGGCTGTTCGGGGTGGACGTAGCCCAAACTGGGTGAACCACGTATATCTGTGTCTTTCTTGTTTTGTGCGTTTTCTGTGTTTATATTTCTGCAATATTTTATGTGTTCCATTGCTCCGTAATATATAATTTTCTAACATCAGAAAACTGCCAAAATTGGTCATGAAGTGAAAAATGAGGTTTTTCATGCTCTCATGTATGATTCAGCAAGCATCTCCAAGTTTTCCTTCTCATTTTTACTTTTTAGGGTTTTCATTGAGTTTGACCTTCAACTGCTTGATTTTGACCTTGGCAAGTTGATTCCTTGTGTAATAATGGATGGCCATCTTCCTTTGCAACTTGTTATCCCTGTTAACCTTGTCAAGGAGCTTCTCAAGGTGGAAATTTATCTTTTCAAGCCAAAACTCTCTGTCTTCACTGATTTCCAAAGAAATTTTGTCTTCAATGTCCAAGTCTTCATTCAGTAGGTTTTGTTCTTTTTCTTTCTTCAATGCCCTTTTGAGACCCTTTGTCCTTGGCTTCTTCTTTTCAACTTGCTTTTCCTGTTCATCATGTTCACTAGGATCTAACACTGCTTTACCTTTTCCTCCTTGTTGTAGCATCTTGGACTGCTCTTTCTCCATGATCAGTTGTTTAGTCTTAAGCTGACTATTTTCTTGGTCAAGGAAGGAAATGATGAAATGAGGGAGTTAGGGAAGGGAGATGATGATAGGGGAATTTTTAGAAATGTATAGGGGTGGAATAAAACTTAGAAAGTTTGAATGGAGTGAAATGAGAGAGAGATGAGAAGGAGAATTTAAAAACAGTCCTACTAGGAAATTGTCCAAAATGATAGGTATGAGCTAGGGTTTGTGTAAAGGTGAGGTAAATTGAAGGTAAATGAGTTGATTAGTGAATGATAGGGTGATTTATATATATACAGAGGTATGAGATGACAAATTTTAAAGTTTTCAATGTCATAACTAACAAAACCCATCATTTGCACTAGCTTTGCAACATTTAATTTCACTGTAAACCATAGATGAAGAAAACTCACATTTGCACTTGCTTTGTTGAAAGAAAAAAATGAGTTAGATGATGATAATTACTTGCAGAACAACTATAGAAGAGAAAAAAATTGGAATGCAATCTTAGACTTGGAATTTGGGCAAGTTTTGGCAAGTTTCGGGCCACTTTGTCCTGAGCGCAACGCTATTGATAGAAGCACAACGCAGTTCATGGAAGCGCAGTGCCACCTCCAAAATCACAACACAGTTCACAGAAGCGCAATGCCAAATTGTAGCCCAGTTTTGGACACCTTAAACTGCTCCAAATTGCGAAATTGATAGCTCGTTGTAAAGTTCTTGAAGTCCTCTACAAGATGAACTCAAGAATTTAATTTGGACACTCCAGCGGGGCAAAAATTTGATTTTTCCAAGGTCACTCCAAAAACACAGGGTGTCTCTAACAAAAGCACAATGCCAACTTGCAGAGCACTTTTGGATGCCTTCCACTAATACAAATCATGATATGATACCGTTGGAAATATTAGGATGTCTTCTACAAAATAGAGTCCTTAAGCATTGCCAACACCTGGTCCAAATCCCTGAAAAACTATCTTAAAGTCAAGATATCTAGAAGTGTAGCAACTCTCCCATTGCAAGTGTAGTTTGGGCATTTCTCTCAAATCATAATACCTGTGCATAAACTGAGGGAGGTTTTTGTTCCTTGTACTATAATTGAAAAAAAAATATTTCACTTTTGTAAAATTCTTCTCCATTTGGTCACAAACATATTTTGAAGAAAAAATGTCCCTAAGAGAAATGATGAGACGAGGTAGTGTACTGGAGCATTGTCTTATTTGAAATAAAACATTACCTTTACCTTTATTTTTCTTTCCCTAAGTTGATAACTCCCTTTACCTAATGAATCACATGATGGACATGTTTTTGTTTTGACATATGGTATCATGATGACACATGGAGTGAAACCTTAGACCATGATCTAAAATGAGGAATTTAACCATTTCATGACCCAAGACACTTAAACGAACATATGATACCTTGAACAATGACCATGATGAATGATGAAGACCATGAGTAAGTGAAGGGAGCATTAGTGACCTAGACACAACAACTAGTCACTAAATTTTTATTTTAAGATTCACTGAAATGACAAAAATTTGACTTGACACCCTAACAACACCTTGTAAGAGCATATTTGATCACTAGTGATAGGCTGAACTGACTGACACTAACATTGGCTCCAGCTGGGGATGGCAGCTCCTTGCAGGTGTCAGGAACATTGTAGACCAAGTAGCCTTGTTTCATTGGGCATGGAGTCAAATTGCAAAGACTAAATTCAAACTAAAAACTGACTGACTACGTGACCTTGACAAAAATCTAAAACTGACTAAACTTACTTATGGCAGCAGACCATTGGGATCTTAGGGCCTTCACCTCAGGCTTCAAACCCTAATGATAACTTCCCAACTACTGAAGATGTATATACAATCATGTGTAATGATCCCTCCAGTGTAACCAATCCAGCAAATGGTTACTTATTTGAATCATGCTCATAATTTCCTTGAGCAGGTAGAAAAAACAAAAGCTAGGCCACTCCAAGTGTCCACTAAACATGTGCTCATGATCCATAAATACAAGAAAATTCATCTTCCCAGATGGTTGCAACAAATTATTGTAAGGATCCTTAAAAATTTGAAATGTTACCTTCTCTTGAAATCCAACAAAAATACTAGTACTCTTTTCATATTGATCTAAAAGAATACTTGGTTGTTGATCCATAGGAAGGCATAGGGAAGTATGACTTTTTTCTACATGAGTGTTGGCTGCAAATTCCTCAAGTATGAACAACTCTGATTCTATCTCTGGCATATTGTCTATCTCGGACTCATACTCTTCCAATTCACAGTCTAAATCATCCTTGAACAGAACAAATTCTTCAAGATTATTAAACATGTCAGCCCTATCCTCTTCATGAAAAAAAACTTGCCCTGTTAGCAGATCTCCTTGTAGGAAATCTACATCACAAATTGGCTTACTCACAACAACTTCCTGTATAGTTTCATCAGTCTCATGACTGTCATCATTTAAACCCAGATTTTCATTTTCAATAATGGAAGAAATTTCTCTTACACATTCTTGACTTTGTGAGCACTACAAACCTGCCTTAACTTGGGCTGTAACATGGTTTTTCAAGAGCTGATCTATTTCATCTTCAGATAGAGGAGAACATTGAGTTTTATAGAAATCAACATTGGCTTGGTGATTTTCATTTTCAATATCAGGAATAGGCCTTTCTCTATTTTGATCCCAGTCTATTTCATCCAAGGAGGAAACTGCTAATTCTTGTTGGGAGGAAAAATCATAAAGGGATTCTAATATATCTTCTTCCATACATTCTTCATCCCCATACGAATTTTCAAGAAATTTAATGAAATTTTCAGAAATCTCACAACATCTATCCATCATTGATAAGGAAAAATTGCAGCTTTGATAATGTTGAAAGAAAACTGAATGAAAATCCTTTAGAGAATATAAACTAGTAGATGGTAGACTCTCATACCATTTCCTCGCTATTTCCTCCAGGCTAGCCATGAAGATCTTCATCAGAAAATCTTCAGGAAACTTAGTCTTTAATCTGTGAATATGAAAATGAAATTTGACCAAATGCAAACTAGCATCTTCTCCATCCTGACCTTTAAACTTTGGTAGCCCTGTTTGCCAATCTATACAAGGAATACGATTTGGAAAACTAGGAATGTGAGCTCGATTCATAGGAGCATACCTTCGAGCAGTTGAATCCATTTTGAAAATAGTTAAGTCACCAAGAATTTCTCCGAAATAATAGTTTTTGAATAGTGGAGTTGCCATTAGAATTCTAAACCTTTGGATTCTTTGACATTGGAGTCGCTAGGTGAAAGATGCACAACCTTTCTATGTCTAATCACTGTTTACCATCATCAATCAGATCTGATCTTTGTTGTTCTTTCCCAGGGAAGATATAACACTTGTTCCCCGGTAACGACACCAAAATGTTATCCCCTACAATGTCCCAAGTTGAGGAGGAGATTGAAAGAGGTAACCTCGAAACAATTTTAGTCCAATAGCTAGCCCCACTGAACTAGAGAGGTATCTCTCTAAGGATTTTTCTATGAATAACTGTAAAAGAAATGGATTTTAGGCTAGATGTATAAGTCTTGTTTGAGTATTTGAAAATTTATGGCTTTTTAGGTTTGTTGTACTAGGGATGAGAGTAGGAAATTAGGTCAAGGTATCAAGTGTGCAGTAATAGGCATAAAGAGGAGCTAGATAACAATGTGTTGTGGTGAACTTAAGATTTATTCAATGTAATATAGGTCTGAGAGTTTAAGAAATCATAATGAGCATGTATTAGCATGAATTGATTAATCTAGAAGAAGAGAACACAAACATAATTTCCACATAAACAGAGCTTTCAAATCTAAGAATTTTGCCTATATGATTGTAAGGAAAACCATAAGAAGAAATCAAAGCATGTAAAGAGAGATGATTTCATCAATAAGAAACTGATATGAACAGAAAATAACACCACAAACTCACTGAACAAGTATTCCTGAAAAATAGCTGCAACTACTCCTTGATTATTGTATGAAAACATAAGGTACAAGTCTCTCAACAAAAGTCCAAACCCTCTCTCTGAATGAGAAATGATACATATAGACTCAATAAAATAGCTTCCCCACCTTCAAGATTCAAATTCCTAAGTGGTTGAACTGTTTTCAATATTCTCTGAACCAACAAGTGAGAGTAAGAAGGTCAAACACAAACTCTTCTCTTAGAGTTTCTTTGAGTTTTGCTTCCTTTTGAGTCCTAATTAACCATAAAAACAACCTAACATGTCTATTTATTCATGATGACATCATATAAACCTCAAACTACTGAAGTTACATGATCAGTTTAACTTTGACTAAGTCAAACTAAAAAGCTAGGAAGTTACACAGTGAAATTTTTAAATAAAAACTCAGAAATTTGCAGAAGCGTAGCGCCAACTTTGACACCACTTTTGGGTGCCTTCCTAAGGTCAAATTTGAGATCTGAGAGAATGGTCAACTGGGCTTGCCTATCTCATTTCCATAACACCTTGAATTTTTTAAAATGACCCCTGGGAAGGCCTTCAAAAGTTGATTCTCCCAAGGTGCCTCCAAAAGCGCATCACGTGTCAAAAAGAGGGGCAGAATGTTGATTTTTAACCCCTTTTTCTCATTTTTCTCAAAATATGAGCCATGTATGAGAAATATGATGAAATAGGTTTTGAGAGGAGGCCACCATATTTTCAAAAATGTAAGCCACTTGTCATTTGGAGCCATGAGGAAAAAGCGCAACGCCAAGGCGCTACGTTGTTGTGACTAGTCTAATTTCTGAGTTTTGCGCCAAAATTCACAAAAAACCAAAAATGCTCAGAAAACTCCTAAAATTGGTCATGAAGTGAAAAATGAGGTGTGTCATGCTCTCATGGATGCTTCAACAAGCTTCTCCAAGTTTTCCTTCTCATTTTTACTTTTTAGGGTTTTCATTGAGTTTGGCCTTCAACTGCTTGATTTTGACCTTGGCAAGTTGATTCCTTGTGTAATAATAGATGGACATCTTCCTTTGCAACTTGTTATCCTTGTTAACCTTTTCAAGGAGCTTCTCAGGGTGGAAATTTATCTTGTCAATCCAAAACTCCATGTCTTCACTGATTTCCAAAGAAATTCTATCATCAATGTCCAAGTCTTCATTCAATAGGTTTTGTTCTTTTTCTTTCTTCAATGCCCTTTTGAGACCCTTTGTCCTTGGATTCTTATTTTCAACCTGATATTTCTGTTCATCATGTTCACCAGGCTCCAACACGTCTTTATCTTTTCCTCCTTGCTGTAACATATTGGACTGCTCTTTCTCCATTATTAGTTGTTTAGTCTTAAGCTGACTATTTTCTTGGTCAAGGAAGCAAATGATGAAATGAGGGAGTTAGGGAAGGGAGATGATGATAGGGGAATTTTGGGAGATGGATAGAGGTGTAGAAAACTTAGGAAGTCTGAATGGAGTGAAATGAAAATTTAAAAATAGTCCTGCTAGGAAATTGTCCAAAATGATAGGTATGAGCTAGGGTTTGTGTAAAGGTGAGGTAAAATGAAGGTAAATGAGTTGATTAGTGAATGATAGGGTGATTTATATATATACAGAGGTATGAGATGAAAATTTTTAAAGTTTTCAATGTCATAACTAATAAAAACCATCATTTTCACTAGCTTTGCAACATTAAATTTCACATAAACCCTAGATGAATAAAACTCACATTTGCACTTGCTTTTCCAAAGGAAAAAAGTGAGTTAGATGATAATACTTACTTGCAGAATAACTTATAAGAGCGAAAAATTGGAATGCAAACTTAGATTTTTAATTTAGGTGAGTTTTGGCAAGTTTCAGGCCACTCTGTCTTGAGCGCGTCACCGTTAACAGAAGCGCAGTGCCACCGCTAGAAGCGTAACCTGTTTTTGGAGGCCTTAAACTGCTCCAAATTTTGAACTTTATAGCTCGCTGGAAATTGATTGAAGTCTCTATAATATGGACTCCTCGAGAATGTAACTTGGACACTCCAACAGGGAGAAAAATTGATTTTCCCAAGGTCGCTCCAAAAACGCAGGGTGTCTCTGACAAAATAACAGCACCAACTTGCATAGAACTTTTGGATGCCTTCCACTAATCCAAATCATGATCTAAAGGTACCATTGGAAATATTAGGATGTATGCTACACAATAGAGTCATTAAGCACTACCAACACCTGCTCCAAATCCCTGAAAAACTGTCTTGAAGTAAAGTTGTCTAGAGGTGTAACAACTCTCTCGTTGCAAGTGTAGTTTAGGAATTTATCTCAAATCATAATACATGTACATAAATTGAAGGAGGTGTTTGGTTCTTGGACTATAATTGACAAAAACCTCTTTCGCTTTTGTAAAATTCTCCTCCATTTGGTCACAAACATATTTTGAAGAAAAAATGTCCCTATGAGAAATGATGAGACGAGGTAGTGTACTGGAGCATTATCTTATTCGAAATAAAACATAACCTTTACCTTTATTTTTCTTTCCCTAAGCTGATAACTCCCTTTACCCAGTGAATCACATGATGGACATGTTTTTGTTTTGACATATGGTATCATGATGACACATGGAGTGAAACCCTAGACCATGACCTAAAATGAGGAATTTAACCGTTTAATGACCCAAGACACATAAATGAAGATATGATACCTAGAAGAAGACAATTACCATGATGAGTGATGAAGAACATGAGTAAGTGAAGGGAGCAGCAGTGACCTAGACACAATAGCTAGTGACCAAATTTTTATTTGAAGATTCACTGAAATGAATAAAAATTGACTTGACACCCTAACAACACCTTGTAAGAGCATATTTGATTACTGGTGACAGGCTGAACTGACTGACACTAATAGGATGCGTTAGAGTTAAGTTAAGCATGTGTGATTGCTAATTTGTAGCAATTAAGGTCAGCTATTTCATGTTGTTTTCAGTTAAACTAGATCCAATTGTTGGAAGAGCTAGTGGAAGGTTAGTTGTGCAATGGGACTTCAATGTAACTCAGTGATCATCCAATTAACTGATCAATCAACCTAAAATAACTTGTGCATGTAGAGAATTCAAGTTCCCCAATTTTGGCAGAGTTTCCAAGGTAGTGTAACATCAATTGTAGACTAGTATTGAGTGTATAGGTGTTGCATGCAGTTAGATGATCAACCTTGGGAATTGTGCAATCCATTTTAGAGAAATTCCTAAATAATAGGGGCCTAATTTCTCAAGGAATTTTGCAAGGAAATAGGGGCTCAAGTAGAGTCAGAAATTGACTAAGTCTAGGTCAGATCTTCTCAGTGAGCAGAGAGATAGGTTATTCACTTGCAGGTTGTGCTTAGTTGAGAAAAAAAATTGTAATACATCTCTATTCATTAGATTAATGCAAGAAGGAAAAGGGGTTTTTAGTAGTTTGTTTTCCCCTTAAAAAATATTGTGTGCATGTGTGTTATTTCTCATTGCATGTTTGTGATTGATGTTCTAAATTGTGAATTGAATTTCGTAGAGAAGTAGAGTAGGTTTGTGTCTTGTGGTTTTGATTAAAAAATTGAGAAGTTGCAAATATAGACCATAATTTATACATGGTAGCAAAGCAAGATTCACATTAGAGCAGGAATTTTGAAGTTGTTGCTCAGAAGGTTTGGATTTGTAGTTTAATGTAGAAGGATCTCTTCAGAGTTGGGAAAATTACCTTCAACGGGTTGAGACTAGAGTATGCCTTGGAAGGCAGCTCTTATTTCATTTCATGGAAGGATTGCATGGAGGCAATGTTGTATGATAATGGATTGTTAGAATAGATCAAGAGATATGTTGCAAAAACAACAAAATCTAATGTCCAAAACATAGCCCAATGGAAGAAAGATGTAGCCAAGGGGAGGAGAATAATATTTGAGGGAGTGTGTGACCACATTGTCACAAATATCCATGGGAAAGAAGCTAAATAGCAATGACCATATGAAACTAGCCCTCAAGGATAAACTTTGAAATATCAAGATGCAGAAGAATGGTGCTATTCAACAATATAGGATCAAGTTCACACAAGTTTGTGATGACATTGCAAGAGTTGGTGTTACTATTTCGGATGATGACTTGGTAAGCCTAACCCTTCTAGGCCTTCCCAAGAGCAGGCATAACTACAAAGATTCAGTGAACGAGAGGGAGAAACTACCGAATTGGGAATGCTTGTAGTCTGATTTGGTACATAAGGAAATAAGGTGGAATACCAAAGATGGAACTTCATCCAACAGTGAGGATGAAGAAAAATTTGCATCGGCTGGAAAGGGAAAGAAGGGAAAAGGGAAGAAATATCAAACCAAACTAGAATCCAGCCAAGGGGGCAAGAAGAAATATTTGTCCAAAACTAAATGCTTCAATTGTCATGAATTCTGGCACTATGCCATGAAGTGTCCACACAAAAAGTCGAGCAAGAAGAACTCAGGAGGAGTAGAAGGTGAAGCTTTGGCTTCATAGTTCGAGCTTGACTTCACCCTTATCACATGCATGAACAACACAGTGATGGGGAGTGTGTTTTACTTGGACTCTGGTACCTCATTCAACATGACAAGGTGTAGATATTTTTTGAGTGACTTGGAGGAGAAATATATCCAGATGTACACTGAGCTAGGGGGTGATGGAAGGTACATCACGACCAGTATTGGTACAGTCACCTTTCAAAGGGAGTCAGGATCCCCTCTCATACTAAAGGATGTCATGTTCCTTCCAGGCCTAAATAAAAATCTCATCTCTGTTGTAGTTTTGGAAGAACAGGTTTATGATGTGATCTTCAATAAAGGAAAAGCAATCTTAAGACACATAACCAAGGGACAAGTGAAGAAAATCGGGGTTCATGTGAAGAACATGTATAATCTATATGTGGAAGATTATGTTGGATTAAACACTAAGGTGGAGAAAGTGCAAAGTTGCGATGTAGGTGAACTTTGGCACAAAATACTTGGCCATTTGCATCATGGCACCTTGAAGATTATGTAGCAAATAACCACATGCCTCCCAAAAGGAGCACTTGAGTAGTAGGATGTATGCAAAGGATGTACCTTGGGGAAGTACACAAAATCCACATTCCATGATCAGGATAGTAAAGCACATGCAGTCTTGGAAAGGATCCACTCTGATGTATGTGGACCTTTCTCGATAGCCTTCATTGCCATACACAAATATTTTTTCATTTTTATTGATCACTTCTCAAGGAAGTGTTGGATCTTCTTCATGCAAAAGAAAGACGAGACATTCTCCAAGTTCATATAATTTAAGGCATTGGTTGAGAAATAAACTAGCAAGAAGGTGAAGGCTCTCAGGAGTGATAATGGGGGTGAGTACGTGTTAAATGAATTCAAGAATTTCTGTACGGAAGAGGGCATTTGACGAGAGCTGACAGCAACCCACAACCCACAGTAGAATGGGGTGGCTGAGAGAAATAACCGTAGCATTATGGGAGCTACGAGAGCTATGTTACATGACCAAGGCCTACCTTTTCATTTATTGGATGAGGCATGTAGCATAGCAATCTACTTATAGAATGAGAGTCCTCATCGAATTCTTGGCATGATTACACTGGAGGAGGCTTTCTCGGGGAGAAAGTTGGATGTGTCACAATTTTTGGATTTTTGGAGCCTCTGTTTACTGCCATGTCTCCAAAGAATCAAGGAAGAAGCTTGGGCCAATAGTAGAGTTGGGGGTATTTGTGGGTTACACAGAAAATCCTCACAACTACTGTGTGTAATTCCATTGCTTAGAATGACAATTGTACGAAGGAATGTCAAATTTAATGAGGAGAAAGCAATGCGGTGTTCTCTTGAGTGGGAGCTTCATATCCCACTAGAAGAGGAGTTTTTAGCTCCAAAGGAGGAGCCTTAGGAAGTTGTGGAACAACCACAAATTGAGGAGTAGAGAGTGGAGACAACCACTCAAGCAAAACCATCTAGAGAAGGTAGAAAAAGGACCAGGGAAGCTAAAAAACTTGTGTAGGATGCGAGGGACAATGTGGGAGATCCTTAAAATTTGCGCAGGCAGATAAAATCACTTGATCATTACACTAGGAACATGGCTCCAATGAGTAAGATTGTAGAGATTGAGCCATCCTATTTCGAGAAATAAGTAGAGAAACCTGTATGGGTTGATGCAATGGTCAAAGAGTGAAAATCCATTGTAAAGAAAAATGTTTGGGAAGTGGTCCCAAGACCAACAGATAAATCAATTTTGGGTTCAAGATGGATCTTCAAGGTTAAGCATGCACCATATGGGAGCATAGAGAAGTATAAGGCTAGATTTTTGGCCAAGGGGTACTCTCAGGTTGAGGGAATTGACTATGAGGAGATATTTTCTCCTGTAGCAAGGTACTCATCCATTAGATCAATCCTTGCACTAGCTATGCATATGGGTCGGAAGATCCACCAGATGGATGTAAAAACAACATTTCTCAATGGGGTTTTGAGGAGGAGGTGTACATCGAGAAACTATAATGTTTTGAAACATTTGATCGAGAGTCTCATGTGTGCAGACTCAAGTGAGTGTTGTACGGTCTCAAATAAGTACCCCATGCTTGGCACACTAGGATTGACAACTATCTCACTGGTTTGGGCTTCACCAAAAGTGAAGTGGATGCAAACCTCTATCGCATATTGGTAGAAGGTAAACTGCTTATTATTGTTTTATATGTTGATTATTTAATTTTAATCAGTGATGAGAAACTGATCAAATCTTGCAAGGAGGACCTTGCAATGGAATTTGAAATGAAGGACATGGGTCTCATACACTACTTCCTTGGGTTGGAAGTATGGCAAGGTGATGGGGAACTATTTGTGTCTCAAGGAAAGTATGCAAATAAGATACTACAGAGATTCCACATGGAGAGTTACAAACCCATCGAGACACCTCTAGCGACAAACTATGGAAGGAGGATGCCACTTTTGGTGAAGAAGTGGATGCTACTATTTATTAGCAACTAGTGGGTTCACTGCTGTAACTTGTGAATACAATACCAGATATGTGCTATCCAGTCACTCAACTAAGTCAAACTATGATTAGGCCAACCAAATTATTTTGGAAGGAAACTAAGCATGTTTTACGGTACCTTAGAGGCACTACCTAGTTTGGACTATGGTACATATGGACAAAGGGAGCGAAGCTGTGTGGCTTCATAGATGCAAATTGGGCAGTGAGTCTATCCGATCGAAAGAGTACATCAGGTGGAATTTTCAATTTTGGGTCCACGACGGTTTCCTAGTACAGAAAGAAGCAAAGATCTATGGTGTTCAACTCGATATAAGTAGAATAAGTGGTTGCAAGTCAAGCAACATGTGAGGTGGCCTAGATGAGAAAGATACTTGTAGGACTGTTTGTTCAGATAATGGATCCAACTATGATCTACTATGATAATTAGAGTTGCATCAAGCTCTTTGAGAATCCTGTATTTCACGACCGGTCCAAGCATATAGATATACAATATCACCATTTGCAGGACTGTGTGTAGAGGCAAGTAATGTTGCTACAATACATTTTGACAGAGGAACAAGATGCTGACAATTTGACAAAGGCCTTGTCAAGAGGGAAGTTCAAGTTTCATAGGTGTAGGATAGGGGTGGTTGATAATCCCTTTCTTGCTGAGAGGGAGTGTTGAAAAATGCACCAAGAATTTATCAATTTTTTTTTGCCTTGATTAAATTGAGAAAATTTGAATTTCCACATCAGCAAACATCTCAGATGCAATCGACTTGTGTGAAGTGGCTTGTGTCACTCAGTTTAATCAGTAAATTCGATTTTAAGGAGTTAGAGTTCAGTTAAGCATGTGTGATTGCTAATTTGTAGAAATAAAGGTAAACTATTTCAAGTTTTTTTTAGTTAAACTAGTTCCAACTGTTGGAGGAACTATTGGAAGGTCAGTTGTGTAGTGGGACTTTAGTCTAACTCAGTGATCATCTAGTTAAATAATCAATCAACCCAAAATAGATAGTGCATATAGAGAATTCAAGTTCCCCAATTGTGGTGGACATTCCAAGGCAGTGTAACATCAATTGTAGACTAGTCTTGAGTGTATAGGTGATGCATGCAATGAAATGATCAACCTTGGGAATCACACAATCCATTTTGGAGAAAATCATAAATAATAGGGGCCTAATTTCTCAAGGAATTGCACAAGGAAATAAGGGCTCAAGCAGAGGAAGGAATTGACTAAGTCTGGGTCAGATATTCACTATGAGTAGAGAGACAGGTTATTCACCTGCAAGTTGTGCTTAATTGAGAAAATAATTGTAATACATCTTTATCCATCATATTAATGCAATAAGGCAAAGGGTTTTTTGGCAGATTTATTTCCCAGAAAAAATACCGTGTGCATGTGTGTTATTTCTCATTGCATGTTTGTGATTGATGTTCTAAATTGTGAATAGAATTCCACAGAGCAGTAGATAAGGTTCGTGTCTTGTGATTTTTATTAAAACTTCATGAGCAGTTGCAGATCTACAACATAATTTCTACAAAATATACACCCACATATGGGTAGTCCTCTATCGTAATAAGTTGTTGTCTTCTATCTGCAAAATGTAGGAGTATACCTCATTAAGCCATCAAATATACCCATTTCCTCATGCAAGGATCTCTGAGACCTAACATCTCCAATGAAATCCTTTACGGGCATAGTAAAAGGAGACCAAATGGAACCATATCCAAAGTTTCTTAACCATCTTGTTTTTTCCCTAGTAAGTTTCACTTTCAAGTTAGTGTTGTAGCGGTTACAACCACCCCCTAAAATTTTACATATGCTTCGTTTTAGAGCCTCCCTCCTAAATCACAACAGCTCATCTTGCACTGATCCATGTACTTGTTTTTTGATTGATCTTCATCCTTTGTATCTTGGCTTGTGGTTGCTTACTTTGTTTATTTTCTAACCCACAAGCTGATATCTTGACTTGGACTTGTCCCAGTTCCAGGCTTGCCTTAGAGAACTATGCAATCCTTGAGGGCAACTAGCCTTTCTCTTAGGAATTGGACAGTCCAAGCTAACAGTGAGCCTTGAGCTCAAGAATTGCGAAACACTAGATGAAATCCAACCTTGAGCTGGGAAATTGCACAAAACATGAGAGGCATCCCATAACCACTTAGTCCAGAAGTTGCACAAAACCCATCGTGCTCAGAAACTGTGCAATGCACGAGCTAGAGAGTTTCCTAGTACTTCCCAAAACTGTGCAATCTTGTCGAGAAATGCATGAGAGGTTCCCCCCAGTGGAAAATAAATAAAACTAAATGGAAAGAATCATCATGAGGAAGTAGGGATATATTACTAGTTTCCTAAAGGTGGCACATTATTATCTTTAGAAGTTTCTGCCAAGTTTCGCTTTTGTCCTTGATCTCAAGCATGTGCACCATAAATTCCACTTTTCTCGATTATATGTAATGGAGACCTCTAGAACTCATTTGTACCTTCGATCATCAAGCTTTAGAATTCTCGAGGAGATCAAGGAGCCTTCAGAGCATTGTCGTCACTTTTCAAGGTGAGTTTTTCTTTTATCATCTATTGCCACTTTTTCGATTTCTTTTTGTTGTTTAGCTTGTGTGAATGTTGTTTCACTTGTTTCTTTGAATGAATGCTGGTGTTTTAATTTTTTTATATTGTAGAAGTGTTGTTTCAAGTTATAGATGGCCTTTCCCAAGTGTTGCATGAGTTTTCCCGTTTTTTCACCAGCAATCGTTGTTGTGGTGACTCTCTTCACATGCTACATTTTCTTTCATTTTAATGAATTGTTGCACTTGTGTCACATGCATGCATCAACTCTTAGTTAGATCTACACCCAACTTCACATCATCCTTTAGATCTATTTTATTTTCACACTCCTCATGGGAAGATCTGGGCTCCCCTTGCCCGGGTCGTACACTTCACTGCATGAACTGTGCAATCTAGGAGCTCAAGGTTTCTTCCTTGGCTTCTGGAATTGCATAGAGCTTGTTTTGGCCTAGCTCCAAATATGCACTATGTAGTTCTAGGAGCTAGTCTCCCAGCTTGGCCACAGAGATTGCATAATGCGCAATCTCTCCCAGACCTTGGCCCAGACTAAACTGCGCATTGTGTAGTTCCAGTCATCAAGCTTCCCCACTGACTGCTGGGACTGCATAGTGCGTAGTTCCCATAGTCAGTCAATCACCCTTTCTAGTCAAAATTGTGCAATCCCTCTCATTAGATTCCTTGATTTCTGCTTGATCATGTTTTGAAGTTAGATTTGTAAGATATAATGTTTTCTTTCCATGGGTGTACTTTCTGTCCCATAGGTACTGTTAGTGTCAGTCAGTTTAGCCTGTCACCAATGATCAAAGATGCTCTTACAAGGTGTTGTTAGGGTGCCAAGTCAATTTTTTTTCATTTTAGTGAGTCTTCAAATAAAAATTTGGTCACTGGTTGTTGAGTTCATTGCTGCTCCCTTCACTTACTCATGGTCTTCATCACTCATCATGGTCATTGTCTAGGGTTTCACTCCATGTGTCGTCATGATACCATATGTCAAAGAAAAACATGTCCATCATGTGATTTAGTGGGCAAATGGAGTTAGCAGCTTAAGGAAAGAAAAATAAAGGTAAAGGTAATATTTAATTTCAAATAAGACAATGTTTCAGTACACTACCTCACCTCATCATTCCTCATAGGGACATGTTTGATTCAAAATATGTTTTTGAACAAATGGAGAATAATTTTATAAAAGAGAAATAGGTTTTTGTCCATTATAGTCCAAGGAACAAAAACCTCCTTCCGTTTATGCACAGGTGTTATGATTTCAAAGAAATGCACCAAATACACTTGCTATGGGAGTGTTGCTTCACTTCTGGATAGCTTGGCTTAAAGACAACTTTTCAGGGGTTTGGAGCAGGTTTTGTTAGTGCTTGAGAACTCTATTGTGTAGCAGACATCCTAAGATTTCCAATGGTACCTTCAGCTTGTGATTTGGATTAGTGGAAGGCATCCAAAAGTAATCTGGAAGTTAGAACTGAGCTCTTGTCAGAGAAACCCTGAGTTTTTGGAGTGACCTTGGTAAAATCAATTTTCTCCCTCATCGAGTGTCCAAATTACATTCTTGAGGTGTCCATCTTATATAAGACTTCAAGATATTTCCAACACAATATCAAGCTCTCAATTTGGAGCAGTTTAAGGCCTCCAAAAGTGGTTTGGAAGATTGCGCTGTGCTTCTGTGAACTGCGCTGCGCTTTGGTGCTGCACGTAGGAACATTGCGCTGCGTGTAGGATAGAGTGCCCATAAATCCTTCAAAACTCTCCCAAATCTCAATTTTTCACTTGCAATCTTGATTTTATTGACTTATAAGCTAAGGAACAAGACATGGGAAATAAGGAATAAGTTAGGGTTTGTAGCAAAATTTGCATGGGAAATGTTAGGGTGAAAATGGCCATCATTATTTTTAATTTTCAAGACATGTAAAATGATATCCTACACCTGCATAGATGTTTAGTGATCCATTTTGACCATTTTACCCACCTCCAAACAAAGTTTAAAGACTCAAAAAGCAAAACCCTAGCTCATTCCTAGATGTTTTTAGGTAAATCTCATCATAAACCCTATTGTTCCCACCTGCAAGCAAATCATTTTTCCACTGTTTCTCCACCTATTTTCATCAGATTTCAAATTCCTCTCACATTTCCCAAGGCCCGTCCCATCATTTTGTCAAAATCCACCTTCACATCACTTCATTTCCATTCATACCTCAAAGTTTATCTTTTATTCAAATGGAGGTGGGGTCATCTAACAAAACAATGGAGAAGACTCAGCTATCCAAAACTGGGGTGACTAAAGTGTATAAGAAGGGCTAGAGGCTTGTGTTTTCTTCTCACAGAGAGAAAGGGGCCAAGCCTTCTTCATCGACAAAGCAGGAACTGACAGCAAAAGAGAAAGACACAGTTGAGCATGAGTTTGAACTGGTTGATTCAGAGGCTAAGGATCAGACTTCAAACATGCGATAGACAAACATGGATAAGGACTATCAAATCAAGGAGCTAGAAATCAATTTGGAAAGAGAAAAATATTTCATATCATTCCTTGAACAAGAAGACAGTCAACTCAAAGCAAAGGAGTTGATCCTAGGAAAGGAAAAAGCCAAGTTATTGCAGCAAGTTGGCAAAGGTAAGGAGATCATGAAATCAAGTGAGCCTGAAGCATAAAAGGGGAGAGGAAAAAGGAAAATACCAAGAACAAGAGGCCTCAAGAAAGCTTTGCAAGAGGAACAAGAACAAATTCTGCTTAATGAGGATCTTGACCTAGAAGATAGGATCGCCCTAGAGGTTCATCAAGACAAGGAATATTGGCTTAATAGGGTGAATGAACACTTGGAGAATCTCCTTGAGAAGGAAAACAAAGACAATCAATTGCTCAGACACATGGAACATCATTATCAAGCTCAAAACATGATCGCTAATGTCAAGGTAAAACAACTTGAAAACAAGCTCAAGGAGGCCAAAAAAGACCAAAAGGATGAGGGAAACTTGGAGATTCTTTCTGAAGCATCCATGAAGCTATAAAAAACCTATTTTTACACCTTCCCTCCAATTTTGAGCAAATTCTGAGCATTTTGAGTTTTTTGAGAAATTTTGGTCTAAGTTCAAAAATTCAGCTGCTTTGATTTTTCCTCAGGCCTCCTTTGAGGAAAGGTCTTGACATCCTATAAAAACCCATTTTCCCATATTTTGCAGAGGTGGCTTAGTTTTGGAGAAAAATTCAAAAAAGTGGCAAAAAAACTAGCATTTTGGACTATTTTTTGACAGGCGTTGCGCTTCTGGAGCGACCTTAGGAGAATGAATTTTTGAAGGTCTTGCCATGCTCAAAATTCAGAAATTAAAACTGTTATGGAAGCTAGACTTGAGGGGATAGTTGACCATTCTCTCAGATTTTCATTTTGACCCCTGGAAGGCACCTAACAATCAGCTCAAAGTTGGCGTTGTGCTTTTGTACTTTCTGTGTTTTTATTTTGAAATTTTCACTGTGTAAAATTTCTAGTTTCTAGTATGACTTGGTCAAAGTCAAGATTCTCTATGTAATGGCAAAAGTTACAAGGCTAGGTGATGTAGGCATGAATAAATGTATATCATAGGTTGTTTTTGATGTTTATTAGGCCTCATAAAAGAAGCAAACTCCTAAACAAACTCTTCATGAAGTGTTTGAGTTTCACCTTCTCACTCTCACCTGTTGGTTGAGAGAATCTTGGAGTCAGTTCCTCCACCAAGGAATTCAATTCCTAAAAGTGGGAAAGTGGTCTAGGAGAGTCTATAAGTATAATTTCACTTCAGGAGAAGAGGGTTGAACTTTTGGTGAAGGAGGCTTGTATTGTAATAATCTTTCAGCTAATACAGATATAGGTTGCAGCTATTGTCAAGGAACTCTAGCCCAATGAGTTCATGGTGCTTGTACTTCATTATTTTTTTTTTCTAAACATCTTTATCTACATTATATCTCTTCTTTATATGAATGCCTTGTGATAAAATACTCAGAATTCTTGTTTTTCAAGCTTTGTTATCTGATTTTCATAGTCATGTGTTTTGTCTTCCTAAGCTATTGAAATCATGTTTATTTATGCTCATTAGTTTCTTCCACACTATATCCTCTATACTACACTGATAAATACTCAAATTACACCATGGCTTCTGACATCTAGCTCCTTCATATGTTTGCTCCTGTATTCCCACATCCTAGACCTACTTGTGGCTCCGAACCCTAAGTTCAACAAATCCTTAAAAAACCAAATTTTCACAAACAAATACAAATATCTAGCCTAAAATTCATTTTCTTTAAAGTCATATCACTGACAAGAGACTTAAAGAGATCCCTCTCATGCTCAGTAGGGCTAGCTACTGAGCTGAAGTGGTTTGAGGTTACCCTTGTCGATTTCCTTTTCAGCCTAGGAGATTGTAAGGACTAACAGGTGCCACACTTGTGAAGCACTTCTCTCCAGTAGTAATTGTACCATGGCACCAAAGAGTGCTGCTTCAGGAGAGACCACTGAAAGCATCACTAGGGAAGCATTTGAGAAAGCATCAATTTACTCGCCAATATATGCGGACACTCAACTGTTCAAAGAAAAGGAGTTAACACTAACATGGCAGCAAGTCCAACAGTAGTGGCAGAAGGCAACAATCTAGGACAATATTAGGGAAAGAGGAAGTTTCTAACATAATAAAGGGAGAACAAAGCTGCAGAGTGAAAGCAGATTCAATCTTCATGCAGGAAACTTTGGAATCAGAGGACACAGGCAACATAGCAGAGGAAGAGAGAAAAGAAGAGCTTGCAAGTAGCAGAAATGAGATCGCAACAAGCAGAAAAAGAACTGAAGGAAGTATGGGAGATGAGGAGGAAAGAAAAAGAGAGAAGCATAAGCAAGAAGAAGAACAAAGGTAAGGCGCAATGACAAAGAAAATAATGCCAATACAGGTTGATGAACTGTAATAGCCACCAGCTGAGGAAGAGAGTGAACAGATGCATGTTCCCTCACCAATGCTAAACACAAGAACTAAGTCTAGTTAGAGATTGATGAGTACGTGGAGAAGCAAAGATGAGAGGCCACAAGAGAAGACTTAGAGCTGAATGCACAAAACATGCACAAGTACATCGGTGTTCCTATCAAGGTCAACACCATGTTGATCATGCTTTAGAATGAGTTGGATATAGGTTCCAAGACCATACACTAGATACCGTGGAGGAAAGAGTTTGCTTTCATGAAGACACCATCACGTAGTTTAGGGACACCATCATGTAGTACAAAGCTTAGCATTAATATGTGACCGAGAAGCACAAAGTGGAATTTGCTGAGTTGGTCTTCCCCCAAACTTCGAAGTCATAGTTTTTTTGTCTTGTTAGGCTGTCTCTAGCCTATTTTGTCTTACATGGGTACATGTGGAAAATGTAATATCATTTATAAACATGTTGTAACTAAAATTCCAAGTGTCATTAGTGGAATGTGAAAGGTCATCATGATATGTAATGAGTTACTTGTAAGGAAGTTGAAGATTCATGAGGGTAGTCAAAGAGTCACAAAGGGGAATGTCAAAGGGTCACCCCACCCTTTGTTATAAATAAAACCTCATAACTCATAGAAGGGGCTTTTGGGAGCCAATATTTTGGCTAGGATTAGGCTTAGAGAAGGCTTGGGAGTATTGTGATGTTCCTTGGCTTCTCCACAACGTAGAGTGAGTATACTTCTTTGGAGGAGCATGTGTTATTGACTGTAATGTTCCACTATTGGGGCTAGTGGCTGTCAATGGTATATGCATGGATGGAACTTTCACTTATAATAATAATAATAATAGAGCCAACACGCTTTCATGCATATGTTGTTATTGTAGTTGGACTATTCTAGTTTCTTTAGCAATGTATGTTGTTTAACTGCATTTTATTATGAACTACTTTATATGCAATTATATGAATCTTGTTGAATGTGTGTTGTTGGATTAAGCCATCATTTTATCTTGTGGAATATTTTGCATCTTCGCCTGTGATGTCATTTTACTTGTGTGTTCCTTTCAAGCTACGTACTGTTACAGTCTTCTAAGGGGAACACTTCCTTTTCCCCTCTGTGTGTTAGAACCTCCCATGCATCTCACTTGACTCGCTGCAAGGTGACACACTTGCTTCAACCCAAATTCATTGTACTTATCTTTGCGCGCTATCGTGGTAAAGGCACTACATTACCATCCACTACTGGGATTCCTACTCCAAACGATTTGAGGTATAGTTGGGACCTCTTACCGAGGATATCCCTTGAACGTTGGCCAGTCCAGCACTGTCAACAGTTAGCCAAGACTCCTTCACACTCATTAAATACAATTGGATCTAAACATTCTAATGCATCCATCATTTGAGATTTGGTAGCCAAGTGTAGAGCCACACTTCTAGATAGACGTGCTATAGTAAAGAGTATGGTATTCAAAGGAAGATCTCAAACATCTTTGATTTCAATCTTCTCATGAGAACTTGGTTGGGCATCATCAACACTGTATGTGGATATATAATACTTGATTGATTCTCCACCTCTTTGGTAACCGGATAATGAAACATGAGCTCCTCTGTGTGAAAGCCTAGTCAAAAAATATATGTCTCCAATATCGATTGTAAGTGTATGCTCACTTATACAAAAACATCATTCATTAATATCCCAAACTCTCACCAGATACTGTAGTAGAGTAGTTTAAGCCGTCGTGCTCAAAATCAGAAAGAATTTGGCAAGACCACAATCTCGTAGTGTTTGCATTGTTCCTGGATCATTTAGAGCAATGGTATATTAAATTTCATGTTTTTGAACTATATAATCATTTTATTAGATCAAAATCATACAAATAACAAGGGAGGAACATGTTAGATCATAAGCATGAAATGCTTGAAGAAATGATAGCTAAAAACATTAAAGTTTTCAAAATCCTCTGCACTCATTGCACTTTTTCTTCAGAGATAGAGAAATTTAGTGCAGTCTTCCTTTGATCGAAGTGCACTACATCATACTATTTTATTTTAATTAAATTTACCCATCGCACCCCATGATATACAAAAAGTGTGATGGGTCCAGGCTGCAATCCCATGCCTTTAAAAGATTTACAAAATGAAAATAATACATGAAATGAGAAAATGAAACCATGAAGATGAAGAATTAAGGTCCTAAGGATGAACCCTTACCTGGAATAAGCGACACTCAAATCCGTCCACTATAATGATCGCAATTGGTTCTTGAAGATTTGGGTAAAATTCACTATCAGAGCTCTCAAATGGTGAAGAAACACAAATGGTAAAAATGAATTGTTTTTATAAGCTTTTATAACCAAAAAGGTCTATTTTAATAATATTTTTACCTAGTTGTTTAAAATTTCAAATATTTTGGTTATTTTATGCTATTTTTTAGTAGATATAATGATTTTGAGTTTGCATGTGCATATTAGAAGATAGCTATAAAAAAAATGCAAATGAATTGTTTTGGTGATGAGTGCACTTTTATAACTTTTTCAAACTAATTAAATTAATTATGAAAAAGAGACCCTCTGGAGTCCTCTTTAAGCTCTTTTTAGACTCTCAAATATGAAAATATTGTTGAGTAAACTTGTTCCTTTTGAACTCGTTAAAGTCTATGAAGAAATGTCTACCTAGTATAATTTTACCCCTTTTACGAACTACATAGACTATTCACAAAAAGGTATACTTTGATCAATCATGGTAAAAAAAGGTTCTCCAATGTATTATTTTACACTTTTTATGGCTTGGGGGACTAAATTTAAGAAAAAAGAACACTATGGTGTTTTATTTTTATCCCTTTTTCAAACTATCTAAATATTAAAAAGAAGCCGAGTTACCGCTTCACTGGACTCATAAAACGTAAACAGTGTAGAACTCGTCAATCATGATGAGATCGAGCCTCTCCTTCCCAGGGTTCATAAAAAATACTTCAAAGGTCTTATTTAAAGGATAAGATTATATTACAAGCATATTTTATCCTCCTCAAGATTGTGTAAAAATAAATAGGTACTTGCAAGAATTAATGGTGAGAAAAATTAGGAAAGCAATGTATAGAGTCAGTGTTTGGCAATAAGTCACTCTTAAATATGACACTTCATTGCTTCCGTGTATGATTGACTTGGGAATCCACTTACCTATCTTTTGATCACACCTCCTTGAAAGTCTCATATTGGTTTTTGATCCCATTTTGAGTCAGTGTTGCCAATTCCATATAGTGTCACCAACATGTTCAAGAGAAGCTCAACCTTAGTGAAAATATTTTGCAGTACTTATAGCCCTCTTTCACGTTGACTATCCCCGAGTTAGTCCTAAATTAGTTTTTTTTTTCCTACTCAAAATCTTGACACATGTTTCATGTCATTGATGGGGGGTACATCAAGGTCCTCTTATGACAGGTCACTTCCTATCGACTTCAACACATTATCCAGGAAGATGACTTATAAACTCCCTAGAGTGCCTTGGAACTTGCATGCCTCAATGGCCTGTCTCCTTGCTTTCGATGAAAGGTTCACATCATTGAATTTCAATCAGAAGATTCTATGAGTGTTCAACTTTAGATCATTCATTCACACTTCATAGATTGTACTAGTGTACATTGAGGGCCATTGACATTATTGATGGTTGCTCTCACATATATTAACAATCCTCATCATTGACCTATAATTAGATGGTGTTTTCCATGTTTGAATTCGACACATTCATTCACATGGTTAGTTTCGTACCCTGGATCTAGTTTCAATTATCCAAGTTGTGTGGAGTTTTCATGATTGATGTATAGATCCACACTGCATGATGATGACCATGTTCATATTGAGTCTATCCAAGCATGGATCCATGATGTATGTCTGGTGGCCATGAATTTGACTTGTTCAGATGGATCTTTGCACATTTCCATACGTAGGTATAGAAGTGTTGACATGTTATACTGAGTATGGGAATGCCTACCTCAAAGATGATTTCATGATTATATTATTATATTAGATTGTAACCCTTGTTTTTTTATTTTCAGGTCTCCAACCATTTGGTCTTTGATCTGAAGTTTTACATGATAAATCAATATAGTCCTCATACACAGTTTTTGGGTTTGTACCTTAGGGGGAAATCTATTACATGCCATTTTGTCACACTGAGGGAAAAGACCTTAAATCTAGATCTCTCACTATCAAATGAACCCTTTTCAACATTCCCCTACAAATATGGAAGAAAAACCATAATGAGAATTACAAGAATAATGGATTACATTGCTAAAAACCATAATTTCAGTTGTCATTACACCTTTCCTATTTTAAAAGTGTGATGTCGCACCTGCAGCTATTGAGAACATGCAATGATCAACGCAATTTATTGGACCAAAAAGTTTGATGATAACTATACATGGGTAAAATTAAAAATCAAAATATAGAAGCCTCGTTGAGGAATCTTATCCCAACAACATGGACTCGAGCCCCTACCTATCTGGACCTCATCCCAAGGTTGATGGATTCAATCCCACTCATTATTGAGCCTATTACCTATTTTTATGGATCTCATCCCATGGAAAATGGATCTCCAACCTCTCCTCATCTCCTATAAATGCAGTGTAGATCAAAGGAGGAGGGTTTGGATTTTGAAGTACTTGGTTTATGCCCTTATGCTATCCAAATTGTGATTGAAGGCTTGTCACATGATGTGTTTATTAATACAATATATATTGTTTTGTCACATGATGTGTTTATTATTTGCATTCATTGTATGAGAGCTCCTTTATCTTCTGACTAGTCTTTGTTTGAACTTAATCAACCACAATATGCTTTGATCCTTTTGTTTGTCTCTGTTATTGCAGGTTCCAGTGTTCAGAGATTGAAGTGGAGTAGGAAATCAAGCAGGAAGAGGATTGAAGTGAAGATCTATTTTGTTAAATAGGTAAGTATTATTCAAAATTTACTAGAGAAAGATAATATGCATTATCCTATTTGTTCTAGATTTGATCATTGAGTCTAGGGAGTTTCGTCTTATATACAAGAAGGATTTGTCCAATAACAACATAATTGACCAAACTATGGAGTGATTAGGGTGACGTGCACCACTTAGTATGATGTGAATATTTCCCATTTTTGTGAATTCTATGCATTTGGATGTTAGTTTTTCATGTGTGCTTCCTTTGTCAATCATTGATGACAAAAATGAGGGTTAGATCACAATGCAATGGTTCATGAAGCATTGTCTCAATTTGAGACAAAGGTCCCTAAGGGTTATGTAACACCCTCAGTTACTTTTGTTTTATTTCTGTCTTTTACAAACAAGCTTCAATTGTTAAATATTTACCTCTTATGGAGGGTGACAGATTGTTTCATTCATTAAAGACCTGATTAAGTTAGGAAAGACCTTTTAATTCTAATTTAAAAGAAGTGATTATGATTTACTAGAATGTGTTGTTATCTGAGGAAAAGGAAACTCATGGATGACCATAAGAGTTCCTAAATCCCAAGACAGTTGGAAGAAACAATTACTCCTTATTCCATAGGATTTTATTTAAAAAGAGGAATTTGAGGAAAAGAGGGGGTTGACATTTTTTTCAAGAAAAGAAAGAATATAGAGATGGGTTGAGGCAAAGCTAAGCTCCTGATCTGGTAAATACCAGTGGAAGGCTCGAACTCTATGGTCAACATACAGGTTGGGTCAAGTGAGACTTTGATGCCTTGAGTAAGATTTAAAGGAAAAACTCTTTACTGTAACCACTGTTTGGGAGTTAGGAGAGCTTAGGGGGAGAAGTGGTTGCTAAACCATTCTCATTGGAAGGGAGGTGTGGTCATTTTCTATGAGTTTTCATTAATATGCAGATAAGTACTATAATTTTATTTCTGTTAATTGCTATGACTGTTGAAACAGTAAAAGAAGAAAAGAGGAATGATTAATTCTATAGAAAAATTACTCTTATGATTTCTGTGGAATCCTAAAGGTAAGTAGCTTTATTGTCATTGGTGTTATTGTATAGAGTTAGGTAAGAAACGCAGAAGAGGAGATAGAATGTGTAGGAGACCATCCCTAACTTCCTATAGAATCCTTCTCTTATGACTCTACTGAGATGTTTAATGATGAAAAAGAAAGAAACGAATAAGTGATAGGTCCAAGGTTGTTCCCTCTTTTTCTTAGTGAAACTGTTCTATTGAGACTTCATAATGAATGCATTGATTGTTAGAAAAATATGAATGCACTCTTAATTTTGAAGGAAAACGTATATCATTATGTTAGAAAATTTCTGGGAAGAAATTGATCAATATAACTCAATACTGGTAATCAAATGAGAATTTGGATGTGGATTTAATGAAGGAGATGTCCGAGAGAAAAGTAAAATGATTTATCAGTAAACAAATAGTTACTTGAATATTAAGAATCAATCCTGAAGAAAGAGAAAACACCCATGAAAATCTAGTCAAACTTGGTTAGTTAGCAGTCTAGGTGGCAGGTTAGTCCCGAAGGCTACCTGCGCCTACGTAAGGGTTAGTCCTGCATCTCAGGTAAATGAATTATGTAGCAAAAAAAAAAATGTAGGTTGTTTCAGAACGAAACATTGTCCACCCCATGAACAAGCAATCTAGAACCGGGACACAACTAACTGAATGCAGTCACGAAATGAGCATTTCCAATATTTCTATAAAATTAGAGGAAAAGCAAATTACTGTACAAGATTGTCAACTAAAGGATATTTCAAACTTATGGAAAAACAATTTTACAAGTCGCAGATAGAATCTGTTCTATTAAATCTAATAAAGCATATTTTTGAACAGCAATTGCCCTGATTGAATTAATGTGAGCAACAAAAAGAGTATCTACTTTGATAGAGATCGACTTGGTACTTAATATAAGTTATATATATACAACCCAATGCTTAAAATTACACATTTCTGTTAACAGTAGGAACTTAAAACCTATGTGACAATACAAAATAACACTGTAGCAGAACCCTTGTAAAACTCTGTTGAGAAAGGAAAATACAACGACCATGCTTGACCTAAAGGCTAACTTAAAAAAAGAAGAAGTTATACAAATAGCTAGAGCTAAACACCAACCTGTACATCTAAGTTGAAATCCTCATGTCAATCAGTGACATGCGAAAATAGATTGATGACATCCATGGCATAACCTAGTGATAAATGATCCAGAGTTAACTAAATACATAAATGACCTGTTTTATGGTCGCAACAAGAAGGAGACTCGACTGCCATTGATGTTCCTTAGAAGCCATTGATGGCGAACACTTGAAGCTCTCCCCTGTGAAGATAGAATAGAGGAATAAAAGTTGTGAAGTATTGGAAAAGTGCACCAGAAATTCCCAACATGAGAACTACTTTAAAATATAAGTTCTTACGAGTGAGGGCTAGTAGGTAGTGTTGGGTTGTGTTATATTCTTTCCACAACTAGCCTACGTAGTTTACGGGGGAGTTAGAGGTGGGGTGGAGCCCCACCTTCATTGCAGTGACTACACAATGGGGTTTGAGGGGGGTGGTTAGCCCCCCTCTACAGGGTCCAGGGTAGTGCCCCGGGGAAATTTTTTTTGGACCCTATATTAGGTGGGGTGAACCTACCTATGGTTTTGTGGATGGTTTTCACACATGGTTTTGGACGCGATGGTTTTCGGTCCATGGTATTGGATGCTTCAGCATGTATATATATGTATTGTAACATTGAAAGGAACATAATGAAAAATCAAGCTGGTAGTCCTGGTTTTAGGATCCAGGGGAAAATCTCTGTGTATATGTGTTTTATGTGTTATGGTCTTGCATTGTTTATTTTCTATGTTTTAGAATTCATATGCAGGTAATTTCTGTATGAGGTTAAAACCTACATTTGGTATCAAAGATTTTTTGGCTTCAAGGGGACACCTTTGTTGCTGAGGGGTTTCGCTAGGGCCTGTGGTAGAGCTTGTTCAGTGGGAGATATGCGGGATTGATTCTGGTGGTGAAAGAAGATGGTGAGCAGTGGAAAGATAGAGATCGAGAAATTTAATGGTAAGAGTTTTGAGTTGTGGAAACTCAAGATGGAGGATCTATTGGTGGATAAAGATTAGTAGATCACGGTAGATTCAGGTACTAAACCAACGGGAGTGTTCGATGAAGAATGGAAGAAGTTGGATTAGAAGGCAAAGAGCACAATACAATTGTGTGTCTCAGATTCAGTATTGCTGAATGTATCAGGGGAAGCTGCGGCTAATGCTTTGTGGGAAAAGTTACGGACTTTGTAACAATCTAAGTCTCTGGTGAATAAACTGTTCCTACAGAAAAAGTTGTATAACTTGAGGATGAAAGATGGAGACTCGGTGACAGAGCATGTGAATGCATTTAATACTGTGGTAAGTTAGTTATTATCTGTTGATATTAAAATTTCAGATGAAGATAAGTGCATTAGTTTGTTGTGTTCTCTACCAGATTTGTGGGATAGCCTGGTTATTGCAATAGGTAGCAATGCAACTACCTTGCAATTTGATGAAATAGTCTCATCCTTGCTGACGGAGGAGATGAGACAGAAAAATATGGAGAGCCAGAATGGTGATGCCTTGTCTGTACGAGGACGGTCCCAAAACAGAAACAAAAATAAGTCATCAAGTGGGAGATCTAAATCTAGAGGGAGATAAATCTCCAGGAAAACCTGTAAAGGTGGTTTGCTAGAAATGCAGAAAGGAAGGGCACTACAAAAGGGACTGTAAATCTAAATCTCCTGACAAAGGAAAGGGATCTAATGATGCTCCTTTTGCAGAGGTGAAATCCACCTCAGATGAAGATGGAGATGTGTACTTGGCTTCTTCAAGTACACATGTAGATCATGAGGCATGGTTGATTGACTCAGGTGCATCCTTTCACTTCACTCCCCATAGAGAGTGGTTCTGTGAGTATGAGAAATATGATGGTGGTGATGTCTTCTTAGGGATGATAGGAAGGCTAGAATTGTTGGTCGCGGAAAAGTAAAGTTGAAGTTGCAAGGTGGAAGGGTTAGAACACTTTTCGATGTTCTGTATATTCCTGCATTGGCTAGAAATCTTATTTCTATAAGCAAATTGGATGATGCAGGTGTAAAAATGGTGTTCGATAAATATACCTGCAAGATGGTTCGGGGAGCACTGGTATTGATGCTGGGAGTTCGGATTGGAACTTTGTACAAGCTGCAAGGTAGCACTATTGTTGATGGGTGCAACAGTTCTGTGGTTCCTGAAAGTGGAGTAGAAAATCTAGTGGTTTTTGGAGAAAATACCATGCTATGGCATCAAAGGCTTGGACATATTGGAGAGAAGGGCCTTCAAACACTTCATGGTATGACTAATAGCTCTTTGGATTTTGATTTCTATGAAAATTGTGTATATGGGAAGCAAAATTGGGTGAGTTTCCCTTCTGGTGGTAAGAGGGCGAAACAAATATTAGAGCTTGTGCACAGTGATGTGTTTGGACCTATGAAGGTTCCATCACTGGGTAATTATGTGTACTATGTATTAATATGTATCATTTATAGATGAATTCTCAAGGAATACATGGATATATTTCCTCAAGAAGAAATCTGAAGTCTTTGACAGGTTTAAAGAATATAAGGCTCTGGTGGAAAACCAGACAGAGAAGAAGATAAAGGTGTTGAGGACAGATAACGGTGGAGAGTTTTGTAGCAAGGAATTTGAAGAATTCTATAATAAGTGTGGTATAGCATGAAAGAAGACTACTCCATACACACCTGAGAAAAATGGAGTTACAGAAAGAATGAACAAGACGTTGATGGAAAGGCAAAGAAGCATGCTCAGTGGTGTCGGGTTAGGACAGGAATTCTGGGCAAAGGAGGTGGAGACAGCATATTACCTGGTCAATAGATCACCTTCATAAGAATTGGAGGATAAGACTCCACAAGAGTTATGGACTGGTAAGAAAACCTCTCTTTCACATATGAGGGTATTTGGATGTGATGCATATGTACATATTCCAAAGGAGAAAAGAACCAAGTTGGATAGTAAATATAAAAAGTGCATCTTTATAGGGTATAAGGATGGTTTAAAGGTTTATAAGCTTTGGAACCCAGTAAAAAGGAAGGTTGTGTACAACTGAGATGTGGTGTTCAGAGAGGTGAAAGATGTTATTAAATGTGAATTCCAACCAAAGGAACTTGAGAAGATAGAGTTTGAGCTTAAGGAGGAAGAATCAGACTCTACAGCAGAGGAGGAATCAGAAGATGAAGAGCCACAAACTCCGGGTGTGAGAAGATCAGTTTGAGAAAGAAGACAGCCAGAAAGGTATAGTCCATCTGCTTTCTGTTCAAAATTTTCTTTATCTGTTACTGATGATGATCCTAGAAGTGTGAAGGAAGCAGTAGATTCAAAGGATGGAAAACTCTAGAAAGAGGCCATAGTTGATGAAATGGCATCTTTGCACAAAAATGAGGCTTGGGATTTGGTGGAGTTGTCGGCTGGAAGGAAACCCATTGATAGAAAATGGGTGTTTAAGAAGAAGACAAATGCAAAAGGAAAGGTGGAGAAATAAAAATCTCGGTTGGTAGCAAAAGGTTATTCCCAGATGCCAGGAATTGATTTTGGTGATATTTTTTTATCTTGTTGCCAAGGTAGATTCTATTAGATTACTTTTATCTGTTGATGCTGCTTTTGATTTTGAGCTAGAACAGATGGATGTGAAGACAACATTTCTTCACGGGGATCTGGAAGAGGAGATCTATATGAAGCAACCTGAAGGTCTTGTGGTGAAGGGTAAGAAAGAACTAGTATGCAAGTTAAAGAAGTCTCTGTATGGGTTAAAACAGTCACCAAGGATGTGGTATCAGAAATTTGATACATTTATACGGGGACTTGGCTTCACCAGAAGCAAAGCAGATCACTATATGTATTTTAAATTAATTGGTGACCGTGTTATTTATCTGGTCTTGTATGTGGATGATATGTTGCTGGTTGGAAATGACAAAGAAATTATCCAGGATTTGAATACCCAATTGTCCTCCAAATTCGACATGAAAGAGCTTGGTGCTACAAACTATATTTTGGGCATGGAAATTAAAAGAGATCAGGCAAAGAGGAAGCTCTGGTTAAACCAGAGGAAGTATGTCGAGACAATACTGCAGAGGTTTAATATGCAGGATAGTAAATCAGTGAAGGTCCCTATTCCTGTAGGTGTAAAGTTATCTACCGAATAGTGTCCCAAGACACAAGAAGAGGAAGAGGACATGTCCCATGTTCCATATGCAAGTGCAATTAGTAGCCTGATGTATGCAATGGTCTGTACTATACGAGACATTGCACATGTAGTGCGAGTATTGAGCAGATTTATGTCAAAACCAGGGAAGGAGCACTAGACAGCAGTGAAGCGGGTTTTCAAGTATTTGCATGGCACTAGTGATTATGGTTTGTGCTACCAAGGAATACCAGGATTAGACAGAGTGTTGGATATTTGTGACTTTGTTGATGCATACTGGGTTGGAGATCTGGATCAGAGAAGATCTACAAGTGGGTATGTGTTTAACCTATTTTGAGGTGCAGTTAGTTGGATGAGTAAGAAACAATCTGTAGTGGCATTATCAACTATAGAGGCAGAATACATGGCAACCACTCATGCAAGAAAGGAAGCAGTTTGGTTGTAGAGATTGTGTTCAAGTATGGGGTTAGTATAGGGAGCTATAAGGATAGGCTGTGACAGCCAAAGTGCAATTTTCTTGGCAAAGAACCCTGCTTATCATTCAAAGACAAAGCACATTGATGTTCAGTATCACTTTGTGAGGGATATGATAGAAGAAAAAAAGGTGTTGTTGGTAAAGGTGGACATTTTGAAGAATAATGCATATGCATTGACAAAATTTGTGAGCTCTGAGAAGTTCTCTTGGTGTAGAGAAACAATGGGTGTTTCAGGGTTGGATAAATGACTAAGCTCTCTCGTGGCCCCTTATGGAAAGAAAACAACAAGTGGGAGAATGTTGGGTTGTGTTATATTCTTTCTACGACTAGCCTACGTAGTTTACGGGGTGGAGGCCCCCCTTCGTTGCACCAACTGCACAATGGGGGGGTCATAGGGAGTTTGAGGGGGGCAGTTAGCCCCCCTCTACAGGGTCAGAGTAGCGCCCCGGGGAATTTTTTTTTGGACCCTATATTAGGTGGAGCAAACCTACCTATGGTTTTGTGCATGGTTTTCACACATGGTTTTGGATGCGATGGTTTTAGGTCCATGGTATTGGATGCTTCGACATGTATATATATGTATTTTAACGTTGAAAGGAGCATAATGAAAAATCAAGCTGGTAGTCCCGGTTTTGGGATCCAGGGGAAAATCTCTGTGTATATGTGTTTTATGTGTTATGCTCTCACATTGTTTATTTTCTGTGTTTTACAATTCGTATGCAGGTAATTTCTGTATGGGGTTAAAACCTACAGGTAGTAGGTTGACCCACGAGAACAACCTCCAAGACATAGGAGCTAGGTTAATTTCAGAGCATCGTAGTACAGTGAGAAGAAAAACATTAATAAAATAAAATGAATAACTAGAACCTAAATTTTTTACCACAGATGGAAATATAGCAAACCCTCACAGAAAATCGATGCATCTTGGCTGCTGGAACCCAAGTAGAGAAGCCTGAAACCCTTGATGAAGGAGGAGATGGTAGAATGACAAACATTTGGTCTGAAATTGAAAGTGGCCAAACAGTGATGGAGTTGCGTTTAGGAGTTGTCAAATTCAAGCCAAGAAGATAAGAGCGAAAACCTTGATATTGTCTAGACTTGATAGTTGTGGGTACAACCATACCTGCGGTGAAAGGAGGGTGTAAGCTTCAAAAAACAAGTGAGCCAGGGTTGCGGAGCGCTACGATGTTGGGAAGGAAGGGCAACGCACAAAACTCATAGGTCGAATAGTTACCTCAATAGGCGCAGAACGATGTCCTCCATCTGATTCTCTGCCCATGGATCTACCGTCAATGGGAACCCTTGCGTGGGATCTGAGGTGATCGTGTAGATAAATGGCAAGGCCGGACTACGTGTCCCATAGCTATGCACCGTAATTAAATGCTGATGTAAACCTTAAACCCTGCCCACATCAAACATGGACAATAGTATACCTAGTTATATTGTCTAATCCACTGTAAAGTCGATGGTAGTATCCGCAATCAATTTCTTGGTACTGGTGGAAGTGTATTAGTTCGAAGATTTGAATGAAATCATTAAACTAAATTAATGCAGTCCTTTAAGTTGATTATGGAGTCAAACCTGGAATGAAATCATGGATTTATGATTATGTTAACATAGTAAATTTTGGTAGCATGTGGTTAACAATAGTCGATTTATATATGTGTTAATAATTTTTATTTTTATTTTTTATAGTAAGGGATTGGTAAAACATTTTACAAGTGGTATCAGAGCCCAGGATTCAACACTATGGCCTCAATGGATAATACAATTTAAGAAAACATTTCTGTTTCACAAAGGGGAGTAGAGTATACACAGAGGAGCATCATCTACACCATCGTGAAGGGTGGCCACCAAGACATAATTTCCACCACATATGGGAACTAATCCAAAAGTGTGGTTGCAGTTGGGAGAAGGCACACGCAGTAACACGGATGTAATACTACTGGAAACTATGAAACAACTTTGAACTGAGATGGAAAATTTGAGGGAAGATAATGAAAGACTAAGACTCGAACAAGAAAGAATATTGAAGAGTCTTTTTAACAAATAGAACCAAAGGAACCCAATTCCTAGTCGACAGGAGGAAAATAGGAACGAAGAACAACAACATCAAGCGAAATATTTCAGACTAGATAATGAAGAAGGGTCAGAAAATGTTTCAAGGGGTAAAGGTAACAAGAGACAAAAGACCGAATTAGTAGGAGAATTTAAAAAAATTAAACCTCCGATGTTTGACGGAGAATAGGAAGAAACTGCTAAAGCTTGTTTAATCAACATGAACAAATACTTTCAGATCTATGAATATGAAGATAACCTAAAGGCTAGACTCGCCAATTCTAGCTACAAGGAAAAGCTACCTTGTGGTGGGAGGAAGTCAAGATGGTATGGGAAGTTGACGAACAAGAAGTTACGTCGGAGCAATTTGAAAAACATTTCAAGGAAATATACCTCACATAACAATTTTACGATGAAAAATCCAAAGAGTTCCATGATCTTAGATTGGGGCAGCAAACCATGGATGAGTTCGTGACCAAATTCACATCGCTATAAAGTTATGTACCTTATATAGGTGAGGTAAAAGCTAAGGTGCAACAATTTGTTAGCAGTTTACCAACTTTTATGAAGGAGAGAATAGAATTTGAGAGTCCAAAAACCATGGACGAAGCTATACGAAAGGCTAGGATATGCTATTAACAAATGAAGCCAAAACAAGAAAGTAGCAAAGGCTGGATAGCTAAAAAAGGGCAGAAGAATGTGTTCAGTCTTAAAAATGCAAAACCTGGCAATTCCAGAAATATGTTCAGGAAACCACAGAATGGAGTTCTAGGGAAAATTCAGATTAAGCCAAGGAAACCTGTGGAAAATTGTGCTGCAGAAGCCTCCAACAAACTTGAGGGTAGTCAGTAGCAGAGGCCGTTGTTTAAATGTTGGGGTTGTGGAGAATCCCATTATTACAAAAACTTCCCCCACCGTACTAGAATTGGGCAAGTAGAAAATGTTTAGGAAGCTTCCACAGTAGGAGGTTTGGCTAGAATCATTCCTCGGATAAACGCAACCTTGGAGTATAATCAAGCTGAGTATCAACCTTCCATGGTGGAATTCGAAGGTAAGATTGCTAATCATCATGTATCCATTTTGATTGATTTGGGAGAAATTTTGAGCTATGTTAGCCCTGAGATAGTTGAAATATGTCACTTGAACTCTGCCAAGTTTAAAACCCCTTGGCTGGTCCAACTAGCCACTGGGGCCAGGCATAGAGTTTCGGTTAAGGTAGAAAATTGCCTGTTATAAATAGTTGTACAACTAGTAAGGGTAAACATAAACATGTTACCTCTAGGGTCATATGATTTACTCATCAGAATGGACTGCTTAGAAAAACATTGGTCAATTGTTAACTGTAAAGACAAGACTATAAGTTACCTCTCTGAAGAAGGTATTAGGCAGGAAGTTTAGGGAATTCGAAAAGCTGTTAAACTACGACCTATTACAACCAATCAGTTAAGTAAATGTATTCGAAAAGGCTGTTAGGTGTATGTTGTCCAAGTTGGTTATACCAACTACAAGGATAAAACAACTACTTTAAATGACATACTTGTTATTCAAGAATTTGCAGACGTTTTTCCCGAGGAGATACCTGGGTTACTGCCATAAAGGGATATCGACTTCATAATAGAATTGATACCAGGGTCTACCCCGATATCGAAAGTTCCTTATCGTACTAATATACATGAATTAACAAAACTCACGATGCAATTGCAAGAACTGTTTAATAAAGGCTACATTCGCCTAAGTGTGTCACCATGGGGGGTGCCTATGTGGTTTGTAAGGAAAAAAGATGGTACATTATGATTGTGTATTGATTACCAACAACTTAATAAGTTAACTATCAAGAAAAATTACCCACTGCCAAGGATAGATGATTTGTTTGACCAAGTGAAAGAAGCCACTATTTTCTCCAAGATAGACTTGTGGTCAGGTTATCATCAGATTAGAGTAAAATAAGAAGATATTTGTAAGACAACGTTTACGATGCATTGCGAGCATTACGAGTTTATTGTATTGCCTTTCAGACTCACCAATGCTCAAGCAAACTTTATGAGTTTGATGAATGGCATCTTCCACCCTTATCTGGATAAATTTGTTTTAATATTTATCGATGATATACTGATTTATTCTAAAAATTTGAAGGAATACCAGGAACACCTGTGTATAGCACTTCAAGTCTTACGTGAAAACTAGTTGTACGCCAAGTACAACAAATTTGATTTTTATAAAAATCAGATCCAATATTTAGGGCACATTATATCATCAGAGGGTATAACAATATATCTTAAGAAGATTAGGACCATCATGAATTGGACGGTCCCTAACAATGTAGCTGATATTATATATTTCATGGACTTGGCTGGCTACTACTGACGGTTCATAAAGGGGTTTTCAAAAATTGCATACCCTATCACTTCCTTATAGAAAAAGGGAACGACTTTTCGTTGGACAGATGAATTTCAACACAGTTTTGAACTGCTGAAACAATTACTAACCACGGCCCTTATACTGGGAATAGCGGATCCAAAGAAGGAATTTACTGTATGCATGGATGCTTGTCAAGAAGGGGTCGGGGTGTGTTAATGCAGGAAGGAAGAGTGATAGTCTGTGAATCCTGAAAGCTTAAGGAGCATGAGAAAAGGTATTCAGTGTATGATTTAGAACTGACAACAGTGGTCCACCCCTTGAAAATGTGGTGACATTACCTATTGGGAAAAAAATTTCTTCTAATGACAGATCATAGTAGTTTGAACATTTTTTTCAAACAACCAAACTTAAACACACGGTAGGAAATATGGAAAACATTCCTAAGCGAATTTGATTTTGATATTAAACACATGAAGGGAAGGGAGAATCGAGTGGTGGACACCTTAAGTAGAAAGTTGCATCACATCTATGAGATCTCGTTTAGCCAAGTGGAAAGATATCTCTTAAGTAAAATTAAAGAAGCTGCTATGAAGGATCCTGAATATGAATTCCTTTGGTAGAAAAATAAATAAATAATGGATTTAGGAAAATAGGGTGACTATGGTATAAACCGTGATAAAATGTTGACCTTTAGAGGGAGAATTTTTGTGCCAAATCAAAAAATCTATCAAGCAATATATGCTGGATGAATTTCACAAAAGTCCGTATATGGCACATCTAGGCTATTAGAAGTTGTTTTCTGCGATTAAAAAGAACTATTTCTAGTGAGGAATGCAGAAATATATCGTAGAATACCTGGCTAAATTCTTGGAATGTCAGCAGGTTAAAGAACAATATCATCACCCGACTGGTTTAGTTCACCCACTTCCTATTCCTGAATGGAAACGAGAAACAATTACATTGGATTTTATAACCAGGCTACTTAGATCCAGAAGGAAAAATTATTCCATCATGTTGGTGGTGGACAAATTAATCAAAACAACCCATTTTATTCATGTTAAATCTACATATAAAACTGTAGAAATTGCTGATGTATTTATAAAGGAAATGTTTAGATTGCATAGGTTGCCTAAAGTAGTAATATACGATAGAGATGTTAAGTTTACCTTTGCATTCTGGAAAGCTTTGTTTGTAGGTTTGGGAACTCAGATTCAGTTCATTACTGCCTATCACCCATAGACGGATGAGAAGACTAAACAAGTGAACCAAGTAGTAGAAGACATGTTACAGATGTATGCGATGTAGCAACCTACAAAATGGGAAGAATATCTCCACTTAGTGGAATTTGCCTATAGCAACAACTATCACAAATCCCTCAAAATGAGTCCATTCGAAGTACTGTATGGGAAAAAGTGAAAAAATCCAACGAACTGGATTAGCCCTGAAGATAAATTAATTCTAGGACCTGACATGGTAATGGAAATGGAACAAGCAATCAAGAGGGTGCGCCAGAATTTAAACGTTTCCCAAGATGGGCACAAAGCTTACGATGGCAAAAAGAGAACCTATAGAGAGTTTGGTGTGGGTGATCATGTCTATGTGAGAGTAAATCCTAGGAAAAGTTCCTTAAAATGAGGGGGATGTGCAAAGCTAGCCCCTCTCTATTGTGGACCCTTCCAGATTTTGGAAAGGGTAGGGCCTTTAGCTTACTAACTTGCTCTACCAGGCCACCTACGAATTCATAATGTGTTTCATGTGTCACTACCTAAAAGATATATTTATGACCCCAGTCATATCATTGATTGGCAGGAGGTACAGGTGAAAGAAGTAGTGACAATATTGATTTTCTTTTAATTATTATTATTAAATCTCGAGCTATTTTGGTTATATGATTAGTAATGAGTGTATGATGAATGTAGGTAGAACCAGATGGATAATTCCTGGTCGAGCCCTAGCGTATTCTAGAACAGAGAGAAATAATGCTCCGGAAGTGAGCTATCATCCAAGTTAAAGTACAATGGAAGCACTTTAGCCCAGTTGAAGCTACTTGGGAGGATGAAGGCTTTATGCGACAAGCTTATCCTACTTTACTTCAGGACTAGGAGAACACGGAGGACAATGTTGGACATAAGGGGGGGGAGATGTAACACCCCCAGTTACTTTGGTTTTATTTCTGTCTTTTACAAAGAAGTTTAAATTATTAAATAATTACCTCTTATGGAGGGTGACAGATTGTTTGGTTAGTTAAAGACCTGATTAAATTAGGAAATACCTTTTAATTCTGATTTAAAAGAATTCATTAGGATTTACCAGAATGTGTTTTTATCTGAGGAAAAGGAAACTCATGGATGACCACAAGAGTTCCTAACTCCCAAGACATTTGGAAGAAACAATTACTCCTTATTCCATAGGATTTTCTTTAAAAAGAGGAATCCGAGGAAAAGAGGGGGTTGACATTTTTTTCAAGAAAAGAAAGAATAGAGAGATGGGTTGAGGTGATGCCCAAGAGCTAAGTTCCTGATTTGGTAAAGACCAGTGGAAGGCTTGAACTCTATGGTCAACATACAAGGTAGGTCAAGTGAGACTTTGATGCCTTGAGTAAGCTTTAAAGAAAAACCTCTTTATTGTAACCATTGTCTGGGAGTTACGAGAGTTCGAGGGGATAACTAGTTGCTAAGCCATTCTCATTGGAAGGGAGGTGTGGTCGTTGTATTTTTTTCTATTAATTTCTATGACTATTGAAACAATAAAAGAAGAAAAGAGGAATGATTAATTCTATAGCAAAATTACTCTTATGATTTCTGTGGAATCCTAAATGTAAGTAGCTTTATTGTCTTGGTGTTATTGTATAGAGTCAGGTAAGAAAAGCAGAAGAGGAGATAGAATGTGTAGGAGACCATCCCTGATTTCCTGTAGAATTCTTCTCTTATGATTATACTAAGATGTTAAAAGATGAAAAACAAAGCAACAAATAAGTGATAGGTCCAAGGTTGTTCCCTCTTTTTCTTAGTGAAACTACTCTAATGAGTCTTCAGAACGAATGCATTGACTATTAGAAAAATACGAATGCACTCTTAATTTTGAAGGAAAACGTATATCATTCTGTTGAAAATTTCTGGGAAGAAATTGATCAATATAACCCAATACTAGCAATCAAATGAAAATTTGGATGTGGAGTTAATGAAGGATATGAGCAAAGTAGAATGATTAACAAAAAAACAGATAGTTACTCGAATACTAAGAATCAATCCAGAAGAAGGAGAAAATACCTGTGAAAATCTAGTCAAAATTGGTTGGTTAGTAGTTTATGTGGCAGGTTAGTCCTAGAGGCTAGTTGCACCTGCCTTAGGGTTAGTCCCACGTCTTAGGTAATTGAACTGCATAGAAAAAAAGAAAAGAAAAAGAAAATGTAGGCAATCGGAGAACGGAACGTTATCCACCCCATGAACAAGCAACCTGGAACCTGGACACAACTAATTGAATGCAGTCACGAAATGAGCATTTCCAAGATTTCTATAAAATTAGAGGAAAATAAGATCACTGTACAATAATGTCAACTAAAGCATCTTTCAAACTATGGAAAAACAATTTTACAGGTCGCAGATAAATTTTTTTCTATTAAATCTAATAAAGCATATTTCTGAACTGCAATTCCCTGATTGAATCAATGTGAGCAGCAAAGAGAGTATCTACTTTGCTAGAGCTTGACTTGGTACTTCATATAATATATATATATATATATATATATATATATATATATATATAACCCAAATGCTTAAAATTACATAGTTCGGTTAACAGTAGGAACCTAAAACCTCTGTGACAATAAAAAATAAGACTGTAGCAGAACCCTTGTAAAACTATTATGAGCAAGGAAAATACAACGGCCATGCTTGGCCTAAAGGCTAACTTAAAAAAAGAAGAAGTTATACAAATAGCTAGAGCTAAATGCCAGCCTGTACATCTATGTCGAAACCCTTAGATTGACCAACAACAAACAAAAATAGATTGATGATAGTCGTGGCATAACCTGGTGATAAATGACCCAGAGTTAGCTTAAATATAGAAATGAGTTGTTTTATGGTTGCAACAAGAATGAGACTCGACCACCATGGATGTTCCTTAGATGCCATTGATGGTGGAAACTTGAATCTCTCCCCTGCAAAGACAAAACATACGAATAAAAGTTGTGCAGTATTGGAAAAATGCACCAAAAAGTCCCTACATGAGAACTACTTTAAAATACAAGTTCTTACCAGTGAGGGCTAGCAGGTAGTAGGCTGACCTGCAAGAACAACCTGTGAGACAAAGGAGCTAGGTTAATCTCAGAGAACCATAGTACAATGAGCAGAAAAACATTATTAAAAGAAAATTAATAACCAGAACCTAAATTTCTTGCCACAGACGGAAAGATAGCAAACCCTCATGGAAAATCGATGCATGTTGGCTACTGGAACCTTAGTGGAGAAGCCTGACACCCCTGATGAAGGAGGAGATGGTAGAATGAAAAACGTTTGGTATGAAATTGAAAGTAGCCAAATAGAAATGGAGTTGCATTTAGGAGTTGTCGAATTCAAGCCAAGAAGCTAGGAGCGAAAACCTTGATACTGTCTAGACTCAATAGCTATGGGTACAACCATACGTGTGGTGAAAGGAGGGTGTAAGCTTCAGCAAACAGGCGAGCCAGGGTTACGAAGCACTGAGCTGCTGGGAAGGAAATGAGGGGAAGTGCACAAAACTCGTAGGTTGAATATTTATCTCAACATGCGTAGAACGATCTCCTTCATCCAATCCTCTGCCCATGGATCTACCGTCGATGGGAACCCCTGCATGGGATTTGAGGCGATTGTGAAGATAAATGGAAAGGCTGGACTGCGTGTCACACAACTATTCACTGTAATTAAATGTTGGTGTAAACCTCGAACCCTTCCCACATCAACCATGGAAAATATTATACCCATTTATATTATCTAATCCACTGTAAAGTCAACGACAATACCCATAATAAATTTCTTGGTACTGGTGGAAGTGTAGTAGTCTGAATCTTTTAAATGAAATCATTAAACTAAATTAGTGCATACCTTTAAGTTGATTATGGTGTCAGATCCGAAATGAAATCATAGATTTATGATTATGTTAACATAATAAATTTTGGGATCATGTGGTTAACAATAGTTGATTTATATGTGTTAATAATTTATTTATTTTTATGGTAAGGGATTGGTAAAACATGTTACAGGTTACCAACCAAGTGGTTTTTGTGGTTTGTATGGACATTTTCAATCCTCATGAGAGGAAACGTGTCACTTGAAGTGCTAGCCAAGAGACATGGAAAATGAAAGGCTTAAGCAGTACAAGAAACACAATGACAATATTCTCAACCCTACTCCATAACTATCATGACCCCATGGAATCTTATAGCCGCAAGTTGCCTTTTCAGCGCACTGTGATTCCTTAAGTGTGCAACACTAACATTTTTTATCTTTTCCTCGTGATGTAAAGAGTTACTCCACCTGAAATACGCCTCACAACAAGTTTACTTATATAGTTTCTATACTGTTAGTTACTTAGAAAAATATGATAACTCTTCAATATAGTGCAAATAATATTATTGTCTTATCTACTTCAATTAAATTTCTATTCTTAAAAGCATGATCATCATATGCAAGATATCAATTCACCATCAACATCATCATACACATACACAAGATTCATAGAAATGGCCCTCAAACCTTATGCTTTATTAATATAACACAATTACAACATTTCCCAAGGCGCTGGCTCAGTCTACAAGAATACATAGCCAAAATCACAAAATCGTTACCACCTAAGTCGCCTAACCCAGGAACATGGGACATAGAGGACACAAAAATACAAGTGTCTAGCACGTGAATCGATCCACGTGAATATATATTAAAAAATGAATAGATCTAGCATATTGCACAAATTCTCATGGTGATACAAATTCAATCATATATTATGTATACAATCATGATTCCTCAATGATACAAGTTTACAATTAGTACTTACTATTACATCAAATGATGATAAATTGATAAACACAAGAAATTAATCGTAAGCTGATTTTTTCTCATTAAGTCATCAAAATAAAAATGTGGTACATCGATACTGAGTCCTAAGGACTCTTGACTAACTAAGTGACATATACTATATGTGGGAATACCAATGGAAAATAGAAAATGCAAAACAGGGTAGATTCTAGAACCATAGATTAGGATGGAATAATCTCATAGGTTGTTGCTAGTAGGTTATAGGCTATAGCTCATCAACATCAAAATAAGCATAAACATCAGCACTGCTCTCTTGTGCATCATCCTCCTCTATGTCCAATTTAATATATTCATCTATTGGTTTGGAGGATGACCCCTCAAGAGTATAACCATGATCAAAAGTGACAATCTCTAACACTAGCTCATTAAGATCCAAGTTGGCAAATGCCAACTCAACAGTGTTGTCTAGACCCATATCATTAGGAAACATATTCAACATCTTTGTCTCTCCCTTTAACCACTCCTCCATCTGCTTATAAATAAGATCAAGGTTGGTGTGCACATACACCATTGTCTCTGCCCTAAACTAATCAAGCTTTCTCTTCTCGAAACTATACATATTCCCATACGTGCTCCAAATCTTCTCACAACAAGAAGATGACGTAACCTGAGAGATGATCATCATGGCTAATTATTGTAGAGGATGGAATGTTTCCCCATGATTTTCTCACCAATCATAGGGCTTCTTAGACCCCATATTTTTAATCACATCATAGGCTACAAATCATCGAGTGTTAGTGGAAATTTCTGCAAAGGCATCCTCCACCTCATCAAGGGATTCTCTGTCCTGAAATATCTATCTCAATGCATCCTTCCTCTACTGTGAAATCTCACCATCCTTTGAGGAGGGAATCTTCATGAAGGTCTGCCATTGAGCCACTCATGGTTGTAGTGTTATGGATTCAATGAGTGATCCAAATAATGCAAAGGTGTGCAATTATTGTCCCATCTACTGACATTAATATCATGTATGGTGGTGAAGAAGGCCTTCGCTAATGTCTCATAATCAGGGCACTCAGTCTAAAAAATAACGGTCTTCATGGACTCAATCATATAATCCCATCCCTCATAAACATCTCCTAGGATGGGTTGGTCTGTATCTTCAAATCATAACAAAGCAATGATAGGGTCCATGATCTTAATAGTAAAATACACCCTCTCCCACGAAGCATCATCACACTATGTCCTTGACTCTTTTTGAGGTTTCTTGATCTATCATTATACAAAAATACCAAAAATTTGAAATAGCCATGGCCCCAAGAGTGGTCTTGACCACCCTCAACCTCTTTGACATGATGGATGTAGAGGAAATATTCAACAATGATAGATGTGTGTACTCTTTGTTGATTATGCGGGCATTGGTATGATTTTGTATGATATGTCAAGCATCCTCAATAACATTTCAAATCCATGGCACATCAGAAGCAACATATTTAAGAGCTAAATTCAAGGAATGGACAATGCAAGGTTTCCAAAATATTTGTGGATATTTAGCTTCCACAATCATGCCAATGACCTTGCAAATGGGTTCATTGTATGTAATTATTTGCACACAAGCATGAACACCTACATCTTCAATAACTTTAATGAACAACTCACCCAAATATTGTGCATATTTGTATTTTTCCAAGAGCATCCACTTCTTTGAAGAAAACTAGTCAAGGAATACACCCTGAAGTTGATGAGTCGATGGCATGTTGCATTTATCCATCCATCAAAGACAATACTAACCCTAGATGTTGGCCATGTTGATTTAATAGGCTGAAGCATTTTATCCACCTACTTCTTTTCCTTTGTCAATAATGTGGTTCAAAGCTTCTTTGGACCAAGAGGCACATGCACCGATGGAGCCCCTTGAGCTAGAGCTCAAAAAATATCAATAAATAAAGGTGATCATGAAACATTAAAGGATATGAAGTTGAGATAGAAAAATAAAGCAATGGTAATATTAATATGTTCTTACCTCTCTTGCTGAAATATCTTGTCCATTGGACCATGTTCCCTCCTTTTTGTGGGTTGACGTACACCCCCACTAAAACTCCCACATGGATAATTTCCTTTCCTTAATAATGGAATGTGATCCTCATTCTTGTTTTTCTTAGATGTTGTAGCCATCATTTCCACACCAACATTGGCCTCTCTTTCTAATTTTTTCCTCTTAGATGGAGTCACTGTTAGTGTGAAATTTCTTGGAAGGTGTACCAAAAACACTTCACTTAAGTCACTAGGTGAAAAGTGACCCTAACAACAATTTTTTGTTGCTTATGCTTCAGATCTGCAATAAAAATGGAAAAACCTGCAACAAAACATACCATATACGATCCAAAACAACGAACAACAATATAGATATCCAATGCAATAACCCAGATGGAAATAATTTAAAAATGAATAAATTCTTTTATTGATGACACATGATGAAGGATATGTACAAAATGGTCTGCAAATCCCTCTCCGTAGGATGGGTCCTTTGATTTCCTTGATGCTTTAGTAATCGATCTTCTCTCTCAATATGTGAAAAACCCAGAACAATGTGAAGAACTCAAATGGGAGCTCAAAAGAAAAGAGATGATAATGGTGACAATGATAATGATCATGGTGAAGAATGAATGGAAACCCCTCCTATTTATAACAAAGTATTGAGTTAATCCCAGAAATGGAGAATAATAAAATAATAATGACCAAATCAATATCTAACCACTAGGAATACTTTATTATATTTTTTGGAGAGGGAAAAGATATTTAAAATGGTCAAATATCTTTATTTAGAAATAATTAACAAATAAAATGATTTATTAATTATTTCGCGAGGATTAAGAATGGTGTGAAATTGAAATAATTATTAAATAGTGATTTAACAATTATTCCAATAATAGAAATAAGGAATAATAAATAAATAATGATTTATTTAATTATTCTTAGGAGATTTAGTCAAATGTGACAAGGAATAATTATCAAACAATGATTTAATAATTATTCCTAGAGAAAATTAAATAAATAATGATTTATTCAATTATTCTCATGGGTTTTTTTTATATATTTTAATCAGAATATAATTTAATAAAAATGGTTAACTAAATTATTTCCCATGGTGAAATCAATTTTACTATACATGTTGTATTTCTATCCACCAAGTTAGAAATGGCTAGTTGATCATTTTTTGGTGATAACAAATTCCCCCCCAACGTATGAGTGTTAGGAGAAAATCGTATGACTGAAATACGTTTAGGTCACACTTCCACGAGACACCAAAGGGGATTCAAAGAGAGAGAGAGAGAGAGAGAGAGAGAGAGAGAGAAATGAAGAAATGCAAGGATGGACAAATATGGAGGGGGTGAGACCTACTAAACTGATAGAAGTCTCCTTTTATGTCAGAGTACATGATCTCAAATGAGGCGGGGGAGGCATACCCATACCCATCGAGATAACTACGTATAAGGAATAATGATGAGCCCAGTGATGTGGGATTGAGATACAAAGCACATGATACATGATATGTTCGCATCAATGGGCTAGAAAATAATACAATGGATCACGTATACATAATGCACCTTGAAATACATAGGCCAGGACAAAATAAAATAACATATGATTACATGAGACATAATTCCCCTCAAGATGACATGGTGAGTAGGGGTCACAACCAAAGAAGTCCTGCTAAGAAGGAAAGTGTTTTGAAGATATGAATGGATCATCTGAAGGAGACATACATGTTGTGGGCACTGCAAGTGATGAAAACCAAACCCATCACATTTGTGGAACTGCATCTGAGGCTGGATCAACATCTGTGGACATTCGAGAATGTGGGGTGCTACCTGAAGGGCCACCCCATCATGAGGTCTGGAACATCTCACACACACTTGGGAATCACTAGGACAATCGTTTGGATCACTGAACCATCAAATGTATGATTCTCAATCATGCGATAAGGAGTTGGCATCAAGCACGTGAGAAACAACCAAGTCAAAGAGCAATGATGATTCCCTTTGCTTGATCTGAGGAGTCGAACAAAGATGAAAGATGGAACCAAGGTACAGCGCCCTTGATACCACACTTTTGGAATAAATATGCTGGAGTCGACAGAAGAGGGCCCACTAGAGTTAAGGCAATAAGAAATCCTTAACAAAGGCGTGAGCTATTGTACTAGAGTGACTGATAGACTGACACCAAGGATGATGATGGAAGGAAAAAAGATGATTGGAAAATTGATGACTTCCCTTGTCAGAGCATGATATGTATGGTTGACCTAGAAGCGACTGAATCGATTTTGGAGGGGATAATCAATGACTCAAACGGGGGTTTGGAAAATATGAAGCAGTAGAGCTAGAGGCCAAATATGGACTGAAGGGGCTCGACAAAGACTCCATTGATAAAAGGGTGACTCATCTGGGATGCTCTGAACAAGGGTGACTCATCTCAGATGCTCTAAACAAGGGTGAATCAATGATGCTACCACGTGGGGAGGCCCGAAGGGGACCATAAAAACATGAGTAAATGATGGTTACTCATGATGAAAATTGACACGTGATTCAAATAGTGCCAAGGTAAAGTGGTACCAGAGTATGGGTGACTTGAATGAAGAAATTGGATTTTAATAGGCGGCAAAGTGAGACCTCATGGAAAAAATGGCTTCTTGGTGAAGTGTCAAATTACCAAAAAATAAGGGAGACCCATTATAGAACTCGGTGAGATATTTCCAATGGTGTTAACAGTTTGTCAAACAAAGCTACGGTTAGGTCATAATGGGAGACAAAAAAACTATGGTTTTTCTTATAAAAGGTCGTTTTTCCCCCAAATCCAATTCATTTGCATCGTGAGCTGTGGAGAATTTGTAGAGGAGGATAAGGCCCTGAATATTGTGGAGATCTTAGTAGACAAATAGACTGTCGGAATCAAGATCTATGACTTTCATGTAGGTGATCGTACTTGTCTAAAATGGTCTTAATTCTTCTTGGAAGAATGGTTCTGGATCAAGAATCAAGGTAAGAAGGGAATACAAGAATGAACTACTAGATAAGGTCTAGGATCATCCCCGCCCACCAAGTCAAACATGGGGACTGGGGGGTAAGTGTGCCTTCACATAGTAGAATATTTGAATATGTGGTATCAATGATTTACACTATGCGATGTGTGTATGGCTCGCTAGAGAGGCTGGTATGACAAACTATCTAAGGAATGAAAGGATAATCAGTGATACCTAGATTGTTGGGGTCTAGGCCGAGCATTATGTTGATCAAGTGAGAAGGTGTCTAGGGGTGCCATCATTCCCCCAAGCATGAGATACTTCCCCCAAGCATATGTGATCAGGTGGACAAATCTGATATGAAAAGGTGAGAATGATGCCCCTAGTTGGAGGAGTTTGTGGAATTCCATTGTATTCCAAGTGCTCAAATAATGGATTCAAGCAGTCAGCCCTACCAACACAAGATCCTACAGAGGGTCATGAATAGATGTAGGGGCCTATGTTCCCCCCAGTAGGGATAGATGGAGTATGCTATAGGCATACCAGATGTATTTAGAGTAGTGGACTCTAAACACATTTTGATGATGTGGTTCACCATTTGTTTATGTTATGGATGTCTTCTTATGGGAAGAACAGATAAAGGATGTAGTAAGAGAAAGGAAATGGTGGATTACCAATGTCGTTTGGAACTACATATATGAATCAAATGCACTAAATTTTTAGGTTCTCATACATGGTGTCACTATACCAAAGAATGGCTTCGGATATAATGAACTGATGCTCATCTAGAAAACATGGTGGTTGAAAAAAAGCAATGTTTAAGGGGCTGTGTTGTTGATTTAAGATATAGGAATGACGAAGTGGATCATCCCCATCGTAATCTTGAGTGATATGAGACTCCATAGGTTCTTCTAAATGGGGGAGAATGATGGTACTAGAGTCGGCACTACCATATGCACTAGGAGGGTTGGGGAGAATTTCTTTTCCTGGACTCCCAAAAATGGATGCCCCCTTACCCAAACATTGTATGGTAATGTAATGACCACAAGGTGGATGTGGTTCGAATGCATGGGTTCAAAGTACGGGGTTATTGAACCAATCTACCTCACCATGGATGAAGTCTTTGGACTTCACAACATATTGGTCATGGGTTTGCTGCGGAAGGAAGTATGCATGATGGTGCATATCATCCCAAGGATAATTAGGGGTGGTCATGGCTTCCATGATGTCTTCATCAGAATGGAAGATGGGGGACTAGAGGAAGATACACCACATGATCAAGAAGAGCTACCTAAGTCATCTTCAAGAGATGCAAGGTTCACATATGCATCATCACAATGTGGAGACATATGACTAGTGGATGGAATATCTATCGATGTTGAGACCAAAGTGTTCGTCAAAGAAGGTTAAAAAAAATCACAATAGGAGACATCAAGGGAATTCCAATGCATCGATATCATGGATGATGATAGGTAGAGAATGGTATCAGTAATAGTCGTCATCTCGACATCAGGGGGAGGGATCAAAATGGGTGGTTGAGAGACCTCCTATTCTAGTGTAGGAGTGGGACCAGAATCCGCAGGTAGAGGAGACCAGAATCCGCAGGTAGAGGAGAGGTGGAATCACAAGGAGCAACCTCTAATTCACGAAGAACTTGGAGTGTATCATGAAATTTTTTGAGATGGGGACAATGGTGAGAATAATGGCCATAATTATCACACAATGCATAATGGTGATTCATGCGTAATGATCTATTCTTCTTAGCTGACTCAGGTAATGGCGACATGGACCTCAGGAATGTTAGAATCAAGGAAGGTATCAAAGACCAAATTCTTGATGTGAGGAAGTTTAAGACAATTATTGGTGACATGACCGATGACATCACACAAAGCACATGGAGGAATTAGATTCGGCAGCTTAGGAGGAGCTGGAGTTGTTGGGGGTGCCTTGTCTTTGGCTCCCTTTTTTTGGGCTTTGCCCCCCTCGCGAGATGCTTTCGCAACAAGAGTAGGTTACTGTTGAGGTTGCTATGGAATTGAAGCAAAGGCAGGGGTAGGAAAAATAGATTGGAATGGGGTTAAAGCAGTGTAAGGTTTGAATTGATTGAGGGGAGTGTTTGCAGGAGGATTAGTGTACGAGAACGAGATCCCCAAGGTAATGTTATGAAAACCAAACGTGGCCATGATAGGTATAGAATAAACTCCAGGGGGTGGAAATAAGAACTATATATGACCAAAAGGATAATGTCCTGGAGGAACAAATCCTAGATGGTTAAGACCCGGGGGAACATTTCCAGCGGAAAAGGATTAGGAGAGATACCAGTAGAAGGAAATGGTCCTTGAGGAGTGGTACTGGAAGGTTGGGTTGAGTTGGGAACAATAGGTTGCGAAGGTGCTAGCTATTGTCAAGGAATACTAGACCATTTGTGGGTGGCCCATGATGCATACTAGACACTAGATGAGCTAGGCTCAAAAGGAGTAGGTGGTGGACCATAATGAGCACCAAGAAAAGTGGAATCTTTGTAGATTCCAAGAGAGACATTGGTGAGGGATGAGAAAGTCTTATTTTTAGTCATGGATGAGATGTTGGACTAAGGTGAAGTATGGGATTTGGGATCATAGTACGTCAACTGATTGATGGTGACGATATTTTCATTATGGGGAAAGCACATTTTACGGTGAACCAAAAATGTGACAATTGACATAGAATAGGTATAAATACGACCAAAAAGGATGTTATAGTCTATGGGGGCATCGATGACTTTGATATCAATAGTGACAATCTTACCGACAACAATGATTGGACAATTGCGATATAAGCCTAGGGTTGTGAAGGATGACCATCCCAAGTAAGGAGAGTGATGGTGGATGGGGACAGGTATGGGGAACCAAGTCGCTTCCAAACACTAGTAGCCATCACATAGGTGGAGGTTCCCTTGTCTATGATACATCACTGAAAAATGGTGTTTCGAATGGAGATTGGTATTTGAAATGAAATGGATGAAGGTAGGGGAGGATTTTATGAATTTTCAACATGAAAGACAATCATATGATCATCTTGGGGATCCATGACACCTAAAGCAGAGAGTATAGATTTTCCTTGGGATGGGCATGTCTAGAGGACTTCTCGCATTGGCATGGCAGCCGGAGATTGCACTAAGTCATCTACTATGCTATAGGTATGGGTGGCTTTAGTAGAAGAAACATTTCAACGTAATGAACCTTTGGGGATCTTGGGAATAACCTCTACCTTAGGCGGAGGGATCTATAAGGTACCATTGGATGACAACAGAGGCTAAGTGGAAATTGGAGGTTCGGATTGAGTCGCTAAATTAATGGGTGGCTTGTCGTATTGGTGTGACCGAGTCTCTAGGTTGACCTGAGCGGTATTGACCTCATCAGAATTCATCATAATAATCTAATAATCGTGGTGGCTAGATGGTGGAGTTGGTGGAGCTTCTTGAGCTAGTGCAAGTTGGGCAACAATATTTCCTTAGTAAGGAAAAGGTTTGGTAAGCACTATCGGTTGAGATGAAGTAGGAGGGGGAGGAGGAGCGATGGGTTGCGGTCCTCGAGAAGCAGTTGCTTGATCTTCCCATACTTGATGCATATGAGGTAAAATGGGACACTCATGAGTATAATGGCCATATACACCACAACAGGCATAAGGTTTGTTTGTATGAAGACCCTTGTTTTGCTTGGGTTGTCTGCCCTATTGCTGGGTTGCGGGATTAGGCTGAGGTCCCTATGGTGCATTGAGCGATGGACATTGGCTACCTTGATTACCTTGGGATTGCTGGTTCTGGTTACCTTTCCCCTTGTTCCTTTTCTTGGGGTTAGGGGGATTGGGTCCACTCTGCTAAGAATACAATTGACCTCGTGGAGGAGGTTACTGCTATCGCAGAGGTGGAGTAGGAATGGGGGGCTAGGGCACTGGTGCCAGAGAGGCTGGAGTGCTAGGCGGTGCATACATATAGTAAGGAGATAGGGAAGCATTGGAATACACAGGTGGTTCAAAAACTGGCCCTGACATCTATTGATGCAGATGGGGATATGCATATGGTGTGTTGGGACTTGGATAAAAGTTGCCATGTGGAGGATTAGGGGATGGATAAATGTAATAGGAATTTGTCCCTTCCTGAGGTTGACCATAACTCATTTGAGGTGGAGCATATGGTTGAGGATGTGAAATGGTTCCAACTATGCCATCTATGGCATGGGATGCCCCTAGTGCATTAGCAGCACCGGTCTGAGGCAGATTTGGGATGACAGTATAAACATAACCTAACTGGGCGTAGATCAGATCAAATTTTAAGGCTACTTGGAGCACATCTTCCTCAGACTGGGGAACTATGACGCGACATATTTAGCAATGGGGGCCAAAAGAGATATAAGGAACCTATCCATATAAAGTTGGTCTTCAAATTTAGGAGCTCTAAAGATGCTCCTCCTTCTACGCTATTCCTCAACATGGTCAAATAGGCAGGTGGCAGAAGTTTGACGAAAAGAAGTCAATAGTTCAGTACCAGTGTCATAATGGAGAGGTAACTAGAAATAGGAAAGAAAAGCTTTGGCAAGAGTCACAAAAGTGGAATGAGTGGCTCTGGGTTGATCAACATACCACTTAGCAGCAACTCTAGTAAGATTGCATTGGAACAGATGAAGAAAAATTGAGTCTTCAGTGATAGAATTGGATGAACACCACATATGGAATGAGTGAACATGATTAGTGGGATCTTCTCCAAGATTACCTTCAAACTTTGGGATGTATAAAGGGAGTTTAGTAGGCATAGCTGGCCAAGTGGGATCATGGAGAAGAGGATCGTTGATGAGCTGGCTGAAATTGGGGAGACTCAAACCAACCATAAAAGGAAGCAATGGAGGAGGAGTGACCACACCTATGGGGGTTTTGCTAGTGGGGTTACCCTGATTGGTACCTAGGTTACCACCCTGGTTTCCTGCACCCATGTTGGTGCCTGACATGGTGGTGGTATGGGGTTGAGAAGACATGAAATCAAAGGAATAACTATATGAATTGGTAGAATCAGAATCAGAATGATGACTCGATGGACGACCGGGAGGATGTACTATAACTTGACAGGGAGGAGTAATATCTCCTAATGGGAACTGAGGGTGAAGATCTCAAACTCTCCATGACAAATGCCTAGGGGGAAAAATGATGACTCTCAGGACTAAAGGGTGATGATAGGAATAAAATAGAAACAAACAATAAGCGAACACCTAGTGCAGTGGTGGCAAATGTAAACTAACAATATCAATGATGTTACTCCAATGTATGAAAACACGTCATATCAAAGAAAAATACCTCTACCTTATAGGTGTTTTAAATCCTCAAAAAATCATAAATCTACTCTTTTAGATGGCCTTCCAAATAAATTCTTACTTGACAGAATCTCATCCCTGCAGGCAGAGCTGTCTAGAGAAAGGTGGGGTAGAGAACCAACTGCTTCCCATAATCAATCCTATAAGGTGTTTTCCTAATATTGATCATTACAGCTACCTCTGTCCCACAGGGGTGGTCAAGTATTGAGCTTCTTGGTAGTCAATCAATGCACATGATTCCCTACCATGAGTTGGGTGGCCCCGAGGAGAACCGCTCGCATGATGACCTAGCCTAAACCCCTCTGAATCAGGTTTATGGTGCACTCCAGCTTTGGACCATGGGATGGTGAAGTATTTGAAGCTCCCTAATATGCCAACTTCTATGTCTCAATGAAAAGAAATTGATGGGTGTTATTGGAAGCCTATCCCACCAATCCTACACCTAAGATACAAATATTGTTTTGCCCTGGTGCCCAAGTGGGCTTAATATATGTAGGTTGAATTATTAAGGTGTAGTGTTTCAAGTATTGGCTTTGGCAATGTTAACCAACCTCACCTTCTCTTAGGGTGTGAGTGTGTGAAAATAATGTGTCAAGTGGATAAGTTAATTGAGCATGTTTTATGATGCCACGTGCTATTGGAAATAAAGTGCTGAAATACTATAAATAATATTGAAAATGAAAGAAAATAAAAAACCAATCAAGCACACAAAACCCCACCCAAAATGGCTATCAAGCAACTAAGAAAGAGAGGGCAAACAAGCTACTCAAAGACACATAAAATTCCTAAAATACCTAATGTCAAAGGGATTGAGATATAAAGGCACTAATCTGCTATAAATGTTGCAGACAAACAAAAAAAATCAGAGTTGAAAAATGCTAGAAAGAATAGGTATGAAGTTCCAAAACCTAGGATTCTCAAGGGTATCCTAAGTGGGGAAGCCAAAACCAAATATATAAAGGGAGAAAAGGTAAAAGAAACCTATTCAAAAGTGCTTTAAAGTAATTGATCAAGCATTGAAAATTAGTGGTTGAAAATGCTGAAACCATAGACTCCTCACTCAACCAATCTCTTCCTAACAATGTGGACTTGTACTCTAAACCCTAGGGGGGGTTTTCCTTCCTCAAAGAGAAAAACTAAGAGAATATAGGCCTAGGGAATACTGAAAACAGAGGTGAAGTACCCTTCCCATCCTACACACAACACTCTCGGCAAATCTAATTTTTTTTTTGAAAATTTTCCAAAAAAATACCAAAATGTAGGTACTGACCTAAAACAGTGGAAAACATAGGTTTTGGGCCAAATAGTGTGTTGTGGAACACAAAGTTGGGGCAGAAAAGTGCGTATTTCTCTTGAGATGCTTTGTTGGAAAATCTTGCATAGATTTTGTCATCTCCTGCTTGGTTGGTACCTGTGACATGCAGAAAGAACTAGAAAACCTCTAGAACCTAAAATTTTGACAAAAAGAAATAATACTATAAATAGAAATTGAGAGGATAAAAATAGTCATAGAAAACCCTGAAATTTACTGAAACTTTAGTCACCCAAGAACGTTGTTATTACACTAGTGGAGTCGCCATTTGTTAGTGTGAAATTTCTTAGATGTTGTACCAAAAACACTTCATTTAAGTCACTAGGTGACAAGTGACCCTAACAACAATTTGTGGTTGCTTACACTTCATATCTGCAATAAAAAGTGGAAAAATATGCAACAAAAAACAACATATACGATCCAAAACAACAAACAACAATATAGATATCCAATGCAATAACCCAAATGGAAAGACTTTAAAATGAATAAATTATTTTATTGATGACACCTGGTGAAGGAGATCTACAAAAGGTTATGCAAATCCCCCTCTATGGTATGGGTCCTTTGATGTCCTTGATGCTTCAGTAACCAATCTTCTCTCTCAATATATGAAAAACCCAGAACAATGTGAATAAATCGAATGGGAGCTCAAAAGAACAAATACGATAATGGTGATGATGATAATGATCATGATGAAGAATGAATGGAAAACCCTCCTATTTATAACAAAGTATTGAGTTAATCTCGAAAATGGAGAATAATAAAATAATATTGACCAAATCAAGATCTAACTGCTAAGAATACTTTATTATATTTTTTGGAGAGGGTAAAGATATTTAAAATGTTCAAATATCTTTATTTAGAAATAATTAACAAATAAAATTATTTATCAATTACTTCATGAGGATTAAGAATGGTGTGAAATTGAAATAATTATTAAACAATGATTTAACAATTATTCCAATAACAGAAATAAGGAATAATAAATAAATAGTGATTTATTTAATTATTCCTAGGAGATTTAGTCAAATGTGAAAAGCAATAATTATCAAACAATGATTTAATAATTATTCCTAGAGAAAATTAAATAAATAGTGATTTATTCAATTATTCTCATGGGGTTTTTTTATTTTAATAAGAAAATAATTTAATAAAAATGGTTAACTAAATTATTTCCCATGGTGAAAGTGATTTTACTATGGTAAAATTAATCCTACATGTTGTATTTCAATCCACTGAGATAGAAATGGCTAGGTGATCATTTTTTGGTGATAACAATCACTTTTTCACATGCTCCAATTCCACAAGATGATATGCCCAAAAAATGCGCTTTCACATGGAAATAGGTTCTCTTGAATGGATGGTTACAAAAGTTACATGTGGAAAGAACATTTCCTCCTCCATTTAACTTGTTTCCTAGCCCTTGATATCTTGTAATATACTTCCACAAGGGATATTTCAATTCTTGAGAATGTTGTCCTACTAAATTGATGTTTCTCTCAACATTTGAAGTTGTTGTTGTATACCTACTTCCAATAGATGGAAGACTAGAAAACCATGATGAAATTGAAAGAATGTGCATTACCAATGGGGAAATTCCTCTCCTTCCTTTTCCCCTTCCCTTGTACCCTTGATTGAGCCATTATTTTTGTAAAAATAAAGAAAAATGCACTATGGTAAGGTTGTGCATGTAAATAAAATGGACCGACAAAATGTTGTAGCAAAACTAGAAAAAAATGGAAGGGAAATCCACTTACTTGTACCTTAAATCACCTCCAAAAGTCATCTATCTCCATTTTCGATCACTCACACAATCCTACAACACCCAAATAGAATACCAAAATGAGAAAATGCATCCCAAATCTTGAATTTAGCAATTACACAGGTCACGTTTTGCCAGACACATGTTTGAAAATCGAGACATGATTTTGGCATGTGCTAGCCACGAGTTTGACTAATATACCTCGTCTCAGACACAAGTCAAACTCATGTCGGGAATGTGTCAGGCTTGCATCATGTCAAACACAAAGGATTCATGACATGTGGGGTGGGGGGGTTATGCCAGGTGACTTAGGTTACGATATATCATTGGAACTCACTTGGGTCACTTCGGTACCTACTAGGTCTTGTAGGACTCCACTGGGTCTTTGCCACCCTACTTGACCAGTTTTGGTTCAAATCCGTATGTTTTCTTATGACCCCAGGCCCAAAGCTACCCTTCTCAACTCCCTCATAACCTTCGTACCTCCTTTGCACCTGTTTTGAACTCCTTCAGCTTATACAAATTTGGTTGGTGTTTTTTCATGTGTTTGATGCTAGTCTCTCATTGTGTGACTTCACTCATATATATGGGTCATTCCAACTCTCATGTTGTTTCTCAAACATATGCTCAGTTCAGCTCACCCATATGAGTTGTGCACCTTGGGTCTGGTTGACCTCATCATGCTGCCCAAACACTTGCATGATCGCCCAATGTGTCCACTTGTTCTGCCCATGTCATTCCACCTTGACTTGGCCGATGTGATTTATGCTCCAAGTCTTTTTGATCGAGTCACATGGTCCTTACCTTCATTCCATTATGTCACCCTCCATTTGGTCCAACATGCTCTTGTTTAACTTAATTCTTCTACTTGATCACTTGTCTAGGGAGTGTCTTGGGCCACACCTAGGGGCACTCATGCCACCTCTCATGTCTCATCTCGGTTTTTCTCCCATCAATCGATCAAGTTGGCAACTTGGGTATTCACACCCACTATGCCACCAAGTCATCCACATATGCCCAATGGAAACCCCAAGTGTCATTTTTTTGATACGTTGTGTTGGCACACCCTCACCCAACATACACTTTCATCACATTTCCTACGATATATTCATCACAAATCGTGCGATGGGGATGTATCCCATGGCATGTGCCAAAATTAAAAGCATGCCCAAATCTAAGGCCTAACATCCTCTCCCACTCAAAAATATTTATGTCCTTGCTATAATCCAACCATAACCCTCTAGTCATTTCCCACTAGATATCGTCATTATGATGTAGCCTCTCTAGGTGATATCTTTGATTACATCTCTAGAAATCACTCTTTCATATCACCATGTGTTGGATCCCCTCATATTTCTTGGCTAATCAGGTGTCACACCAAGGTCCATAAGAAATCATGTCTTACATTGCATTAAAATTGAACTCAGATCATCTTGACTCCATAAATCTCCTACTATAGAGGCACCACCCTAGATACCCCCATGATCTCAACTCGCCATCTAATTTCTACAACAAGCCATCTTCTCATGGCTCAATGTGATGAAAAACAGTGTTGGTCATGGTGACCTCCACCCACATCACCTATTTTCTCTCCTGGAAGCATTTTTCCATACTTCCTTGTCATGTAAGTCAGTAAAGGAGGATATAACCCTAGCTAATCCTATGCTTCCTCAACAAGTATCTTGAGCTCAGGATCTCATGGCCAACCTCCCGAGTTTAATATCAATGTATCAACTTTCTCCTTGGCCTAAACATACCAAGGCACACTTCCTTGGTCAATTCTTTGAACCACTACTTCCATCTCAGTCTCTCCTTCCTACTCTAATGTGCTTGTCCTATTTTCTAACTTCTCTATCTTGTTTGTCAAAGTGGACATGATATCCACATGTCATGAGAGAACATACTCTACATCACTGTTGCTCAACTCTCCACATGTATCTACACAAAACTATTTCTCACCCTCAAAGATGGTGGTTATCCTCATTGATGTTTTTGGTTCTCCTTTTTGATCTAGTGATGACCCTACTACATGTACCCTCCCATCTTTAGCTTCCTCTTACTACTCCAAAGTAGCCACTTTTTGCTTGATAGGGAAATTTCTTATGAAGTGATCTTCTCCATAGATCCATCAAGATATAGGCTTCTTCTCTTTGGATACACCTATTGATTTTCCTTGTTTGGAAGTCTTACCCTTCTCCTGGTCCTTCTTCTCCTTGCTCTTATCACTCCACACCTCCTCCTCATCCATCCTTTATGTCTGGTAACCAAGGAGTTTTTCTATTGTAGTGATCGATGCAAGATTATGGACTCCCTGCTTCATGGCTTTTCATTTTTCCATGGATAGAGATTGTTGATAAATGCATACATCGTGTCTTTATCATGCATATCCCTAAGTTCCAACATGAGAATGAGAATTCCTTAATATAAGTTGTATCTTCCCAGTATGCTTCAAGTCCCCACTCATTGTTGATTCCTTGGTCCAAACTATGCTTACAAAGCCTCTTTCATCTATTTTCAAGTCACTATCTTATCAATAATGCAACCAGCTACTAAGTCTTCAACCTGGGTTCTCCACCAAAGATTCATTGTTCATGTGAGATACATGGCTACTGCATTGACTTTGTCTCTTTAGAACAACCATTCATTTGTTCCAACATTTTTTCCATGTCCCAACAAAAGTTTCCAGGAACCTTATCACTTCTAGTCCCATCATACATGTTTGGTTCTTTTAGCTTTAGCTTCTTATATGAACTAGATGAACTCTTCCCTATGGCCTACTTCAGTACTGCTATAATATATGCTTGATCTCTTGTGAGTTTCACAAGTTATTTTACCTAATCCTCCAATTCCTTCATTCGATCCTCATGATCCTAGGTTTGTCTTATTGCATAATAAATGGAATAGGAACTCACTTCAATGCCTCCCTTAATTTACTATATTTTTATGGGAGTTATTCAAACTCCTTTCCATGGCCTTCCATATTGTCTACCATCCACACCAAGATTCTCTTAATATCTTGGAATCTCTCAAATAGTGCCATCTCATCCCGGTCCACTGGGTTAGGCTTATTGTTCACCATTGTGACCTGTGCATTCCAGATGTGAACTTGTTAGGCTTATTTCAACTTCCCCCAAATGCAACCTATACCAAGAACCACTAGCCAAAACCCCTTTCCCACCTAGCAATCGATTATAGAAGCCCATCCCCACAATAACCTACAAACAAAAAGGAAATTGTCTTTGCAATATTCCTTCATCTCTTAGTTCTTCTTTTCAAGGAAACTACCACCTCTTTCACACTTTCATATATCCCCACATGAACCTTTGTCAAAATATTCTTTCAAAACCACCTTCATGTAGTACAACTCTTCACCACCTGCTTCAAATCCAATAACATAGGTATCAAAAACTATGATACCACCTGTCATGACCCTAGGGACTCCTACAATCACAAGGTACCTTTTTGGTGCACCATGATCTCTTGAGTGTGTGGCATTTATGTGTTTCACCTCTACGTCGTGAATTATAGAGTTACTCCACCTGGACTACACCTGAGAACAAGTTTACTTATATAGTCTCTATACCATTAGTTACATAGAAAAATATTATAACTCTTCTATATAGTGAAAGTAATCTTACTATCCTATATACTTCAATTAAAACTACATTCTTAAAAGCATGAGCATTATATGAAAGATATCAATTCAACATCAACATCTCATACACACACATTTAAATAAATATCCCTCTAGCCTTCTGCTTTATTAATATAACCCAATTACAACATTTCCGCAAGAGAATTGCTTGGTTTGCAAGAATACATAGCTAGAATCACAAAATAGTTATACATAACCCTACCCCACCCATAAAACCTCACCTAGCTCACTTCGACACCCTATCAGATCACTTCAACACCCTATTGGGTCTATGTGGCACCCCACTAAGTCTCGGTGACCCTACTTGATGTGTCAGATTCAATTCCATAGATACGCTCAAGTATGCACAATTACAGATCCTCAACTAATTTTCTTAGCTCCCTCATATCCTTTGCACCTCCTTCACACCCATTCTAAACTCTTTTCTTATGTGACTTCAGTTGGTGTTTTGTTGCATGTTTGATGCTCCTATCCCATCGTCTAACTTCACTTATATATATGGGTTGTGCCAACTCTTGTGTGGTTGCTCTAACATATGCTTAGGTTGACTTTCTCATATGGTTTATGTGCCTTGGGCCAAGATTATCTCATCATTTCGCCCAAGTGCTCACATATCATACTCGATGTGTCCACTTATTCTTCCCAGATCATTCCACCTTGAATCAACCAATTTGCTATCGACTTCAAGCCCGTTTGGTTGGGTCGCATGATAATTTCCTTCATTCCATCAAAATTCCCTCCATTCGGTCTGACATGCACTGGGCCAACTTAGTTCCTCTACTCATCTGCTCATGTAGGCGATGTCTTGGGCTGTGCCCAAGGGCGCCCATGCCACATCTCATGTCTCATCTTGGTTTTTTTTTTTCTGATCGATTGATCAAGTTGGGTGCTTATTCGTCAATACTCACCATGCCACCAAGTTGTCCACGTACACCAATGGAAACCCCAATTAGACAATGCCATAATCAAACTGGTCAATTTAATTATGCTGTCCAATTATTTTATGCTTTGGAGTATTTTGTAGAAGTATTTTTTTTAAATGCGTTTGAGTGTATAAATGGATTTAAATAAAAACTCTTGGAGCACTTGGATTTTGCAAAGTTTACAACTTTGTCATTCTAACAAATCTCTACAAGATATTGGGAAAATTTGACTAGAGAATATGCCAACCAAAATATAAAACAATTAAACTATGGCCAATTTAATTACCACAAAATTAATCTAGGTCCATTTGGGGAAACTCTTGGGGATATTCTTGGTAATTTGTCTGGTGAGGCCACCAGAGAATTCGTTGATATAAATATTTTGCTTAATTCCATGACATTGATTAAGGATTCATTCCTGGATCAAGAGTATATTCCAATTCTACTTATTCATCTTTCACTAGGGATGAGTTTTCCATTAACGCAATTGTTCAATGCTTGAGAGATTTATTTGCCTCCAATAGCACAAAATTCCTCTCCATGAGAATCCAAGGCTTGCAGTCATCTATTGAAGGGACCTCAACAAAATCTAAGACTATGCTTTTAACCTGTTCCATTACTTTCAATTCATCATTCACAGAAACCGCAACTCCACCTGCAGATTCTTCATCATAATCATTGATGGAAATGTTCACTTTCGCTTGTACTATTTCTCACCAAAATTAGTATATCATTGCTAGTAACTATAGTTGCATGGAGTATGCCTGCTCAGGGATGCAATTTTATGGGGAAATTTCTTGCCATAGGGTGATTTTCCCATCAAAAATATAGGCACTAGAGTTGTAGGATGGGTGTTTCAGATTTGAAATTCCTATCCAACTCACTTTCTCAATGGGTGGGTGAGTGAGTGGATAATCAGAATCACAAAGAGACATTATCCATATCCCATCATGTGTATCCAAGACTATTCTGAGTGTTTGTATTTTTCTCTATAATAAATTGTGAAAATGTTTTGAAATAATGAGACTTCAATATTTTCATATGGAGTAGAGAATTATTAAATTGAGAGATAAAAAAATTATTGTACAAATATCTAAAAATTATGGAATGATTATTGTAATTGTATACCTAAATTATTACTAGAAATTGTAGAAATTTTGAATAATATGACACATATTCAATAGAGATTATCCTGATCATACAATTTAAGCGGAACATGTATAATACATAATCTCCTCTACGTTGATCATCAAATTACAGAAGCAGAAACATCCATAGGCACACATAGAAGCATCAATCAAACTCATAAACACAGTATGTATCCCGGGGAAAGCATCTCGCTAAAAACCCCACACTATCTGTATATTATATTGATTGAATCATGTAACATTACAAAGTACAATGCTTATCACAAGCAATCCACTACCATGCCCTTCTGTTACACACAATACAGCTCAGATTTGATCTCCAAATCTCCCCCGCTGCTTGCCTGCCTCCACTGCTCAAACCTGCTCGAGAACTGATGAGAATTGCTTCCCAAACTCGATTTTACACTGCAAAATAGTCACCCACACTATGTTGGACGTGAGCAACAGCTATAATATCATGAAGATACGTGAGCAAACTCATTGGCATACTCAATCCTTTGATTGTGCAAATCATCATGCACAACTATAGTCACAACTGATAGCAATCTGATCCTCTAACACCTGTCCCTGCTGAACTGAACATGCACTGACATGCAACTGAGTTAACTGATGTATTCTATAGTTGCATTATGAGTTAATAACTTGTGAATTAATTAATAACTAATTCACCCAACTCATCTTTAGTCTATTGATCAGTTAGACTAAATACAACCAGTTTAACAAAGCTAAACTGAACACAACTCCATCAACTGTACCTCCAGTCCACTAAACTCAACTCACTTGAGTTCTAACTGAAGTCATGCATGCAAATATTAGTCATCCCATAGGTAACCACGTATTTCCTTGTGGGATCCGCATGTACCACATCCGTAGCTCATTCTGAAGTGCTCCAAGAGAATAAGATTAAGTTTATAGTCCAAATATTATTGTGAGATAATAATATTTGACTTTTCTATTTTTGACAGCCAGTCTAAAAATAGACTTTGATCACTCACACTGTGATCACTCACACTTTCATCAAAAATAGAAGTCCATATATTTTTCCCAACTTGATCAATCATCCATAAACATAGACATGATCCATATGTCTAAAAATAGACATAGTCTAAAAATAGACTTGCGCCAAAAATAGCCTGCGGGCCCACTTAGTGAAGGCGACTCTTTTCACTAAGCTCCATCATCTTGTTGCAATCTCAACAAGCATTTCTTGTTGCACACTTTTCAACACTCCCTCTCAACAAGAAAGGCTTCCTCTCAAACCCGATCCTGTAACTCTGGAATGTTCTCCATGCAACACATTTGGCCAGTCCACTTGCTCTGTCATCAAAGTCTCTGACTGCTATTGCCTCTGTCAACTGAAACTCTGCATCTCTGTGCTCTTCAGTATCTGACTGCTCTAGCCTCTGTCACTTTGATCTCTGACTGCATCCGTGCTGCTGCTGGTTCTATCTCCCAGCATTGCATCCGCACTGTACCTCCCAACTGACCTCCCTGTTGGGATAGAAACATCCTCTGATGCTGAAGCTCTACCTGCTGCTGACAAGTGCTCCCTCTCTGACATCTGCGCTACTGCAACATCTCCATGCATCTCGCACCATTGCACACCTCTCTGTGCCACCTAGCACTGTGCAAAACACTTGTGCCTCTCGCATTGCTACAGCCTGCTAGCTATGCGCTGTCCTGGGATTCCCTGCACTGTCGCTCTCTCTGCCGCTCCATCCGCATCTGTCTCTACCCAATCAGTCAGTTCCTGCTACTACACATCGGGGCTCCCGTAGCAAGGTCTCATCCAAGAGGTTGGGTACCTCAAGGATCTTGCCCCTCCTACTTGGGACAATCAATCCACATCACCCCACCTCCTACCTGGAGGTATGGATGCATGCGATCCCTCAGCCCACCTGGCTTGAAGTTTCCCCCTACTGGAGGTCTCTGGATGAGTAGATGTCTCTACTCGATCTCCTCTCAGCTTCCCTTGTTGTGGTTGCTCCACAACCTCCTGAAGCTGCTGCACCAATCGTGGCTCCTCCACAATCGTCTGAGACTTCTTCTGGCTCTGCATGTTGAGAGGTAATATACGCTCCCTCTCAACCACCAAGTCTCCATCAGTTGCCTCGCTGCTCAAGGCTTCGCATGCATCTTGAACCTCAAGAGCATACAGGTTCCTGACCCATGAACCAATCTCATGACAACGAAAGCATCTCACCTTCGACTTGTCAACCTTCTTCCCATCATTGGAAGAACAAGATTCGAAAAGAGAAACCTTCTCCTTCCCCTTCTTCGCCTTACTCGCTAAGGCACAGTTCTCCTCATCCTGCATGGATGAAGAACTGTCTCTGGTGCGCCGTCTAATCTCCTCCTGCATCAAATCCGACCATAGTCGTTCCCAATTTGGCAGTTTCTCCCTTCCATTCACCGAGTCCTGGTAGCTATGCCAACTCTTAGGAAGGTCAAGGAGTCCTAGACTCACCATCCTCATCATCAACAGTAACCCCCACACTTCCCAGCTCATCTCGACACTGAGTGAACCTCGTGAGATACTGGGGCATACTATCTCCATTCTCGAACTGAATGTTTCTGAGTTTTATCTCTTGCTTTGGAATTAAATTCGAATTCCACCAGCACAAAACTCAACTGCTTCCGATCTAGAATTCGTGAGAAGAAATTATTTCTTGTACAAAGATCGACTGTATGGGCATTCACCAGATATTTCACCTTCCAAAAGAAGGATGAATCCAGAGGCTACCTGGCCCGATTACAGACTCTGCCTGAAGAAATAGAATGTAACCACTTCCTGAATAGTAGATCTGATGATCAATCCTCGCTTGATATCCTGTAAAAATATCTTCTACAAATCAAACATCTCCGATACCATGTAGAAACTTTTCTACAAATCATCTAGCTCTGATACCATGTAGAAATTTTGAATAATATGACACATATTCAATAGAGATTATCCTGATCATACAATTTAAGCGGAACATGTATAATACATAATCTCCTCTACGTTGATCATCAAATTACAGAAGCAGAAACATCCACAGGCACACATAGAAGCATCAATCAAACTCATAAACACAGTATGTATCCCGGGGAAAGCATCTCGCTAAAAACCCCACACTATCTGTATATTATATTGATTGAATCATGTAACATTACAAAGTACAATGCTTATCACAAGCAATCCACTACCATGCCCTTCTGTTACACACAATACAGCTCAGATTTGATCTCCAAATCTCCCCCGCTGCTTGCCTGCCTCCACTGCTCAAACCTGCTCGAGAACTGATGAGAATTGCTTCCCAAACTCGATTTTACACTGCAAAATAGTCACCCACACTATGTTGGACGTGAGCAACAGCTATAATATCATGAAGATACGTGAGCAAACTCATTGGCATACTCAATCCTTTGATTGTGCAAATCATCATGCACAGCTATAGTCACAACTGATAGCAATCTGATCCTCTAACACCTGTCCCTGCTGAACTGAACATGCACTGACATGCAACTGAGTTAACTGATGTATTCTATAGTTGCATTATGAGTTAATAACTTGTGAATTAATTAATAACTAATTCACCCAACTCATCTTTAGTCTATTGATCAGTTAGACTAAATACAACCAGTTTAACAAAGCTAAACTGAACACAACTCCATCAACTGTACCTCCAGTCCACTAAACTCAACTCACTTGAGTTCTAACTGAAGTCATGCATGCAAATATTAGTCATCCCATAGGTAACTACGTATTTCCTTGTGGGATCCGCATGTACCACATCCGTAGCTCATTCTGAAGTGCTCCAAGAGAATAAGATTAAGTTTATAGTCCAAATATTATTGTGAGATAATAATATTTGACTTTTCTATTTTTGACAGCCGGTCTAAAAATAGACTTTGATCACTCACACTGTGATCACTCACACTTTCATCAAAAATAGAAGTCCATATATTTTTCCCAACTTGATCAATCATCCATAAACATAGACATGATCCATATGTCTAAAAATAGACATAGTCTAAAAATAGACTTGCGCCAAAAATAGCCTGCGGGCCCACTTAGTGAAGGCGACTCTTTTCACTAAGCTCCATCATCTTGTTGCAATCTCAACAAGCATTTCTTGTTGCACACTTTTCAACAGAAATTGAGGTAGTTATTCAAATGGCATTGGATTGTGCAAACATTACAATAAGACCTTCAAATTATGGTCTAATCCTATGTTTAAAAATATATTTTTAATAATATTAAAAAATAAATATTTATTTTTCGTTATAAATTGTATTGGTCAATGTTAAACTAATACTGGTCAATGCAAATTGATTGCTATAGTCCTACTTTGGTAGGGACTAATAACAATTCTCATGACCAAAACAAGCAACAACATTTAATTGTTAGATTGTGAGTCCTTAGACAATCATAAAGTTTGATACTACAATTGTCATAAGTTGTAATCATTATATTTGATGAGGTGTTGTCAATGAGATCTAGATATATAATTTTCAAACTAATGTACTATAAATTCATAAAATGAGATCAATACAATGAGTTGAATGTGGATTAAACTTTTCCACTAGTTTTATTTTGTTTCTATTTTGTGCTCAATTCTTAACATGATATAGAGCCATGCCAATGAAGTTATAATAGCTCAATATTCTTAAAACCATGTTAAAGAAAACAAAGTTGTTCCATGGTAGTAATTTATGGAAGTGGAGTGTGAGGGGATCTCTCATTGGTTCATGATGAGAAAATATTTCCCACACAAAAGAAACTTATAATCATATGAAAAATCCACGCTCCAAACAAAAACAAGGTCATGATTATCTTGATTCCTTGTTGTTAGTTTAATTGGGTATTTTTTAATGTATCTTTCAAATATTTCTTTAGATATTGCATGTGAGAGAGAAAATGGAATATAGAACTAAATAATCTATGTAAATATATTTATTTTAAATTTAGTTGGTTCGGTTAGTTAAATCTACATTTTTTTTTTCTTTTTTACAATATCTGCTTTCAAATTCCCCCAAATAGTTGGAATTAAAGCTAAAAATTTGTGAGGTCGCTTTTGGTAGAGGACATTGAACCAAAAAAGGAAATATTTATGTCTATCGACTAAGAAATTCTATACTCCACGCCATTCAATATAGCTGCATTAATAGTTTCTAAATCTTTGGTTGGTATTCTTCTTGCTGCGTTGAACTTTTCATAGTTAAGGCCAATTAGCTTTGTCGTGTTCAACTCATCATATTCAAGGCCAATTAGCACTAAAAAGCAAAGTATTCACATTTTGTTCGCTGGCCTCCCTAAGATTCATAGTCATAGAGCTTAAGGCATTGAACATATAAAAACTAATATGATGGTAGTGTGCTTCCCCGTCAAATCACAAATGTGATTCTTATACATAAGATTATGGTGCATCATTGCTGAAGGAAACAACCACCAAATTTGGTCCATGAGAAAGAAGTCATTGCATACATGATCTAAAACATGCAATTGGTGCTCCAATGATTAGTATAATGAAATGGGTTAGTGTAGTTATTGCACAACTGTGAGACTCCATTGATAACTCTCTAAGCAGATTGCTCCATCCAAACATTTTGTTGATAGATTGAGTATGAAAAAAATGTCTAATGGACCATCTCCTCAGTTGGGCAGATAAAAATCAAAATCAAATCCCACATGTTCACTAGAATTTTTAAAAGAGCTCATATTAAATCCAGAGGGCAATATTACCTTAGATCAAGATGTGCAAAAGGTTTTCCCTTGCCACTCCAATGTAACAAAATGATACGCCCAATATGATGTCATTACATATATGGTGTGAGATTTTACATAGCATACATGCTTTCTAATTATAAAACTCCAATCAAGCCATTAGAGAAGGAGACCCACACACCGAGTAGCCAACAAAATATTTAAGAACACTCACAAATTTGCTCATAGATCTAGAAGGGAGAAGTGAAGAAGAAATTGATAAAGACACTAGAGAGGAGCCTTGGAGCTCATCACATCGATCATAAATCTTTGCTAGAAAGGAATTGTGAGAGTTCTAGTGATCTTCCATTCTAATACTTCCCAAGTCATATCAAATAAAACCGTGCTTCCTCTCATAAAGAATGAGCCTATTCAAAATTTAATACAATCTTTAGAATATGTGGTGGGGACCTATTTAAGAAGGTGATCGAATTGATCTAGATGAACAAGATCGTTAGGGAGAGAATAATCACAGGGCATACAAATGTAAAAAATTATAGTCCATGCATTCAAACAAGATCAGAAATACAATGGCTCTTGCTATACTGCTCAAAAACCTTTTCTTATCTCTCCACAGAAACAAATCCATGACATTGCTTCCGCCCAAAAACTTATACATAGATTTCTTCGCTTAAGAAGGTTTGTTAATGGTCTTAATGAGATGATGATGAGAAACAAAGGGGTTTCTATCATATTACAATGAATAATTTTGAGAGAGTTTTTTCTAGGTATAGTATTAAATTGTAGTAGTTGTAAAAATATGGTTTTGATATTAAGGCGTAGTTAAAGATGATAGATATGCTTACTCCATATAATTATCATACCTAGAAAAGTAAAATGCAACAATTGTTACAATCTAAGGGGCTATGCCAATTGTTAAGTAAAAACAAATTGGATTTTACAAAAGATGTTGAAAGGTTCTATAGGAATAAAGAAAATGAAGCCATGGGATTGATTGGGTTGCATATTTCAAACTACTTTCTAACTAATATTCAAGAACATACCACTCCAAAACAAAGTTGTGATAAGTTGGCTTATGTATTTAGAAGTGTTAACGAATTCCACGCTTTGTAATTGGAAACTAGATTATCATCCCCGATATTTGATGAGCATGATTTTATTGAGGAGTATCTTACTCAATTCAAGTCATTGTTGTCCTAATTAAAAGCATCTAGCAAGGAGAAAAATGAAGCAAAATGCATTTTTTTAATCTTTCAAAACTAAAGGGTCCTTTTCAAGTTTTCTCAACTACCTTCTTGTTGTAGCTACTACAACAACACCCTGAAATTGAGCCTAACACACAAATTTTGGGTCCCCCTTTTTCTTTTCAAGGTTCCAAGGGTTATGACTGCGTCCTAGATTGGTCATATCCTTTGCTATTATCAAACCTTATCAATGTTCATGTTTTCACTATATACATTAGACATATCTGTGTCTTGATTCATCTTGGTTCTTGTTCTTACCAATGCATCAGGGTTTGGGTACTTTTATGACATTCATGTTCTACATTAATTATTTGATCACAGCCATATCCATTTGATTGCCAAATATTCAGCCAATCAGTGAGAAACAATCATTAATCCTCCTATTGCTAAACTATTCAATGTCGATTATGCACAGTCGCAAAGATAGGCTGCGACTCAATTTTGGGGAGACACCATATTTTGTGGCGATTACAAATGTGAAGATCAAGATAATGATGTTATAATAATTGGTAGTTTCACACAAATGGTACTGATGAACGAAATGCAAAGGTTCTGTTAAGCTCTTGGTAACGTGTTTTGAAGGAAATGCCACAAGGAAATTGTGTATAAATTGTATTCTCCACACATAAGGATCCTAACACCATAACACATGCCCATGAATTGTTCAATACGTTTACCCATCATCATACACAATGTTTACACTATGGCAAGTATAGGAACAAGTGGTGAGAACATATCTGCTTATCTTATGGACTGGACAGTTTCAAAAGAGAAAGTTCAAAAGGTGCTTAGAACAAATTACAAAAGGTACATCTTGGCACAAAATAAATATATCAAATGGTCCAAAAATGATGATTGGTAAAAAATAGTTGGATGATAAAAGGAAAAAACATGAATTAGAGAAGAAGAAACTTGAAGAAAAGATGATGACAAGACAAATGAAGATTATTGTAGACTTCTTCGCTACTCATTTTAAACTACAAATAATAAACTAGCTAATGTCTTAAAAATGAAATTGAATAATCAATTTTGCTACTAAGATGAAGTTGATATTTCAAAGCTACAAACTTATTCAAATTTCTCACTGCTAATTATATTGAGCGATTTCATTCATAATTAATGAAGGATAATTGTCACAAAATTTTCATCTTGTTATGTTGTAATCTTATAATCTTACAATGTGATTATTTATTGTATGTAGTCTAAATGTTGCATGGATATATGATCTCCATCAACGAGAAATATTGTATGATTGAACCAACACCAAGGCGGCCCTAGGGTGTCACAAGAACATCAACAAAGTTCTTAAAGACTAATGTCTTCTCTACAAGATACTACGTTAAAAAATATATTATTGTCATAAATGATAAATATTAAAATCATGGAAAAGGCCAAAAATGAACATGAAAGGTCATGTGGAAGTCTAAAGTGTCCTAGAGGAGTTAAATAGTTATAAGGCATTGAAAGGTCATGATGAATGTGAAAAGACACCTCCCACTTCTATAAATGCACCCTCATGCCTCATTCGAAAGGAATTTAGCACTTGAGCTATGCTAGCATTTAGACAGTTATTTTGTGCTTAGGGATCTAGAAGTCCTCCACTCTTGGTAGATAGTAGGGTGAGTATGGTGAGGCTAGGTTTTGTCTTAAAGATGGTATGATTGGCCTACACTCCACAGCTAGATTTTGGTGAACTTGTTCAACATATAATTGAATTTGCAACACTATTAATGAGAAGTTATTCACTCTTTGCATTGATTCTTGTGCATGTTTATGGTATTTGTAATGGCTATCCAATGCTTTTATTGTGGGTGCATGTGTGCTTACATATTGGGTACATGTTGATGAAATAATTCATGGCTTATGTATTATGTGTTTGCTTTGAATCTTTGCTATCTTATTCCAATCTAGACTAACATTTAATGTGAACTCATTTGCAGTAACTTCTAGTACATTCTCATTTGTGTATATCTAAGATGGGTTTAGCTGACTGACTCCTTTTTGTTATTTTGTTGTTATATTCTTGTATTATGTTCTAGAAGTTATCAATCATGGGCTGACTTCATCCCCATTTTCAAGCATTTCACTCTTTCTTTCCCACTAACTTCTCTTCATTTGATAGTGGAGGGAAAACACACACACATGGTATTAGTCGGGCCTAAAAACTGGATGGGAATCCTATTCCAAACGATGTAGGGTCTAGTTGGGACTTTACATTGGGGAGATACCCTAACTGTTGGTGGAATATCTAGCACTGTCAACACTTCTATGCAATAAGGGATTCCTTTGGCGACTCATTAAAAATGCCCAATGTAGAGACATTCTATGATTGTTTTACGTGAGATAAATATAATATAAAGCAACTAGATGTTCTCTCTAACTCTTCAAATTAGGCTTTGGTGGTTATAGCTCCAAAGGTAAGAAAAATTCCTAGTCTCAATGAAAGAATTTTTTTTCTAAAGCCTATGAGACTCCCTCCAAGCCTTAACAAAATACTAAATCTCCACCTCCAATTTCCAAGAATGATGGATCCTCCTCGAAGACAAAGAAGAAACAGGGAAAGAAGAAGACAAAAACAAATGAAACATGTACCTTGTTGGTAAATCTAAGTGTGTTGAAGCAAACATGTTGGAAAAAGATGCAAACATTATATGATGCCATGAAGAAGCACAATATCTCAATAGGAAAGGGCATGCTTTATTAGTCGAAGCCCTAGGTATATCTAAATATCATTGTATACTTGATTCAAGGGCATCACATCATATGAATCCTTGTCAAGATTTGCTTCCTTCTACATCCCATAATAACATTTCACAAAATGGTTAGCGAATCTACTCAAATTTCATTTTTGGGGCCAGTTATTATGCAGTTAACTAGTGGGTGCACTAAAAATGTTCTCCTAGTACCTAAGATCTCTGCAAATTTATTATCCATCTATCAAATTTGTAATTATAGTGATGGGGAAATAATGGAGTTTTCTCCAAATTACGTAGTCATTAGAGAAATATATGATCTAGTAGTTTTTGTTTCTATTGGATAGGTTGATCATGCCTCCAAATTATATAATTTTATCATCTTTCAATCTTCCTCTTCTTATTCTTTTATAGCTCATGTTGATTCCTTGAATAGACTTTGGTATGAAATATTTGGCCATCTAAATTATAGATATTTGTAGTAGATGTTCACACAAAATTTGGTTGCATGTCTTTCAAAATATTCCTCTATTGATGAATTGTGTGTAGGTTACAGCCTTAGAAAACAACACCAATATCCCTTTCCTAAAGGGAAAGCTTTAAGGGAAACAACACATCTTGAGTTGGTGCCTAGTGATTTAATTACTTTTTCAACTCCTCCTTTTTCAGGGGCCGAGTATGCACTAAGATTCGTTGATGATTTCTTATGAAACTCTTGGGTGTACTTCCTCAAGTACAAGTATGAAGTATTTGCAACCTTCAAGACTTAAATATTTTGTTGAGAAATAATCATCATGCTCCATAAAAAATATATGCACTAATAACAGGGGGAATATGTAATAAGGCATTTCAAGATTTCTATTTAGAACATTGAATTCTTCATCAACACTCTATTCCCTTCATTCATCAACAAAATGATGTTTATGAAAGGAAGATCCAAACACTCAAAGAGATGGATAATTGCATGATTTTTTCCAAGAAATTGGCAACTACCTTCTAGGCTTAAGCAGTTAATTGTGCAAATTATATTGAAAACATAATGCCTCATAATATAGTTCAACATATGATTCCAATGGAGGCTTGGACACATGAGAAGCCCGATGTATCTTCTTTTGGAGTATTTGTTAGTCCTACTTGGGCATCAATTCTAGATGAAAAGTGAAAATCCGTGGAAAAAAAGAGTCAACGACTGATATTTGTTGGTTACTGTGATGACATGAAGGATTATTAGATTTTTTTATCCTACCTCTAAGAAATTTTTTTTCTGAAGACATGTTCATTTTGATGAGAATAGAAATCCAAGATCCTCTTCCCCTCCTTCCTCATATTTAACTGTTGATAATGGTTATAATAATTGTAATTCTTTTGTAGATATGGCATAAGAAGAAATTTCTATGAAATGTCCTCAACGAGAAGACAATCTACCAAAAACACCATCAAAACCTAAGCAATCAAATTAGGAACATCCTGTTACAAATGTATGAATAGGTATGAGCCTTTGAAAGACAAAAAATCCTTATAGATATGGTTGTGACGCAACTGATTTCAATTATATAGCCTCAATTCATCCAAATTCAAAAGGAATGTCCCTTTTGGGTAATTCCATTTCAGAAGATCTGCAAAAAAATTTCGATGATGTTAGAATACTTGAGTGGGGAGCTCCCATGACAGATGAGTATTCAAGTTTGATGAAGAATCCTACTTGGATCTTGTTCCTCTTCCAAAGGGATGTGAGTTGGTCTATTTAAAGTGGGTCTAGAAAACCAGATATGTTGTAGATGAATTTGTTGACAAACATAAAACACCTATTGTTGCCAAGGGATTATCACAAGTTGAACGGATCAATTCTTCAGTGACATTTATCCTTATTTACAAGATGGATTTTGTATGTCTTATGCTTTCTGTAGCTGCCTCCCAAGAATGGTTAATTTACTAGATGGTTGTAAAGAGTTCGTTCCTGCATGGAGATCTAAATGAGGATATTTACATGGAGGAACCCCCTGATTTTGTGTAAGATCCTTCAATTGTTTACAGGCTTCGACATTCCTTATATGGACTCAAATAAGCTTCTATAGCTTGGTATGAGAATATGGACAATTTTCTACTTGCTTCTGGTTCCAACCGTTGTTATTATGATCCTATAATTTAGACTCAAAGACAAGGCTTTGATTTATTAACTCTAGTTTTGTATGTGGATAATTTGATCCTCACAGGGAGTTCTTCATCTATGATTCAAAATGTTGAGGAAGCATTGATGGGATCGTTGTTGAGCCTCAACCTTGCACTCATTTACCTATCCTCCCAACAGCTTTTCCCTATTCACTTCTCTCTTTTGTCATCATTTCCTCCATCAACTTGTTCAATTCATTGCATTATATGTCTTTTTAACATGATTTGTTGACTGTGCTAATGATTGACTATTGGTTTAGAATTTTGGTACATGTACAACAATTCCGCAGCTGTTCTGCAATTCCGCAGCTGTTCAGAGATTCCGCAGCCTTTTTGTTGTTTGCTATACTCCACGTGTCTTCTCAAGGAACGGGCCACATGGGCACGTTGGTATGGATGTATACATGGTTCGTATGCTATTAGTTGGGCCAAATCGGTCACATATGCCCCCGGTCAACGCAGGTGCACCCACGGTCAAACAGCAAAGTTCCAAACGGTGGCACGGCTCTGCCTGAGCAAATGAGACATGGAACCACAGCTGGCACTTCCTCCATGCCACGAAGACAGCAAGGGATAGGATCTAACCATATATTTACTCCCCATGATGACCGTTTCCTCCAAACGTGCACGGAGTTGCCTACGTGTTGCTGCATAGTTAATTAGTCAAGACTGTAGTTGCTTAGTTTACGCAGAGGACAGTTTGTCCCTGTGCCTATAAATAAAGCGTTTGCATACGCTTAGTAGTTAGTCTTCAAGTTAGTTTTTGGCTGTAATCACTTTGTTTATAAAACTCTGTTTTAAAGACTGTTTCATACAGTGTTTACGCTTTTGTATTTTGACATGCTGATTTAATATAAGAAGACTGTTCCTGTTCATCTCTACGTAGCTGATCTTTAGCTGGTTGAGTGGATGGAGGGCCCCCATCTTCCACAACCTATGTACAGTAGCATTTAACTTTATTTTCCTGCCTTTCTTTGTTTTCATTTTCACATGTACAATAATGTATAGTTTGATTTCTGCAGTTTTTCATTTCTTTGAACATGTATAATAATGTACAGTTTGATTTCATGCCTTTACATTTCCAGCACTTTTCAAAACTGATCAGTTTGTTTATGCAGGTGTGTTAGGAGCCCGGGATAGTGTGTTTTTATTTCTTTTTATCACTAATGGTATTTGAAGTTGTCTTGTCTTAGCTGCTGATTTTTACCTTGCTTACTTAGTTTCATTGCTAGTTTACTTTATCAAGTTTTTGACAAGTTGCTTACTAACCTTTTGATGGTCTTCTCATCATAATTGACTAACCTTTATTGGACCAAAATATCATTGAGTGGCAGCTTGGTTTGATTAGCTTTTGGACTCATATTACTAATTCCTTCTTAACTATTTTTCACATGAACAATTTCAGCTAGAGGCAGAATGTTAAGGAAGAATGAAGTGTTATGATTTGTCATTTAAGTTTTGCAGTTAAAGTAGTGTTTTTCACTTTCCATTGAGTTAACATAGATGCTATTTTTGTTCTGATTAGCAGCATAGATAGTGGACTAGTGCCATTAGTCACTTTGTTTAATGCTTTGCTTTCATTTGAATTTTCAATTCCATTGCAAGTCACTTTTCAAGCTTTCTCTTTAATAAGTTCAAGAAGCATTTAGAAATCACCACATACAGACACATTCACTCACTTGTTTATAACTTCATCACATCACATTAGGAAGATAAGTCAAACACAAACTAAAAACGACAAAAAGAACTAGGAAAGGCTGCTTAAGTATATATTGTACACTTCACTTCATCAGCTTACGAGCCCCGGGTTGACAATTTATGATAGCAATTTAGACAACACTAAATTGACCAAACAATCGTTTTCTATGAAAAATATGGTCTGTTACATTACTCTCTTAGCTAATAAGTTCACCAATCTTAGGAAGGGGTCACCATATTCCATAAAAAATATTCCCTTGATTTACTTCAGCGCTTTGGCATGAATAATTGTAAACCTGTACCTACTCCTTTTCAGTCTGGAGTTACTCTTACCACCAGTTGCACCTCACCATAGGTTGATCTTACATTTTATCTCCAACTGGTTGGTAGTCTACTCTATTTGATACACACTAGACTTGACATTGATTATGTAGTAATGTTGGTTTCTAGATTCTCTCAGGATCCTCATCAAAGTCACAGGAAAGTAGTGAAAGATATTTTGAGATATATTCAAGGAACTTCCAATTTTGTAATTCATGAAACTATTTGTTCTTCTAGGATTGCGGGTTTCATAGATTCTAACTGGGCTAGATCAATGGATGATTAAAATTCCACCTCTGGATTTGTTTTATGTCTTGGTTTGCTTCTATTTCTTGGTCCCGCAAGAAAAAATCATCAATTACATTCTCTATAGTAGAAGATGAGTTTCGAGTTGTAGTTCTCACAATTCAAGAAATTCTTTGACTGTGATAGTTATTGCTTTAGTTTGGAATTCAATAGGATCAACCTACTCTTCTCTAGTTTGATAATCAAAATGAATTACATATTTCTAGAAATCCTGTGGAGCATCAATAAACCAAAATTATTGAGATCCATATGCACTTCATTTTCCAACTTATTCAAGATGGTGTTCTTAGCCTGAAGTATGTACCTACTAAAGAATAATAGTAGACATTTTCACATAATCCTTGGCATCACCAAGGTTTCTTTAGTTAGAAAAAATGCTTGGAGTAAAGGGATTTTTCCTTGGGGGTTCATCTTAAGTCCTCCTTTCTTCACCTCCTCATTTTTCTCTCTTTCTTTATTTTTCTCCACTTATTAGAGGTTGTACATCGGTATCTAAGAAGGACTCATTGCTACAACCCATTTTTTGTTTTTCTCTTTATTTCCTCCCTACATTTCACTTATTGGGGGGGGGGGGGGGTGGTTAGAGTTCTAATAAAGAACTCATGGAACTCATAAGCTTATGTAGCATATGTTGTAAGTATTATCATCTAGTTATGGCTAGAAGCTTCCATTTCTCCTATAAATTAAGTTGATGTACACAATTTTTTCCTCAAGCATGAAGTATTTTCTTCATTCTTCAATTTGGTTTGATCTCTTTGTATAAGGTTTTAGATCTTGCAATTTGATCCATGGGTGTTTTTGCACTCTTATACTACATTCCCTCACCATGGCCATTAAGGCATCCATCAGTAAGACTAGGAAGAATTCGTAGACGGCCAATTGTCTCGTTGCTACAAGAGGCACATTCTACAGTCCAATGTGAGGGAGAAGTGTAATTCCTTTTGTGTTGAACCTTGAGTTGACACGTCCATTTTAAAATTAAAATAAAATATTTTATAAATAAAGAAAACAATGTGAGCATAATACAAAAAAAAATTGAATATATGTGTTTGGTTAGGTTTAATTTAAATGCATTATAGAACATCAATGAACCCACTCTCATTGAGATCACTCAATTCGTTGTTGATATTACAACCTAGTATGATGGAGATGTGGTTAAAATATTTCTTTCAAACTCTCAACCATAAATAAAATATTTCAATATCCATGTGAAGTAACATAATTTTATATCAACTTCAAAGCAAGATAAAGTAACTAAAAAAAAATAAAATCTTATAATTTTATTTTAAGTGTGAGGAAGATGTATAATTCTTACACTTCAAAAAAATATTTCAATACAAGATTAAATAAACTATTTGAATATCCATGTTAACTAATTTTAATATAAAATTAATATGTGTCATTTAAAAAATATTAATAATAGTAAAACAATCAATGTGAGTCATAAATAAAATATTTCAATGTCCATATTAAGTAAAATATATATGGTTAAAAAAAATATGTATATATTATATAAATAAATTGAAGAAAAATAATTTTTCATGGTTAAAACATTTCAAGTGGCCTTACTATTTTTCATTTTCCATTTAATCCAACAAAGTTTTGTTGGAATTGCAAGTTTAAAGTATTTAGTATACTCTAAACCTGCAATTCCAACAAAACTTTGTTGGATTAAATGGAAAATGAAAAATAATAAGGCCAGCTATATATATATATATATATATATATATATATCAAGTGCTAAGAGGGATCAAATCTCTCGAGGTGCAAACCTTTTTTTCAACTTTTGCACTCTAAAATAGGTTTGCACCTCTAGAGATTTGATCTCTCTCAGCACTTGATAGATCCATGGTTAAGATGGATCTATATAATTGGTATTAATAAGGCTAAGGGGAGACACGAACTGCGGGTCATGGAGAGTAGCATAGATGTGATGGTTTGACTACATCATCAATGCTTCGATTGGTATGAGGTGGAGAGGTTGCAGGTGCTGGTGAATCTATAGAAGTAAGCTCTATCCCCATGACTCCAAATATACAAATTATGTCAAACCTATGTCTAGCTTGGTGTTAAAGCATGTAAAAAATAAAAAAGAATGCACATGTTTGGTTAGTTTTGATAAAGCACATTATAAAACATCAAGCCTAAAATCATCCACTACCCCAAGCTTTCATTATGGGAGATAAGTTTCTTCTCACTTGAAGGCCAACCCAAATGGTGTAATTGGAATCTTTTTGAATGTAGAGTATTTATTGAGGTCACAAATCATGCCCCTTCTTTTGGGGTAAATGCTAAATCTAGCGTGAATAAAAGTTGGCTTGGAGTGAGTCAATATGTGTGGTTAGGGCTTGTTGGGCCCTGAGGAAAAAAAAGGCAATTTAATACTAATGCAATAATCATATGGATCATTGAAGATCACACCACCCATTTTGAAGGATAATCAGGGATAGTCAAGGATGATTATGTTTTCCATTTAGTTTTCGAGGAGGTAGTGAGACATTTGCATTAATGTCACAAGTGGTGGCCTAGCTACTTGGGATTTTGAATAAGTTTCCTTGCCTAAGATTGAAAGATATAATTGTAAAAGGCTTCAACTTGAAATTTTGGAGTTAATTTGTTAAGGGTAGAATGATAAAGATACTAGACAAGGATGTAAGTTTTGCACAAGTTCTTTGATTTGATTTTGTAAGTCATGGTTGTACTCTTGCAAATCCTTGATTTCTTTAGAGGTGTTTTGTAAAAAAAATCTTGCTTTACCCATTTTTTGCATGCTCACTTATTACATTGTCTTGTACTCACTTGTTTGCACTTTGTTTCATTTATATTTCATGATTGCTCCCACTTGCTTCTTTTATATCATGTTCGCTTGATTTTAAATCACCATAGGGTATTGAGTATTACTGATCATGCACTCTAAAGGGTGATGATAATATCTTGACCTACTTTGATGACTCATTTGACCTCCTCATTCAATTTCAGGCAAACCATGCACACTTGATTAGGAAAAGGAAATAGTTTTACAATTTTATCCTTTGTACGATTCAATGACTGAATTTTTTGTCCTTTCAATACTTGCAATTCAACTCCTAAATATGGTTCTTCATGGATTTACAATTTGTTCTCTCCTTATATGTCTTTAATTTTCAATTTCAATTCATTATTATCCTTATTTTTTACAATCAACTACTATCCTTCATGAGCATACGTTTTCATGTTTTGTTTACCAATATAAATTTGAGTGTCCAAAGGCTAGATGTGAAATGACATGAGCTCCAAGGAATTATGGACAATTGCACACAAGTACAAATCCTTAAATCCCCTTTTTCAATTTTGGGTGTATCTAAGACACATGAGCCCATTAAAAATATGATTTTATTATAATCTCCTTTTGGTGACCAAAATAATGTGGCCAAATACAATAAAAGGACTAAAGTTACACTACTTTTGAAACTTTGCTTAAAATCTCCTTCACAACAATTCTCCATGTTTTACCTCAAAACTAAGCTAACACCAAAGCACTAAGCACTACATGTAGGATTACATTTGGCAGTCAGATGTATGAAATAAAAAGCACCCCACCCCATCACCAACCCCCTTTTTAAATTTTTGTGCATAGATTTATGTCAAATATATTACAAAACAATAAAATTTGCCTCCTCGTGCTACAATATGAATATGTGAAAAGCACCTAGCCCCCTACTCAATGGTTCCACATATTTAAGTGTTAAGGACAATGCTATTTTGGCCAATAGGGTGAAAATGTGAAGTTGGGTTACACTTTTTTCCCTTTTTTGAGAAAAAAAAATATCATTTTTAGAATTTATTCAACTTTCGGCAAGCCAAAGCAATATTTTTATTTAAAATTTCATTTTACAATAAAATGAAACTTGTAAGAAATTTTATTAGCTTTCTATTACTTATTTTTTGGAATTTTTTTATTCACATTTGATATATCAACTTAGCAATTGTTTGACTATGTGTTCTTTAAAAATGAAGGGATTCATAACACATCATGTTTTTGAGCACTAGTGTATTCTTTGTTAACTTGACGTTTTTGAAAAAAATAAATGTGTTGCAACAATCTAGACAGACTCTACTTTGATATCATTATATTTACAAAACCAACTGATGCACATCATAATTACTAGAATTTTTTGAATTGAACCAATATGAAAAAACTACAAATTTTGAAGATGTTTAGTTGAGCGTCAAATTTCTCAACATATTAGTTATAAAATAAAAAACTAAAAATTTACCCATTATAGAAGACAGACCAATGTAATGAATGATGCAATTTTCATATTTTTTATACTGTATTTTGGAGGATACAAATTTTTGATTTCACTGAATCATAATGACCTTTAGAATTTTTTTGCACACATTTTTTAGAAATTTAATTAAAATTAGTAAATCTCTATAAAATTCCATAAAATTTATATCTTTGAAAGTAGATTCAATTATGCAAATGATGGTATTGGTTTCAACAGTGAATTCACCAAATTTGATGGAGTTTAAGCATTCTGAAGTTGGAAAAAGGTGACCAAAGCCGAGTTGTTGCAGAGTTGAAAAGTTGCCGAGTTGTTGTGAGTTTTTTTTGCAAAATTGATTTTTTTGGGTTGGATTTTAAAAATTTACATAGAGTGAATTATCATGGGAAATCAAAAAAATTGCAAGAGAAAATACGATCAAACAAGAGACATTGAGGTTCGTAGAGAATACAGGAGAAACTATTACAAAAGAAAGAAGGAATAGTGCACACATATTGAAAGACCAAATCAATCTCAACTAGAAGTTGAAGCAGATATGTAAGGTAAATATTATAAATGATATTTAAAATTTTAACTAGTGGATTGTGATTTTTTTTTTTGATGAACTAATTTGAAAAATATTTTGCAATGTAAATAGAGAGTGATATTCCTCATAACATTGATGATGAGATGGAAAATGTTGGAAGATAGTGAAAAAGATAATGAACCAATGATTGATGATGTTGCTGAAGATATTGAAAGAGATTCAAGTGAAGAAGTTGAATCACCATCAAGTATATATATATATATATATATAGATATATATATATATATATATATATATATATATATATATATATATATATATATATATATATATATATATATATATATATATATATATGTCATGTGTATTATTGAAATTATACATATTTATTAATTTCAATTTCATTCAAACTCTATTTTTTAATTTTATTATTTAATGAATATTTATACCCATTTATATTTAATTTTCATGTGTACAGATAAAATCAATATCGATGATCATATGTTAGAAAACATTGACACTCACATATATGGAGATAAAAAAGATGGCCATGTTATACGATATCGTGTTACGGTCATTATTGAGAAGTTCTTCAAAGATGAAAGTGTGACATATCAAACTCAAATTTTGAGAGGTCTCTTAACATCAAAGAAATTAAAAGACACTACAACCCTATTGGGTATTCGAAAATCAACAAAAGATAAAAATGTGATTCAAAATATAAATAGTGCTCTAAAAAAAATTGGAAGGTCTATAAAGAAAAAAAATGTAGATGCACGTAGAGCAATGCAAATGGCAGTGGTTTCATCAAGTACTAAAGAAAACTGTTTGGTAAAATCTATGGAAAAAATATTAGGGAACTCACAGAAAACATTGCACAAACGTAGGAAATTTAAATTGCACTAACTGCTCGCTTGTTGGCCAGTTATTTGTAGGCAACCATACAAAGATAGAGTTGAAGAAGATGTTAAAAAAATAATATAAGAATATTGGGAGAAAAATTCACGTGTTTCACCAAAATAAAGGGATCTGATGCAGCGAAGAATAACACAAAATCAATATGAAGAACATGAAAAACATATCTTGGACACCACTCAGATAGAGTTGTTCAATAAGTTCATAGAAGAGAATCGTGGAATTAATGTCTCAATCAGTACTTTTGTGCAACAAAAACCATGGTATGTTAAACCTATCACTATACGCGACACTTGTTGTTGTCATTATCATGTGGAATTTCAATTATATTATGACACCTTCCTTAATTTTGGTAAAACATTTTGGAAAAATTCACCTCCTCCTTCCACTATCCATGGTTTCATATCCGAAATTCTATGTGAAAGAGAAAGTCATGAATTATTTTACCAAAAGAAATGTGTTGGTGGTAAAAAATGTGATCATTGTGGAAATTTGACTTTATTTCACAACAAATATTAGATTTGTTTAAAATGATCCATCATTGTCTAACCTAAAAGTGAAATGGAAGAGATATGAATATATCCATACATCGATTAGTTCAAATAATAATACAAGTGCTAAAAGGATTGATTTACAAGAAGAAGAAATTCCTGTGATAGATTTTTTGAAGAAATTTGAGATAGAAATTTATAAGTACACCAAGCATTCACATAGAGCTCGATGGTAGGACCTGCAATTCAAAAAATCCCATGAAAATTTTCCACCAGGGACCATTTTGTCAATAGTTGATTTTGCATAGAATTACACATTTGTTGCACAAAATGAAATAAAGTGAATATTATCATTCTGACCAAGTCTCTATGCTTGTCCATATTCTATATAGACATGTTGAACAAAATGTTGATGATATAGAAAGCACTAGTGAGAATCAACATGTTATTAAAGAATATCACTTTTATATCAACGATGATCGTACACATGATACACATTTTCTACAACATTGTTTTGATAAGATTTATGACTCATTGAAAGGTCGTGGAATAAAATTCAATGAACATTGGATATGGTCAAATGGATGCGCAAGTCAATTCAAATCTTCACGATCACTTTTTTGGTTGTGTCGTATTCATAAGAAAACCCACATTAAACATTGTTGGAATTTATTTGAGACTGGTCATGGAAAAGGAGAACATGATGGCGCAGGGGCATGTATAAAACGAGCACTTTGAAGATATTAAATGGACCACTCTGCAAACAAACTTGTCTCAACTGGACAAGTTGTTCAATGGTGCAATGTTGCACTAAGCCATCTGACTAACCCATGAAGGGAGGTACGGAGGTATGTATATAAATACAAATTAACTTGTATATAATTTTTATATATGATATTTTTTATTAATTTTCTAATTTTAAACATTTATAAATTATATAGTTTAAATAGTATGAGGATGATTATCTTTGATATATAAATTGTATTTTAAATAACATATTTAAATTCTTGTTTCAATTTATTATATGTTTTTTTGGCATGTTGGAGTTGAAGAAGTAGATATATCGATTACATATGAAGCTGAAACAGTAAAAGGGACTCAAAAATTGCATTCAATTAAAACAAAATATTACCGAAATGCGTTTACATTTGATAAAAGAAAATATTCTTGTTTTTGTCCTATTTTCATAAAGGACACACAATCCAATGATGTTTGTGAAAACAATATGTATGTAAAACCTTGGCAACATACAAAACTAAATACAAAGGGGAAATGCCAATTGCAAGATTTGAAGAGAAGTAATCAGAGGAGACTATAGTATCATCTGAAGGTGATCGAGTTTTTGATCTTGTTAGAGAAGGTAACATTTCAATTGATTTTAATATATATATATATATATATATATATATATATATATATATATATATATATAGATATATATATATATAGATATATATTATGTTTTTAAAATCAATGTGTATAAGTATCTAGATAATAGTTAAAATATAAAGATCTAGAAATAGATAATAAAATCAAGTCCATATTGATATTTATTTAATTTCATGTTAATTATGATTTGAATTTACACTTATTTTATTGTGCAAGAGATGTTTTTGCTGTAGCTGCACCCATTAACAACATATAAAATGTCAAGTATTTTTTGATGTGATGCACTGAATGAAAAATGAAGTTATTGGAAGACTATGATGATAATGATTTTATATATGAAAGAGGGTCTATTATACTGAAATGTTATGTTTTCCAAGAAACTCACCAAAATAAGAGTAATGTTTACTTTCAAGACTATCAACTCAATTTCATAAGTTGTCAATATAGTCACTTGGTGTGTGCAATGGGCATAAAGTTGATAAAAGTTCAATAAAAAAAGCAATTGAAAGTTAAAAAATGGAGAATGTCAAAATACGACCATGAATGGATCATTGAAGATGGCATTCCATTAGAATTTTTTTAATTGAACTACCCAACAATTTCTTCTACTTGGATTCATATTTGAGAACTTAGAGTTCAAGTACATTGTTATCATTTCTTTTTGTGCACTCTTAAGTTGTACATTCTTCAGAATGTGATGATGTGAAAGTGATACTCATTGGGTCTTGTATTGAGTTAGAAAGTTATATGTATATTTCATGTAGACTTATATTGAGGATTTACTGCTCTGTTAATTTGTGATGTATATTGTGCTATTACTGCTCTGTTAATTTGTGATTGTGGTTGGTTGAGCCATTTACTAAGAATCATTTACTAACATTATAAGAATGATTGAATGCAAAATGTACCAATTAAATGCAAATTTACTTTCATTTCTACATATTCATGAACTTAAATTATATGTAAAACATTTAAAATCATCAAACCATGCATGCATCATGCAAATTGTAGGCCATGTTTTATAATGCAATTTTATCTAACTTATGTAAATGTGCATTCAAACAACTTTATATTAAAAGTTAACTATCAATCGACATCCATAGTAGCCTTTCTATACATGAATGCAAAATGTACATACCATATTTTATAATGAAATTTTAAGTTATCATTGTTTTAGACATTTACACTGAATTATAAGATTCATTCAAATGCAAAATGTAGACCTCACATTTTGTAATTTGCAATTTTAATAGATTCATTTTAAATAACTTGACAAAACAAATCTAAAAAAAAACCTAAGAATCACCTACTAACATTATAGGAATGATTGAATGTGAAATGTACCAACTAAATGCAAATATGTAAAACATTTAAAAGCTTCAAACCATGCATGCATCATGCAAATTGTTGGCCATGCTTTATAATGCAATTTTATCTAACTTATGTAAATTTGCATTCAAACAACTTTATATTAAAAGTTAACTATTAACCGACATCCATAGTAGCCTTTCTATACATGAATGCAAAATGTACATACCATATTTTATAATGCAATTTTAAGTCATCATTGTTTTAGGTATTTACACTGAATTATAAGATTCATTCAAATGCAAAATGTAGACCTCACATTTTGTAATTTGCAATTTTAATAGATTCATTTTAAATAACTTGACAAAACAACTTTAAAAGAAAACTAAGAATCATCTACTAACATTATAGGAATGATTGAACGCAAAATGCACAAACTAAATGCAAATATGTAAAACATTTAAAAGCATCAAACCATGCATGCATCATGCAAATTGTGGGTCATGTTTTATAATGAAAATTTATGTAACTTATGTAAATCTGCATTCAAACAACTTTATATTAAAAATTAACTATCAACCAACATCCACAGTAGCCTTTCTATACATGAATGTGAAATGTACATACCATATTTTATAATACAATTTTAAGTTATCATTGTTTTAGACATCTACATCGAATTATAAGATTCATTCAAATGCAAAATGTAGACCTCTCATTTTGTAATTTGCAATTTCAATAGTTTAATTTTAAATAAGTCAAGACAAAACAACTTTAAACAAAACCTAAGAATCATATACTAACATTATAGAAATGATTGAATGCAAATTTACTTTCATTGCTACATATTCATGAACATAAATATGTAAAACCAAGTTTTAAGCATCAAACCATACATCATGCAAATTGTACCATGCAAAATTTACATAAACTCAAAAATTAGCATGTATTAAATCATAATAAAGAGTTCAAGAATTAAAATATTTCCAAAATTTTAAAATATATAATAAAAAGTTGTCAAATAATAAGATGCATCAATTCATAATAAAGAGTTTTACTTTAAATATGTCCAAAATTTATATCATGATAAAAGTAAATATAACATTAAAATACTGTCAAATAAAAAGTTGCATCAATTTAGAAAATCTCACTCAAATATATGATCTATCAACCTCCTCGTGCTCTCATCTGAATCATGGGTGCCCTGCACAACATGTGTAATTGCATATATACATAAGATTATGTACTTTAAAACTATTTTTTAATGTTTTAAAATCAAATGAGAATGTAAGATCATCAAAAGAAAATTATAAAAAGTTTCAAATTCCATGCAATACCTCATGGTGTTCCCCCTCCATTGTGCCCTTTTGGTGTTCACCTTGCATTGCGCCCTCCTGGATGCCCTGTACAATACATGTACATGTATATATTAGAAATTTTAAATTGCATGTATGAAAATGCATAAACTCACAATATTAAAAAAATTGTTACATGACTTTTTCAAATTGTTTAGATGATCCTATCCCCATTATTGACTCCATCGCTAAAGTCCTTGGACAATGGAAATCATCTCCCCAAACCAAAAATGCCAAAATTTTAAAACTATAAGATAAATCTATAGATCAATTTTTAATGAAACTTGCACTTCAATTTATAACAAAACATAAGTGAAATATTCAATACTTGTGGCACATCTCCTAATAGGGGGGAAGAGGGTGGCGCTATGTCCAAAATATCGATCGGAATTGGAATGTGTTAACATTTAATTATATATACATAATTATTTCTTTTACAAATATGTCCTCATAATGTACCGATATAATAAAATTAGAATAATAATTGTATCAATGTGAACTCTTAAAAAAACTAACATCTCTCAAAATATCTTCATTGGAACCTAAACCTAAGACCGTGAAATTATCAAAAATTTTGTTCAACAAACGAGTTAATTGCAAATGGTGAACATATGATACATTTGGTGAACATATGATACATTTGTGTTAGATTATATCTGGAAAAAAAAAATAACAAAATGTATGTGAATCGACACTAACACATACATTACAAATTGCATTAAAATATTCACCCTAACCATTAACACATACCGATCCCACACCCTCTTCTTCATGAACAATCAGGTCTTGCCAACCATTACGACAAGCCTTTGCATATTCTTTAAGCTCCTCAGTATTCATATTATCTATCTCCTCATCTGATTTATATACAAAATTATCACGTGCATCAGCTTGTGCTCTTTGCCGATTTAGACCAATATCAATTCTGGTCAATGCACTCTTTATGTTTTTCATAATGGCATCCCTTCCTTCTCGATCAATTTGAGAAGTGACATCCATCTCTGATTGCAAAGTTACCAGATGAGGAGGTTGGCGTACCAAAGGTGGCTGAGGGTGAGGCAATTCAGTATCACGTAATGCACCCTTATGATCATATAATTGACCTTTCCCAGTACCATAATATTCAGATGGAAGGTCATTATAATCAGGTTTCATACCCAAAAATAATTCTGCATAAAATAATTTTGCAAAATAAATTGGAACCTCATCATTCCATGGCAACTTTCCATATGCTGCAAGGAATCTATCATATAATGGTTGGCTATATCATGGTGCTTGAAATATTGCAACTTGAACATCTTTATTTTCAACCCTTCTTTGAAATTAAACATAGATTTTGCATTTTCTTTTGTAATCCTTTTATTAACCTCGACCCATTTATCAAGACCCATCACTACTTCCTTTCTATGCCTCATCATATCTATAAATGAATCCGTGGTTGGCCCAAGCTTCTCATAAATATCAAGAAATGAGATTAGAGAGTGCATAATTATTTCTAAGCTTTCTCTACTCTCTGCAGGGAGCTCCAAACTCCCAAGATCTTTCCTCAATTTAGAATAATGAGTTTTTCACCTTTGTAATGTGCATTGTTGGAGGTTTGTCTCCCAAGGAAGCTCATCCAGAATATCAGATGGATAAATGGTAGTTGGTGTCTGGCCTTCTTCTTGAACTGTCTGGCTTCGCTTACGTCTACTTGGACCAACATTTTCACCCTCTGGATCAATATATAAAATTACATAAATATAAAAAAATGTGAACAAATGTATTCATACATGTATGCAAGATAAACATGTATACACATATGTACATACTGTAGAAAATCTGTGATAGGTTAACCTGATAATGCAATATAAATCAAAGCAAAATACTATAACCTATTTCTATTATCAATTTGCGGAAGCTTAAAGATCGAGCTAAACAATATAACCAAAAGAAGAAGAATCAATGGCACAATACACATGAAAATACTTTTGGGGAAAGTCTTAGATAAAAAACCCACACTATTGTATTATCATACATGGTGGAAATACATAGGAATTATACAGCCTTAACTCTCACAACTAGCAAGCTCTCAGTACAATCCTCACAGATGCTCACAAGAAATCTTGGCTTCTCTTCAGCCTTCCTATCTTTCCTCCAAGCTCCTATTTCCTTGCGTTGTTCCTTGTGAATGATTAGCCTATTACCAAGTGGAAAAACAAGCATTCAAAATTGCGCAATCCTCAAGGATGAATCCTTGACCGCATGCATGCGTTTTCTCCATGAGAAAACACATGAAACTAATAGTACATTGTCCTTGAACATTAATCTCAACTGGGTCTTTCTCAGAATATACATGCATGAGTTTTTGATGCGGGAATCTTCAGTTAAATGGAGTAGCACTAATTGAGTGCATTAATGCATCAACTGACTTAACTCACTAATAGTTCCTCAAACAGTTTGGAACTAATTTAACTGGACTTAACTCAGTAAAATGAGTTAACTAATTACAACTCAAATATAATTCAATCTTATCTCCTTAATTTAAGGGATAACTCTTGCATGACTTCAGAAAGACTTCTAACTTGAATTTCTCCAACTAATTATTTTAAAATAAATTAATTAATTATTTCCAAGTAGCTATTAAGACTAAATTCGATTTTATTTCACAATTTAATTCAAGGAAAAATTAAATTGGAATATTCTTGTTGCCATATTTCAACACTCCCTCTCAACAAGAAAGGGATTATCTGCCACCCCGATCGTGTCTCTATGGAACTCGAATTTACACTTTGACAATGCCTTTGTCAAAATGTCAGCATCTTGCCCCTCTGTCAAAATATATTATAGCAACATGATCCTCCTCGCTACATAGTCTCTGAGATGATGATACCAAATGTCGATGTGCTTGGACCTATCATGAAATACTAGATTCTGAAGAGTTTGATACAACTCTGATTATCACAATAGATCACAGTTGGATCCATCCTCTGATCAAACAAACCAAATAGGATTTTCCGCATCCAGATGGCCTCACATGCTACCTGACTTGCAGCCATGTATTCTTCCTCTGCCGAGCTGAGTGCAACCGACCTCTATTTCCTACTGTACCAAGAAACTGCCGCTGACCCAAGGTTGAAAATCCCTCCTGATGTGCTCTTCCGATCTGATGGACTCCCTGCCCAATCTGCATCAGTGAAGCCCTGTAGTTTCACTCCCTCTGTCTGTCTGTACCATAATCCATACTGAGATGTGCCTCTGAGGTATCTCAATACATGCTTTGCTACCTTCCAAAACATCTTGGTAGGCTGAACCATCGCTTGACTCAGTTGGTTCACCACATAGCACAAATCTGGCCGTGTGTTCATTAAGTACATCAGCGAACCCACAAGATGCCTGTACACAGTAGCCTCTACCACTTCTCTTGAAGTAGCAACCTCCTTCCTCCAGTTACCTGCTAGAGGAGTCTGCATGGGCTTGCACTTCTCCATGTGGAATCTCCTGACTATCTCGCTGGCATACTTGCCCTGAGACACAAACAACTCCCCATCCTTCTGCCACACTTCCATGCCAAGGAAGTAATGCATGAGACCCATGTCTTTCATCTCGAATTCTCTTGCAAGTTCCTCCTTGCATGACATGATCAACTGATCATCACCAGTCAATATGAGATCATCAACATAAAGTACGATGATCAACATACTACCTTTCACTACGATGTGGTACAGGTTCGCATCCGATTCACTCTTTGTGAAGCCCAACCTGGTGAAGTAGTTGTATATCCTTGTGTACCAAGCACGAGGTGCTTGCTTCAGCCCATACAACACTCTCTTGAGTCAGCACACATGTGACTCACGATCAAAGGTCTCAAAACCTTCCGGCTGCTCTATGTACACTTCTTCCTTAATTTGGCCATTGAGGAATGCAGTCTTCACATCCATCTGATGGATCTTCCAACCCATCTGTGCTGATAGTGCCAACATAGATCTGATAGATATGTACCTTGCGACAGGAGCAAAAGTCTCATCATAGTTAATCCCCTCGACCTATGAAAAACCATGGGAAACAAATCTTGCCTTATGCTTCTCCACACTACCATCAGCAGCTTGCTTTACCTTGTAAAGCCAATGGGAACTCACAAATGACTTGTTCTCTGGTCTCGGAACCACATCCCAAACACTGTTACGAACTATGGAGTCATACTCCTCCACCATAGCATCAACCCAAATCGATTGCTGCACTGCTTCCTCAAAGGAAGATGGCTCGGTCTCAACACATTCCCCAACAAGGGCCATGTATCCAGTGTACCACTCAGGTGACCTCCACTATTTGCACTGAGAAGATGGTGCTCCCACATTCTTTCTCGGATCCTCCAACAATCTGTTAACTTCTCTTATGCGCTTCCATCCATCTCTGGAAGACTCTGCTTGAGTGGATGTATCGAATCCTGGAACCTCTGCATGCGGCTGCTCTGCATCAGTTTGAGGCTCCTCCTCCTTAGGAATCAACAGTTCCTCCACAGCTTGTAGTTGGATCTCCTCTCAAGGGAAACTCGCATGGCCTTCTGCTCATCAAACTTGAGATCTCTGCGAACCACTGTCCTCCGACTGGTAGGCAAGTACACTCGATAGTTGTGAGGTGTATCAGTGTACCCAACAAATATCCCCAACTCTGTTGTCAGCTCAAGCTTCTTCTGTGCATCCTTTGTCACATGGCAATATACTGATGAGCCAAAGATCCTGAAGTGACCCACATCTAGTCTCTTACTAGAGAAAACTTCCTCTGGTGTCTTCATCCCAAGTATGCGATGCGGGCTTCTATTCTACAAATAGACCGTTGTGTTGCATGCCTCAGCCCACAAGTGAAGTGGTAGGCCTTGGTCATGCAGCATTGCCCATGATACCCCTACAATAGTTATGTTCTTCCTCTCGGCCACCCCATTCTGCTGTGGTTTATGAGGTGCCGTTAACTCTTGTTTAATTCCTTCCGTTGCACAAAGTCCTTAAACTCTTGAGAGAAATATTCTCCACCGTTGTCGCTTCTCAAGGCCTTGATCTTCTTCCCTGACTCTTTCTCGACCAAAGCTTTGAACTCACAAAACTTTTTGAAAGTTTAGTCCTTCTTCTGCATGAAATAAATCCAGCATTTACGAGAATAGTCATCAATGAAAATCACATAATACCTTTGCTTTGTTGTGGATGCTGTCGAGAATGGTCCACACAAATTAGTATGAACTCGCTCTAAGATAACCTTTGCTTCACTGTCTCGATCATGAAAGGAAGACTTGGTGTACTTTCCCAAGGTACAACCTTTGCATGTGTCAACTTTCTCAAGTTTACCTTTGGGAAGTCCTGTGGATATCTGCTGCATTATCTTCAAAGCCCCATGATGCAAATGGCCCAACCGCCTGTACCACAACTCGCCAATGTCTTGGCTTTGCACCAATTCTGCTTTCATACTCAATGCTGCACAACCATCTACCTCTAGTTTATAGAGATTCTTCACCCGCATCCCTATCCTCTTGGTCTGACCATGACTATGTGTCTTAGGAACGCCTTTCCTTTACTGAAGACAACATCGTAGCCTTTGTCCTCCAACATCGCGATCGATACCAAGTTCTTCTTCAGTCTAGGCACATACATCACATTTGTCAAGGTGAGAGGAGCTCCATGCTCCCTCTAAAAAGCAACCGTGCCCACTCCTGAAACACTATACCTTCCGTTGTCACCCATCTCTATGCACATCTTGAGGTCTTTCTCCTCCAAGGCACTGAATAAATTTTTATCACTGGTCATGTGGAATGAGGCTCCACTGTCAAGATACCAGATACAACCCATCATCGATGACGCCATGCATGCGATGAGGGTAAAGTCCATTTTGAACTGAGAGGCTAATGCCTCACCTTCTGATCCTTTCGAGGATCCCTTCTTGGACTTCTTCGATGGGAAATTAGTCACATAATATCCCATCTTGTGACAATTAAAGCATCTTACTTTAGACATGTCACCCTTCTTCCCTCCATGAGAAGAATTCGATTTGAAATGGGAAGCATTCCCCTTCCCTTTCCTTGCCTTACCTGCTAAGGCCAGATTTTCTTCATCATCATTCTTGGATGAAGAACCATCTCGCGTGCACCTCCTGATCTCCTCCTGCATAAGATCTGAACACAGTCGTTCCAAATCTGGTAGTTTCTCCCTTCCATTCACAGAGTCCTAGTAGCTATTCCAACTCTTTGGAAGGCCAAGGAGAGCGAGGCTCACCATATCATCATCGGCAATAGTTATTCCCACACTGCCAAGCTCATCTCTATAGGTGGTGAATTGTTCAGATATGTGGAAATAGTATCACCCTTCTCCATATTGATTCTTCGAAGCTTATCCTTGAGTGCCAATTTCCTCTGGTCGCTATTGTTCTAGTAGAGGTCCTTCAATCTCTTCCACATTGAAAATGGAGTATCCTTCCCATGGGTACTCAAGACAATATGGTCTCGAACTCCCTCAAGGATGATCTATCTCACCTTCGCCACACACTTCTTCCACTCAGCCAACTCTTGTGCATTAGTTGAAGCTGGCTTTGGGATTTCTTGATCAATGAATTCCTTCAAGCCATTGTCTTCTAATACAGCCTCCATTCTATCTTTCCATCCTATGTAATTTGAGCTACCTTCCAAGGCATACTCAAGTCTCAAGCCATAGAACACCATTGGCCAACCTTGAAGTATGATATGAATTCGATTTGCACCTGCAACCCCGAACTTCAAACTTTGAATTCTCTTCTCAGTATATTGTTCACAGCTCCAATAACATGTAGAAAATCTGTGATAGGTTAACCCAATAATGCAATATAAATCAAAGAAGAATACTATAACCTATTTCTACTATCAATTTGCGGAAGCTTAAAGATCGAGCTGAACAATATAACCAGAAGAAGAAGAATCAATGGCACAATACACATGAAAATACTTTTGGGGAAAGTCTCAGATAAAAACCCCACACTATTGTATTATCATACATGGTGGAAATACATAGGAATTATACAAAGCCTTAGCTCTCAATACATTCCTCACAGATGCTCACATGCAATCGTGGCTTCTCTCCAGCCTTCCTCTCTGCCCTCCAAGCTCCTATTTCCTTACGTTGTTCCTTGTGGATGATTAGCCTACTACCAAGTGGAAAAACAAGCCTTCAAAACTACACAATCCTCAAGGATGAATCCTTGACTACATGCATCAGTTTTCTCCATGAGAAAACACATGAAACTGATAGTACACTGTCCTTGAACATTAATCTCAACTGGGTCTTTCTCATAATAGACATGCATGAGTTTCTGATGAGGGAATCTTTAGTTAACTGGAGTAGCACTAGTTGAGTGCATTAATGCATCAACTGACTGTTAACTCACTATTATTTCCTCAATCACTTTGGAACTAATTTAACTGGACTTAACTCAGTAAACTGAGTTAACTAATTACAACTCAAATATAACTCAATCTTATCTCCTTAATTTAAGGGATAACTCTTGCATGACTTCAGAAAGAGTTCTAACATGAATTTCTCCAACTAATTAATTTAAAATAAATTAATTAATTATTTCCAAGTAGCTGTTAAGACTAAATTTGATTTTAATTCACAATTTAATTCAAGGACAAATTAAATTGGAATATTCTTGTTGCCATGTTTCAACACATACAATTCATTTACATGTACAATTTTTTTTTAACATAATTTTTTTTTTATATAATATACCAAAATTATATTGACCACCCGAAGAATGCTGACCACCCTAAGATTGATGACCACTCGAAGAATGTTGGCCACCTTGAGATTGATGACCACCTAAATAATTTTGACCACCCTGAGATTGATGACCACTCGAAAAATGTTGACCACTATCACGCGACAACATTGTGAGTAAAGCATTTAAAAAAATAGAAAATCAATTAAATATTTATGTGTACATACATATGATTCTACTTATTTATCATTTAAGTAAATGAATGCACACACACACACACACACACATATATATATATACCACGATATGCAAAATGGGCCTCCCCTGATTCATTTGATATTCTCTTTGATCCATGACCTTGACCTCCCGATCTAGTAGATGCATGAGACTCTATTGATGTTCGCCTAAAAGAATCATATGGAAAATTCTCATCCATGATATATATATATATATATATATATATATATATATATATATATATATATATACGCATGATATTTAAAAAGTTACCTTGTGCATTCACAATTCTTTTTAAAAAGATCAAGAATTCAGAAAATTGTTGTAACCCTTGAAGTTACCTCATGCATTTAAAAATCTTGAAATTTCTATTTAAAAAGATTAAGAATTCAGAAAATTGATATAACCCTTGAAGTTACCTCATGCATTTAATTGATGTAACCCTTGAAATTACATCATGCATTTTAAGATCTTAAAATTGCTATTTAAAAACATTGAAAGAATTCAGAAAATTAATGTAACAATCCAAAGCTCTTCATTTAAAATATACTCAAGACTAAAAACACAAATGTTGAAGCACACACATTTTGAAAATTAAATACAAAATTTTCTAAAACATGTCAAGTTCATCAAGTTGTGCTTACATAGTAGGGACGCACTTGGTATAGAATTGAAAAAAATGCATGGTTATTAAAAATGACACATTGATAACTAAAAAACACACACATATCAAAGATATATTACAATGAACATAAATCAATATTGATGGAGAACTTCTTAACACTAATTCATCTTTCACACAAAAATATTGAATTGGCATTGCCCCATACAATAGATCTGTTGAAGAATATCAGGGCATGCATAATTAGGTGATTTTTCATTACATGATAACAATTTGTGAAGCATTTAAACAATTTATATTAGCTTGATATTTCATTCATTATTAGTGTATGTGTTTACTTCATCAAACTGCTACCAAAAGAACAGAAGAGACAAGAACAAAAATATTTGGCTTTCTTCGAGGGCCAAAACCTCTCCCACTTGGAAAGGAAAACCCATGCGTAAATTATTCTTATAGAGATTCCATTGATGAATACCAATACCATGACTCTTGACACACTCTGCCTCTCCAAGACCAAGATATCATTCCTCCTTTCTGTCACTGTTGAGATCATCCTCATTGCTGCACCATTGAATGCCTTCATAACAAGATCACTGAAATCGTTTACTAATGCATCTCTCACTGTATTGATATCTATTCTGCACTTCGATATATTGAGATCATAAGATCATAGTATATAGCTACTATGATTATGGTTATGCCAGGATTAGGTTACTGCTCCTAGTAGAATGTCAGCACTGCATCACACTGAGTCTAAGAGCTTGTGGTAACCAATAAGACTGTGTGTCTCTTTTCATAGATATGCCGAGGATCTCTCCCATCATGTGAGCTTATTTTATGGTATTGCCGAGATAGTATAGGTCATCTTCATATAACCCTAACTACTGCAATACATTGTGTCAAGGCTGCTATAGATATATGTCGAGGGTATTCATAGTGACTGCATCCTCATGCTGAGAATCATCACATCACTTGAATGCCCAAATCACACGCTGCCTGATCTGCTCTTATCCATCCGAGGACACCGAGAGAATTAGTTCTGCTATTGAGATATATCGACACAGATCCGTAATCATAGAAGTATATCTAGCCCATATCTTCTTTGAATCCTATATGCTCTGTCTGAGATATTTTTTGGATTATTCATCCGAGGTCTATTCCTTCATTTGCATCCTCATTGATGTATTCAAGGTTCTGTCCATCACTGCATCTAATACCTAATCGAGGTGTAGTCAAGCTCTAATTTCAGACATGTTCCTTCATGCGTAGTTTCAGAGAGAGGAATGTGAGGTTATCATCTTGATTGCATACGCCCTATGCGAGGTCTGTTTCTCCTTCATTGTGTATACCTGCACCCCAATTCTTATACGAAATCTCAGAGAAGAATTGCAAATATCTCTTATCTTTTGAGCTGACCCTAAGCAGGTATATATAGTAGTGACTGCTCCCAAATTGAGCTGATGTGAGAGTGTGAACAATCATGACTTTTCCAAGCTGACATGACTTCCATTTATTTAATATATTCATTTTGGAGCCAACATAATATTCCTTTGTTGTTTTGCTTGCAGATTTTGGTGAGCTTGCTCTTGGAGGGTTCTTCTTGGTCTTGGAGGGCTGATTGACACCAATACATTTCACATAGGCTCTTAAAGAGCTTCTCCATACGTGACATGACTCTTTGATATAACAATAAAATTCTAAAGACGTCAAGAAGAAGTCTTTAACCTAATTGCTTTCTTGCTCATGAAACCCATGCAATAGGATTACAAAAATAAATTATTTCCTTTTATTACATCAAATACAAAGATCATGTCATTATGAAGACCGAACCTAGTTACACTTTCTTCAACACTCCCTCTTAACTAGGGAGGTATTCATAATGGTACTTGGTCATTCTCAATCTGAAGAATTTCTCATAAGAAGAATCAGATTTACAATCCATCTGTTATAGCATCATTTCAACCAAAATTATTTCCATTTAGCAAGGCCTTGACTAATAGCTTTATCTTTCACTTAGATTAGAGAACACAATGTTGGTGAGACCAATGACTAATAGACATGCATCATCATCGTCTCTCTTAGGGTCATACCCACCCGAGTGTTCTCCGAGTATGCCCTACTAGGACTATTCTCATCTTGGGTTCCAAGCCCTCAAGAATATCGGTCCTCTTGTCCACTCTTGTCTTAGATTCCCTACACATCCTCAAAGAGTGTCAGATTCCAGATGATTACACAATCCTCCATTGTTTCTTCCAAACTGAAGACAAGAATGTCATGTCTAACTCTCCCTCTTAATCAGGGACGAGTTCCAAGTTTCTCCTTTTCTCAGAAACTTGCTTGAGTTCCTTTGCTCATAGGAACTTCCCAGAGCTCCCCCTTACCCAAGGACTCTATCATGAGTACTTTATAGGGTCTTCTAGTTGACTGATGATCCAAGATTTCGATGTCATCAATTTCTTCACATGTAGGGTTCATCCATCCATCACTTTCCTCTGTGATGTCATTCCTTCTTTCTCGAAAAGTATCCTCCTTGGCTTTACATCTGGGGTTTCCTTCACAAGCTCATTTGTTTTCACTTTTCTTCAATAGTGATTTCTCTGGATCACAAAATACATAGTTGTGACATCCTTCAAAACTCTCCTTGCCTTGATCCTGCACACATCCCCATACTTTTCCATGAGTTAGACACCAAAAAAAAATTACATATTACCTTTTGGTGATGGCCTTCTTCTAGTGACATCTTCTTGTAGGTATCAATCATCCTGCATACATGTTGACACATCTCCCAATGATATATGTTGTCAAGGGTCGTCATCATTTTAGACTTCCATTAGAGTCTTCACATCATTCTGGGAGGTTTCCTGGTCAAGTCTTCCTGATGCTTTGGATGTTGACTACCTTCATCATGGTTAAATGTTTCATGATCTCTTTCATCCTCATGTATTTCATTCCTAGGAGATCTTAGAGTTCTTCGATTATACTCAACTACCTCATACTTCATATGAGGACATATTATGTTGATTTCATCTAGTTGGACTTATGTATTTCTACATCCTTTTAGAAGAAGAGATCCTTTCCCTTTTGATCATGCTCGATCCATTTTATTTGCAACCATATATCATGACATTACAATATCAAATGTAAATTCAAACACAATCATACATACCTCATTTTTCCTTCATGTATCTTACAATAGTTTCCTTGATTTAAAAGATCTTCAATCCCTTGGTCTGCTTCATTTTTCATATCATTGAATCATCTTCACATGAGATCCAAGAGTTGGAATTTTTGTTGAAACATGTGCTACCTTTCTGGACTTGGAGATCCTCCCCTGAAATCTCTATCATAGATCCTTCATGATCCAGTATGTACCCATTTGGAAAATGTTTCCTTTGACCTGGATGAACTCTTCCTCTCCTGCAATGTACAACAAGATTCCCAAGAGCTATGTTCTTCATGATTTCGTATGAGCTCTTACTTCCATGATGCCATGATGCATCTTCTTACTATGTTCATACATGCAAGGACTTGTAATAGGATCCCATTGAGAGGGACACCATCTCATTCATAATGGAGATCTATTACTCCCTCTTTCCCTGATCCTTTCTTCAACTTTCTCCATCCTTCCGGCAATATGAGATTCTCTTCCATAGTACTGTTTTGTCTTATCAACCTTTTACTTATTTGCACTTACCTTTCTCTATTTGACATAGAGATCATAGACTGCTGATCGAGGTAACCTTCTTTTTCATGGATGTCTGTTACCGTGCTTATCAATATCAATATCAATATCAATGATGATTATTTTCTCATCATTTTTCCCAGATCTCGTACCTGAGATCTTATGAATATATTTCTTCATTATTTGGTACCTTTTGTATTTCAAATAGTATGTCCTCTAGTATTTCATGCATTCTTCCTATGTATCCTTTCTTTCGTTTTATAACCCTACGATATCTTATGGATTCAAACGAGACATTGATGTACTGACTTCTCTAAGGATAATAAAAATCCTTCTCATTCCATGCAAGACCCTTGATGACCCATTCAGTATGTAGGTCTTCTTGCAGTTATGAAGTCATAAAAACAAACTTGATTATAAAAATAAAAAAGGGTACTTACTTGATTGTGAAGATAAAGTCTTCACCTTGATCAAGTTGGCAGGAGTAGGCACATAGGTGCTTCCTTCGACTGAGATCTTTGCCTTCGAGCTATCTTGATTTATGTATGAGGAGTCTATGCAGCACCATTATGATATAGAGACCCATCAAATAGTGTTATCAACGAACACCTTCATTTTATATCGAGTGTTGTCCATACGAATTTGAACACTATGTTGTAGATAATCTGATTTTGTTCCTTGGTGAGAGGTATAACCTAGATCAAAACTGTGAAGGTGTTACCATGAATTTTAAGATTTGGCAACTTCATCTTTTGACTGTTATCCTTACGAATCCTTGCTTTTTAGATCTTGGTCTCTTCAATTGATTTGATGTCTTGTCCTCTGAATGTCTCTTTTCTGCCCCTTTCCTTGACTACTAAACCAATCCCTCTGATACCATGTTGAAGAATCTCAGGGAATGCATAATTAGATGATTCTTCATTGCATGATAACAATTTTTGAAGTATTTAAACAATTTATATTAGCTTGATATTTCATTCATTATTAGTGTATGTGTTTACTTCATCAAACTGCTACCAAAATAATAGAAGAGACAAGAACACAAATATTTGGCTTTCTGCCAGGGCCAAAACCTCTCCCACTTGGAGAGGAAAACCCATGCGTAAATTATTCTTATAGAGATTCCATTGACAAATACCAAGACCATGACTCTTGACACACTCTGCCTCTCCAAGACCAAGATATCAGTCCTCCTTTCTGTCACTGTTGAGATCATCCTCATTGCTGCACCATTGAATGCCTTCATAACAGGATCACTGAAATCGTTTGCTAATGCATCTCTCACTGTATTGATATCAATGCTGCACTTCGATATAATGAGATCATAAGATCATAGTATATAGCTACTATGATTATGGTTATGCCAGGATTAGGTTATTGCTCCTAGTAGAATGTCAACAATGCATCACACTGAGTCTGAGAGCTTATGGTAACCTATATGACTGTGTGTCTCTTTTCTTAAATATTTTGAGGATATCTCCCATCATGTGAGCTTATTTTATGGTATTACCGAGATAGTATAGGTCATCTTAATATAAACCTAACTGTTGCAATAAATTATGTCAAGGCTGCTATAGATATATGTTGAGGGTATTCATAGTGACTGTGTCCTCATGCTGAGAATCATCATATCACTTGAATGCCCAGATCACATGCTGCCTGATCTGCTCTTATCCATCCGAGGACACTGAGAGAATTAGTTCTTTTGTTGAGATATATTGACACAGAGCCATAATCACAGAAGTATATCTAGCCCATATCTTCTTTGAATCCTATACACTCTGTCTAAGATCTTTTCTGGCTAATTCATATGACGTGTGTTCCTTCATTTGTATCCTCATTGATGTATTCAAGGTCCTAGCCATGACTGCACCTAATACCCAATCGAGGTGAAGTCAAGCTCTAATTTCAGACCTATTCCTTCATGCGTAGTTTCAGAGAGAGGAATGCGAGGTTATCACCTTGATTGCAGATGCCCTATGCGAGGTCTATTGCTCCTTCATTGTGTATACCTGCACCCCAATGCTTACACAAAATCTCAGAGAGGAATTGCGAAGATCTCTTATCTTTTGAGCTGACCCTAAGTGGGTATATATAGTAAGCGAGTGATCCAAAATTGAGCTGACGTGAGAGTGTGAACAATCATGACTTTTTCCAAACCGACATGACTTCCATTTATTTAATATATTCATTTTGGAGCCGACATAATATTCCTTTGTTGTTTTTCTTGTAGATTTTGGTGAGCTTGATCTTGGAGGGTTCTTCTTGGCCTTGGAGGGTTGATTGACACCAATACAATTTCACATAGGCTCTTAAAGAGATACTCCATATATGACATGTCTCTTTGATATAACAATAAAGTCCTAAACACGTCAAGAAGAAGTCTTTGACCTAATTACTTTCTTTCTCATGAAATCCAAGTAGTAAGATTACAAAAATAAATTATTTCCTTTTATTACATCAAATACAAAGATCATGTCATTATGAAGACTGAACCTAGTTACACTTTCTTCAAAAATATCACTAGACATCCTATTAACATTTTCACAATGCCTTATGCTAAATGATTGAAATTGATTGACAATATTTTTTCCTTCTCCATTCAGTTGTTTTAACCTCTCATTTTTAACTTGGTACACACCTTTCATTTGGTTGCACACAAGTTCAGAATGGGTGAAGACTAAAATTCCATTGGATCCATACTCCCTAGCTATTCGTAAGCCTTCTATCAATGAAATATAATATGCTTCATTGTTTGTTGTTCTTCCAGGTACATTCATTTTCCTTTGGAGGACTTTGTTCATCACAATATTGCATATCACATAAGTAATCACTACTTTCCCTAGACTGGAATAACAAGAAACTTCTATACATACTCTCCACTTTTCAACCATGTTTAATGGGTTTTCTGGTCCCTGTAAAAAAAATTCAACAAAATGAATTTAATATATTTATACAGGTATTGTTAGGCTGTGAAAAAGATTAATGTTTAGACAAATCTGTCGTAAGGCTAGGTAGCATGAAAGGTTGTTTCTACTTGGTTGGATGGTTGGAGAATTTCAAGAAGAAAACAACTAGATATCTCTAATTCATTCAACTTAGCTTCAACTCAAGTGAAGGTTGAAAATATTTACTAATTTATTTTAATGTTCATTCCATAGATACAAATCTTTCTATTCTAGTAAATTTAACACTTATATTACCTCGTTATAAAATTTGCTTTCTAAAATTATAATACATGTTTATTTATATGGCCTAAATGGGTCTATTTATATATGCTTATTTCAAAATATAGTTAAGAAAGAGAAAAAAATTAAAATGAAAAATGATAGACCGAGTTTTATTCTAGTAAATTTAATATCTATGTTGCCTTCTTAAAATTAAAACACTAACATTAAAATTAAAACACCAAAAATAGATGAAAAAGAAATGCCAACACTCTAATTAGCTTCAATCTCATGCACCCAACAAAATAGAAATGAAAAATATGTATCTCAAAAAGAAACTACTACTTGAAAAGAGAAAATACAAGAACCTTCAATTAAGTGTATTCTGCCTCATCTTAGGAAGATAATAAAACCCATGATCCAAGAAAATAGGGAAGAAAAGTGAATTACAAATAATGAAAAAGGAAACATAAATGAACATATAATAGCAAAAGTAAGGAAAGTATGTTACCAAGAAGCATCAAGGTTGTTCTATGAGATAAATCAAGGTAGAACAAGTCAACCCCATAACATTAAAATTAAAACACCAAAAACAGGTGACAAAGCAATGCCAACACTTTAATTAGAAACTCAATAAAATTAAAATTAAAACACCAAAAATAGATGACAAAGCAATGCCAACACTCTAATTAGCTTCAATCTCATGCACTCAACTAAATAGAAATGAAAAAGAAGTTTCTCAAAAAGAAACTATTACTTGAAAAGAGCAAGTACAAGAACCTTCAATTGAGTGTATTCAGCCTCATATTAGGAAGCTAATAGACCCATTTTCTAAGAAAATAGGGAAGCAAAGCGAATTACAAATAATGAAAAAGGAAACATAAATGAACATATAACAACAAAAGCAAGGAAATATGTTACCAAGAAGCATCAAGGTTGTTCTACAAGATAAATCAAGGTAGAATAAGTCAAACACATAACATTAAAATTAAAACACCAAAAATATATGACAAAGCAATGCCAACACTCTAATTAGCAACCCAATAAAAATAAAATTAAAACACCAAAAATAGATGACAAACAATGCCAACAGTCCAATTAGCTTTAATCTCATGCACTCAACTAAATAGAAATGAAAAATATGTATCTCAAAAAGAAACTACTACTTGAAAAGAGAAAGTACAAAAAACATTCAATTAAGTGTATTATGCCTCATGTTAGGAAGCTAATAAGACCCATGTTCCAAGAAAATAGGGGAGAAAAATGAATTACACATAATGAAAAAGGAAATGCAAATGAACATATAACAACAGAGGCAAGGAAAGTATATTACCAAGAAGAATTGTTGACACCTAATCATCAGGATTAGGTGAATGTAATTAATGTAAATAAATAATAAGAAATATGAACAGTCATCGGGAGATGAAGTGAATAGTCTCTCCCTCATGTATATAATAAAGACCAACCTGAAGGAATGGAACATGAATTAATTTGTGGAGTTACTATCTAGCCTGACATGGTATCAGAGCCAGCTCCCAAAATTAGTCTTTGTGTAACTCCTAGTGTCTGAGTGTCAGTTTTCTGCCAATATTATGCCTGGTTTCCTGAAGCCTGCTCCAGGCAGTGTCATATATGCATTTCTCTGTCAAGTCTGTGCCCTCTGTCATATGCGTCTTTTAAGTGAACACGGAACGCTGAAAAAGGAGTATGATGCTCTTGGTATCATTTTCATTTTCCGTGTTACCTGCAAAGTTTTTGGAGAATATGGGTATGCATATTACACTATTCTCAATTGCATTCTTCAAGGTCGGACTGATCTTGTCCCCTTTCTCTAGTTTCTTGCTGTCCAGAAATGCGTTAACACCGGCGTTCTCGAGTGAATTGTAGAGGTGAGCAACACATCCACCATCGTCTCACTCAGCTTCATCAACAGGAAGCTGGAGAGCCACCTTGTTGTTCCATTCGCCATTAACCCTCCACGTTGCTCGTTGTTGCGTAGACCTTACTGCCTTGGAGTGGGAGGCATTGTGACTGAAGGTGCCGCGGTCCTCGATGCTTTTTTGGTTTGTCAAAATATACATTGCATGAAAGGTCATGAGTTCGATTAGCGGCATGAGCTGCAGCCCAAGGAGGTCCTGAGATCGATACCGGAGAGGTCCCGCGGGGACGCAGTGTTTTTGGCGGATTTCATGAACGAGTGCTCCACGGGCTTGTCTCGAGAACTGAATAGTAATTTCCAGTTCTACAGCGACTGGCCGGAAGAACTACTCCCTTCTTTGGGGTATAATTCGGACGTGAGGGTTTCGCAAATCGGGGATTCCGATGCGAGTTTTGGACTGGTGCGGTGAGCGTGGAATACGCCTCTATTTTGGTATATAAAGCCTCTATTGAATACGCTGTCCATACACTGCTGATATATACTGATGATATATACCTCTGATATGATACCTCTGTTGAATGCGCTATACAGTTTTTTTGTGTATTGGAGCTGCTCCACAATATATTTAGGTTGGTATATTTAGGCTGCCATATATATACACAGTCACTCACCATATATTTATGCTGCCTCACCCATATATATTCTATACTTTAACGTTGTCCAGTTGAATGTATATTGACATCTAAATTTGTTGTCCCGTCATATCAGAATTATATTTTTGCCCATTCGGAGTAAAAAAAAAAAAAATGCAGCAGAAGTTTTTGTTACAGTATGCATTCAATCATATCTATTGTGGGAATAGTTCTCACTGGCAAGGAGAACTATCCTGAGTGGTCTTGAATGATAAAACACACCCTCATTTTCAATGAGTTGTGGAAAGGAGTGTGTATTGGAGACGGAGACGAAGAGCCAGAACAGCCTAACTTAGACAAAGAGCTCGCCATTTGGGAAAATAAGAACAGCAAAGCTTATGCATTAATCGCAACATCTGTAAATAAAGAGGTGAGTCGCCATATTTCCCCATTTTCAACTACTTTCGAAGCCTTACAAAAGCTAAAAGAACTATATGACTCACATTCTGCACTTGAAGTTGTTCAACTCATGATTAAACTCTTCACTCTTGAATTACAAAATAATGATCCTCTTGCTCTTGCAGCCGAAGTAAAATCTATAATGCATGATATCAAATCCACTAAGGTTGAATTGGATATTCCTCTTATCACTTTTCTCAAGGAAATTTATCCTACTTACTCCAATTATCTTGAGTCATTGCAAGCAAATGGAAATCTCAAAGATATTACCTTTGACTCTCTTGTGAAAAAATTTGCTGAAAGAGAGAAAGCTTTTGGAAAGAAGACAGCCCCTAAATCTTCTGAAGAGGCTGTGTGCCTTGCTCATAAAGAAAAGAATCCTGCTCAAGATTCTTCCAGAGGAAGAGGTGGTCGAAGAGGAAGAGGAATATATTTCAGAGGTAGGGGGGGCAGACACTCTCAAGGAGAAAAGGCAGATTTGCACTGCATATGCTACAAAAGAAATGGATCACATGATGCCTCTACATGCAAGTTACCATGGGACAAAATTGAGCAGCAAAGAAACCAACAGAAAGGTAAAACTAATGACACAGACAAAGGTAAAGCACCTGAATCCACTCACTATGTTGTGGCACAATGTAATATTGGAGTAAATGAAGATTTATTTAATGCTTCACTTGCTTCTTGGAAAAATGATTGGTTGCTTGATTCAGGAGCAACTTGCCACATGACTCATAGAAAAGATTTTTTTGAAGAATTTACTGACAATGTTGATGGAGCAGTGTACTTTGTAGACCAATCAAAAATCAAGCCATCAGGGCTTGGCACAATCAAGCTTAAATTGCCTGGTCTTCCAGATTTTCTTCTGCATCATGTTCTCTATCTCCCACAACTGAAGAGAAACTTTCTGTCCTTGGTCCACATCCACCAGCAAGGTCACTCCATTCATATGTTTGATGGAAAGCTTGAGGTGAGAAAATCATCTGACCACTCACTTGTCATGAGGAGAATAGAAGAAGAAAGGCTTCTCAAGTTGCAAGGTACCTCCGCTCGTGCACAACATTTCTCATACAATTCTCATTATGAAGAAGGTACACTTCCATCAAGTTTATTATGGCATGCTAGATTTGGACATTTGAACTATGACAGCCTCTGCTTGTTGAAGAAAAATGGTGTTGCTGGTTTGCCTACAATTCCTAAGAAATTTAAGCAATGTGATGCTTGCATTCTAGGAAAGCATAGCAAACAATCTTTTCATGATTCACATTCAAGAGCACATAGAAAAATTGAACTCATTCATTCAGATTTATGTGGTCCAATGCCCATTCCTTCTACAAATGGAAATAAATATATGATGACATTTATTGATGACTACACCAGAATGTGTTGGGTTTATTTATTAAAGAACAAATCTGATGCTTTTCAAACATTTAAGAACTTTCATAAATGGATTGAAAATGATGCACAATGTCATATTGGGTCTCTTCGCACTGATAATGGAAAAGAATACACATCAAATGAATTTGAAAACTATCTTCGCCAACATGGGATCAAACATCAAACAATTGTACCTTATAATCCCCAACAGAATGGTGTAGCTGAGAGAATGAATAGGACAATCTTAAATATGGTACGCTCCATGCTCTTCTTCAAAAATGTAAAGATAATGTTTTGGGCTGATGCTGTTCTATGTGCTGCATATATAAAGAATAGATGTCCATCTAATGCTATTAGAAACAAGACTCCATATGAAATGTGGTATGGGCATGTTCCTTCAGTAAAGTATCTCAGGGTCTTTGGTTCCACCTGTTATGCCTTGATACCAAAGGTACATAGAAAAAAACTTGGTGCAAGAAGTCATACGTGTATCTTCCTAGGGTATTCAAACACCTCCAAAGCATACCGTCTCTATGATGAAGTCAATAAAAAGTTTGTTGTATCTAGAGATATAATTTTTCTTGAATCATCCAAAACTGACAATGTTGTTGAGTGGAAACTTGATCGCTTGAATAGATTCGCAAATGAAAAATCATTTCAAGAATTTGATAATCAGATTCCACATCTTGAAGGGGGGATTCCTATACTAGATCAACATGTGGAGTCTTCTTCTAAAAAACTCTCTCCCCCGCATGAAACTCCAACAACGATGATGCTTTAAGTGATGTGATTGATAGAATTAGGAGTCTCAATCTTGATTCAATCCCAACTCAATCAACGGAGCAGCCTGGACCATCTAAGAAAGGTCCCCCAAAGTGGCTGACAAAGACACTTGAAAGTGTTCATCCTGATGAGGTTGGAAAGACAGGAACTAGAAATTCAAACTGACAAAATGGAGGTGATGTAGATGACTCTAATTCACCTGTTGATATGGATGTTTTTTATGATTTTGAATTGAACTTGTCTACAGATTTTGAACCAACTTCCTTCAAAGAAGTTGCTTCTAATGATGAATGGAAAGAAGCAATGCAAAAGGAGTATGATGCCCTCATAAAGAACGACACTTGGAAGCTGGTTGATCCTCCATAAGGCTGCAAGTGGGTCTACAAGAACAAGTATAAAGATGATGGCTCACTTGAAAAGCACAAATCTAGGCTTGTGCAAAATGTTTTGCATAGAAGGAAGGGGTCAATTATGAGGAGACTTTCCCCCACAACAAAATGGGCTACCATCCGGACACTCTTTGCCCTAGCAGCTTAGAACAGTTGGAAAGTCCATCAAATGGATGTAAAAACTGCTTTCTTGAATGGATATCTAAAAGAGAATGTTTTTATGTCCCAGCCTGAAGGATTTTCTATGAAATGACATGAACATAAAGTATGCAAACTTGTCAAGTCCTTGTATGGCCTCAAACAAGCACCGTGAGCTTGGTATGAAAAACTAACTGAGCATCTTCTGAAACTCAATTTCAAACATTGTGATCTTGATGATGCAACTTTATTTGTCAAGAAAGTTGGCAAAACAGTTGTATATCTTGTGGTATATGTAGATGACCTTTTGATGACAGGGAACAATGAAAGCTACATTGCATCCATAAAGAAGGAATTGGGGAAAAGTTTTGAAATGAATGATTTGGGTTATGTTCATTACTATCTTGGTATTGAAGTAACTCAACATCCAAAGTCCATATTTCTTTCTCAAAAGAAGTACATTGGAGATCTGTTGAATAGATTTGGCATGACAGAATGCAATCCTCTTACTACTCCAATGGAACAAAACTTAAAGCTCACATCTATTGAAGGAAAAGAATTTGAGGATGCAACAAAGTATAGACAACTTGTAGGAAGTCTCAACTACCTAACTACTACCAGACTAGACATTTCGTTTGTTGTTGGAATCCTCTCCAGGTTTATGCAAAAGCCTTGTGAGGGACATTGGTCTGCTGCAAAAAGAGTCCTAAGGTACTTGAAGGGAACTCAAGACTTTAGAATCAAGTATACACAGGTGGACGCCTTCAGCTTGATTGGATACTTTGATTCAGACTTCGATGGAGACAAAGAAACTGGTTTATCTACTTCAGGATATGCTATGAGTCTTGGATCAAGAGCTATCTCCCGGAGATCATGCAAACAATCAGTTCCAGCAGATTCCACAACAGAAGAAGAATATGTGGTAGTAGTTGAGGCAACAAAAGAAATTGTGTGGCTTAGGAAAATTCTTGAAGGTTTGCAGGTAAAACAAGTACAATCAACTCCACTCATGATTGACAATACCTCTGCAATAAAGTTGGCCAAGAACCCAAAGTTCCATGATCGAACGAAGCACATCAATACTAAATATCATTTGATTCAACATCATGTTGAGGCAAAAACAATCCATCTCCGTCATTGTTCCACTAATGAGCAAATTGCAGACATCTTCACCAAAGTGCTTGGAAGAGAAAAGCTTGAACGATTTAGAATGATGCTTGGACTCACCAACATCCCTTTAGATTAAGGGGGGGAATGTTGACACCTAATCATTAGGATTGGGTGAATGTAATTAGTGTAAATAAATAATAAGAAATATAAACAGTCATCAGGAGATGAAGTGAACAGTCTCTCCCTCATGTATATAATAAAGACCAACCTGAAGGAATGGAACATGAATTAATTTGTGGAGTTACTACCTGGCCTGACAAGAATCAAGGTTGTTCTACGAGATAAATCAAGGTAGAACAAGTCAACCCAATAACATTAAAATTAAAACACCGAAAATAGATGCCAAAGTAATGCCAACACTCTAATTAGCTTCAATCTCATGCACCCAACAAAACAGAAATGAAAAATATGTATCTCAAAAAGAAACTATTACTTAAAAATAGCAAGTACAAGAACATTCAATACAATGTATTCATCTTCATCTTAGGAATATAATAAGACCCATGTTTCAAAAAAATAGGGAAACATAGTGAAATACACATAATGAAAATGGAAACATAAATGAACATATAAAAATAGAGGCGATGGAAGTATGTTAACAAGAAGCATCAAGGTTGTTCTACGGGATAAATCAAGGTAGAACAAGTCAACCCAATAAAATTAAAACTAAAACATTACAAATAGATGACAAAGCAATGCCAATACCCTAATTAACAACCCAATAACATTAAAATTAAAACACCAAAAATATATTACAAAGCAATGCCAACACTCTAATTCGCTTCAATCTCATGCACCCAACAAAATAGAAATGAAAAAGATGTATCTCAAAAAGAAACTACTACTTGAAAAGAGAAAGTACAAGAACCTTCAATTAAGTTTATTCTGCCTCATCTTAGGAAGCTAATAAGACCCATGTTCCAAGAAAATAGGGAAGCAAAGTGAAATACACATGATGAAAAATGAAACATAAATAAACATATAACAACAGAAGCAAGGAAAGTATGTTACAAAGAAGCATCAAGCAAGGAAAGTATGTTACCAAGAAGCATCAAGGTTGTTCTATGAGATAAATCAAGGTAGGAAGTCAACCCAATAGCAATTAAAATTAAAAAACCAAAAATAGATGTTAAAACAATGCCAACACTCTAATTAGCTTCAATCACATGCACCCAATAAAATATAAATGAAAAAAATGTATCTCAAAAATAAACTACTACTTGAAAAAGGAAAGTACAAGAACCTTCAATTAAGTGTATTCTACCTCATCTTAAGAAGATAATAAGACCCATGTTCCCAGCAAATAGGGAAGCAAAGTGAATTACACATAATGAAAAAAGAAACATAAATGAACATATAATAACAAAAGCAAGGAAAGTATGTTACCAAGAAGCATCAAGGTTGTTTTATGAGATAAATCAAGGTAGAACAAGTCAACTCAATAACATTAAAATTAAAACACCAAATGCAATAATTACAATTTTTTTTCATGTTCATTAGTTTTAAATTACTGATGTCTTGTTCTCAACAAGAAGTTCCACAAATAATTACACACGCATAATTACATATATTTATAGCACATACAATAAAAAAAACTCAAGCTAAGTGATGTAGAAATTCCTTGTAGATTCAAACTACTAATTGTAATTTACTAAAACAATAGACTTGAATCTTCTCTACTCATCAGTAGAAACAATTAATGATCGTGAAATCATGAAGCATACAAGAGAAATAATTCAATCAACACATTACACAATTTCCAGGGGAAATCCATAGCTAAAAACCCCTGTTATATGTATATTGCATTAGTCAGAAAATATGAGAAGATTACAATGCTTTGCTCAAGCCCGAGCAACCTATACACTATCTCTATTTGTCTCACGACTTACTAGACAAACCTTGGCCTATACTTAACCAATTTTCTACTTGCCCAAGTCTCAAATTCCTTGCGGTGTTTCCTTGGGAATTAGCCCCTATTAATTAGGGAAATTCCTCAATTGGAATTATGCAATCCATCATAGGATTTCCTCTGACTACATGCACCACCTGTACAATTTGGATGATTATACAACTGATAGTACACTTCCTTTGAAATCCAATATCAATTAGGTAACTCTCAGATCACACATGCATGAGTTATTTGTGGCCGAATTATCAGTTAACTAGTTGAACACATGAAGCAACACCCCACCGTTAGACCTCCTACTAGTTCCTCCAACAATTGGAACTAGTTTAACTGACTTTAACTCAATTAAACTGAATTAATTAATTACAACTCAAAATAAACTCAACCAGTTCTCTTATAAAGTAGGAGACACTCTACATGAATCAAGTTAGACCCTCAACTTGAATTAACTGAGTCAACTAAGTCAAATTAACTTAGTTAACTCGTACAAGTTGTCTTGTGATGTGGAATTACAATTTTTCTCCTAATTTAATTCAAGGGAAAACTGAATCAACATTTTCTTGTTGTGGCTTCAACACTCCCTCTCAACAAGAAACAGATTATCAGATACCCCAATCTTGCCTCTACGGAACTTGAATTTTCCTCTTGATAGTGCCTTAGTCAAGATGTCTACCTCTTGTTCCTCTGTAGGAATGTACTACATCAAGATGATTCTCCTCTTCACACAATCTCTGAGATGTTGATACCAAATGTTGATATGCTTGGACTGATCATGAAAAACTAGATTCGTAGAGAGTTTGATAGAATGATTGTCACAGTAAATCACTGTAGGATCCATCTACTAACCAAATAACCCAACAAGGATCTTCCTCATCCATATAGCCTCACAAGCTTCTTGACTAGCAGCGATGTACTCTGCTTCTGCTGAACTAAGTGCAATTGATCTTTGCTTCTTGTTGTACCAAGAAACTGTTGCTGACCCAACACTGAAGATTTTGCCTGATGTTCTCTTCATGTCTAATGGATTCCCTGCCCAATATGCATTTGTGAAGCCTTGCAATTTCACTCCCTCTATCTGTTTGTACCAAATACCAAACTGAGTGGTGCCTCTGAGGTATCTCAACACATTCTTGTTACCTTCCAATACAGTTTGGTTGACTTAACCATTACTTGAATAAGTTTTTCAAGTGAAAAACATATGTCTGGTCTTATGTTCACCATGTACATAAGTGAACCCACAAGCTACCTATAAATAGTAGCCTCTACTACTTTGCCTAAAGTAACATCTTCCTTCCTCCAATTCCATGTTAGAGGAGTCTCTATGGGTTTGTTGCTCTCCATTTGGAACTTCTTCAGTATCTCGTTGGCATACTTTCCATGAGAGACAAACAATTCCTCATCTCCTTTCCATACTTCCATACGAAGGAAATAATGCATGAACCCTAGGTCCTTCATCTCGAATTCTCTTGCAAGATCCTCTTTGGAAGATTTGACTAACTTCTCATCACCTGTTAGAATTAAATCATCAACATATAATACTATAATCAATAATTTACCTTCAACAACAATATGGTAAATGTTTGCATCTTCCTCACCTTTGGTGAAGCCCAACTTGGTGAAATAGTTATCGATCCTGGTGTACCAAGCACAGGGTGCTTGTTTCAATCTATACAATGCTAACTTGAGTCTACACACATGCAACTCTATGTTGAAGGTCTCAAATCCTTCTAGCTGCTCAATGTACACCTCTTCCTCAATCACTCCATTGAGGAATGTTGTCTTCACATCCATCTGATGTATCTTCCATCGCACCTGCAATGAAAGTTATAAAATAGATCTGATTGAAGAGTACCTTGCTACTAGTTTCCTCATAATCAATTCCCTACACCTAAGAGAATCCCTTGGCCTCAAATTTGGCCTTGTCTTTCTTGACACTTTTATATGCTACTTGCTTCACCTTGTAGATCCACCCAAACCTACCAATGACTTGTCCTCTAGCCTTGGGACAACTTACCAAGCACTCTTCCTGATAATGGAGTCATGCCACTCTACCATGGAATCAACCCATACTAGTTGATGCATTGCTCCCTCGAATGAGGACGGTTCAGTCTCTACACTCTCGCTCATCAAATTCATGTAGCCAGTGTACCCATATAGTGACCTTCTCTTCCTGCGTTGTGATGTGGGTAGTCCCACATTCTCTCTAGCATCATGCATCAATCTGTCAACTTCTGTAGCACGTTTCCTTCCATATATGGATGTCCCTACATTAGTGGGTGCTTCCACTCTCTGCTCCTTTGCATGTGGCTACTCCACACCATCCTGAGGTTCTTCCTTTGGAGCCAAAGCCTCCTCATCTACATGTAACTGAAGCTCTCTATCAAGGGAACATCTTATGCCATTATCTTCATCGAACTTCACATCTCTATGAACAATTGTCATATTGTGACATGGAAAGTACACCTGATAGTTGTGAGGTGTATCTGTGTACCCCACAAATATGCCCAACTTAGTTATTGGCTCTAACTTTTTCGTTGCATCCTTGGTAACATTATAGTAAACTAACGAACTAAAGATACTGAAGTGTGACACATCTAGTTTCTTCCCTAAAAAATATTCTTCTAGTGTACTCATCCTGAGAATCTGATGAGGACTTCAATTTGCACATATATATTTGTGTTCCATGCTTCATCCCACAGGTACAACGATAGGCCCTAATCATGTAACATCACCCGTGCAACTCCCACAATGCTTATGTTCTTCCTTTAAGGAACCCCATTATATTGTGGGTTATGGGGTGCTATTAACTGTTGTCGAATGCCTTCTGATGCACAAAAGTTCTTGAACTCATTCGACACATATTCACCATAGTTATCGCTCCTAAGAACCTTCACTTTCCTACCAATGTCTTTCTCAACAAGTGCTTTAAATTCACAAAAAATGGATAATGTACAATCTTTCTTCCACATGAAGAAGATCTAACACTTACGTGAGAAATCATCTACAAATATCACATAATACCTGTGCTTGGTCATGGGGGTTGTCGAGAACATTCCACACACATCTAAGTGAACTCTTTCAAGGATCATTTGTGCTCAGTTTTCCTTATCATGAAATGTGGCTTTGGTGTACTTCCCTAGTGTACACCCTTTGCATGTGTCTCGCTACTCTAGTGAAACCTTGCAAAGTCCTGTAGAAATATGTTGCACAATCTTCAAAGCTCCATGGTTAAAATGGCCCAATCTTCTATACCATAATTCACTGATGTCTCGGCTCTACACCTTCTTTGATTTTGTTCTCAAAGAAGCACAATCTTCTACATCCAATTTGTAGAGGTTCTTTACCCAAACCCTAATTTGCTTCACTTGTCGTGTGGCTATGTGATGAAGGAAAGCATTTCCTTTGCTAAATATCACATCATGGCCATAGTCTTCCAACATAGAAAATGAAACTAAATTCTTCTTTAGACCTGGAACATACATGACATCTTTTAATGTGAGAGGAGAACCATACTCCCTATGAAAAGTAACTATACCGATACTGATTGCACTATACCTTCCATCAGCTCCCATATCAATGTGCATCTGGAGTTCCTTCTCCTCCAAGTCACTGAAAAAATCTTTGTTGTCGATCATATGGAATGAGGCTCCACTATCCAAATTCACATCACCGATGTCACCATGCATGCAATGAGGGTGAAATTGAGCTCGAATTTTGAAGCTAGAGCTTCACTTGTCGCTCCTCCTGAGGGCTTCTTGTTAGCTTCTTGTGCGAACACTTCATGGCATAGTGTCCCCGCTAATGACAGTGAAAACATTTAATCATCGACACGTCCTTCTTCTTGCTACCCTAACTGGAATCCCCTTTGGATTGGGATTTATTTCCTTTCCATTTCTTTGCCTTTCTATCTAATGCACAATTCTCCTCATCATCATGCTTGGATGAGGTTCCATCTCTAGTGTTCCACCTTATCTCTTCTTGCATCAATTCAGAACACAAACACTCCCACTTTGGTAGATGATCCCTCCCATTTACCGAATTCTATTAGTTATGCTAGCTCTTGGGAAGGCCTAGAAGTGCTAGGCTAGCCAGATCATATTCAACAACTATAATACCAATGCTACCAAGCTCATCTTGCCATTGGGTGAACTTGCTCAACTATTGTGGTATTGTGTCACCCTTCTCCATCTTGATCATCTGAAGCTTGTCCTTCAGTGCCATCTTCCTATGGTCACTATTGTTCTCAAACAAGTCTATCAAGGCTTTCCACATTGCATATGGTGTATCCTTCCCATGGAGATTCGAGGCAATATGATTTTGAACTCCTTCTAGTATGATCCTTCTCACCCTTGCCGCACATTTCTCCCATTCTTCCAGATCTTGAGCATCGATTGTTGGAGGCTTAGGAATATCATTGTCTATGAATTCCTTCATCTCGTTGTCTTCCAACACTGCCTCTATCTTTTCCTTCCAAGAAATATAATTTAAGCCACCCCTAAGGGCATACTCGAGTCTTAATCCATAGAACGCCATCTTGCTGGCTTTGAAGAATGATGTTTCAAATTTGATTTCACCTACAAAGAAAAACTTGTATTCTTCTCTTCTAGTGTGATTTCAACTTTGATACCATGTAGAAATTTCTTGTAGATTCAAACTGCTAATTGTAATTTACTAAAACAATAGAATTGAATCTACTTTACTCATCAACGAAAACAATTAACGATCACAAAATCATGAAGCATACAAGAGAAAGAATTCAATCAACACATTACACAATGATTTCCTGGGGAAAGCCACAGCTAAAAACCCTTGCTATCTATATATTGTATTAGTCAGAAAATATGAGAAGATTACAATGCTTTTCTCAAGCCCGAGCAACCTCTGCACTATCTCTATTTGTCTCAACTTCCTAGACAAGCCTTGGCCAATACTTAACCAATTTTCTGCTTTCCCAAGTCCCTATTTCCTTGTGTTGTTTCCTTGGGAATTATCCCCTATTAATTAGGGAAATTCTTCAATTGGAATTGCGCAATCCATCATAGGCATTCCTCTGACTGTATGCACCACCTGTACAATTTGGATGATTATACAACTAATAGTACATTTCCCTTGAACTCCAATCTCAACTGGGTAACTCTTAGATCACACATGCATGAGTTATTTATGGTTGAATTATCAGTTAATTGGTTGAACACATGAAACAACACCCCATTGTTAGACCTCATACTAGTTCCTCCAATAGTTGGAACTAGTTTAACTGACTTTAAGTTAGTTAAACTGAATTAATTACAATTCAAAATAAACTCAACCAGGGCTCCTATAAAGTAGGAGACACTCTACATGACTTAAGTTAGACCCTCAACTCAAATTAACTGAGCCAACTAAGTTAAATCAATTTAGTTAACTTGTACAAGTTGCCTTGTGATGTGGAACTACAATTTTTCCCCTAAGTTAATTCAAGGGAAAATTAAATAAGGATTTTCTTGTTTCATTTTCAACAAGGAATATGACACTTCAACTTTTATTGATCCTTGTTCATTACCATGGCTATCGAGATCTTCAAAAAAATCTCCTCATTTTTTGAGCTTTCATCCCAATGGAAAACCTCCTCATTATTTTGTAGTTGTTAACTATTACCACAAGCCCAACATTTGTGCACTCCACAATCCTCACCATATGAAAGACCTCCAATTCTATGCCTTCATATTCTTAAGACACCCATTGACTTCTTAGAACAATACTTTCACACAACTATATCCACTTGGCCATTCAAAATGCCTTTAAAAATATCTATATAACCCTTTAAATACTTCGAAACATGAATACATTTTAGTTAATACATTTGCCAAGATCATATATCTTATGAACTTATAGATTTTTTTTTTCAAAATCAATATCACACTTTACAAATCCTTTTGAATGCATTCCCATAGTTAACCATTGTCCTCATACTTTATTACCTCACAAGTGAATATGATTGACCTTTTAACATCGAGACAAAATATCTAAAAAAAACATATCTTTAGGTTACAAAAATTATGATTGTATGTTTTTTATTAATCAATTGTAATGATACATATAAATAACCCAAACTTTGTTTTAGGATAGAAAATTTATCTTTGATCACACAATTTCTCAGCCACACACCAATCTAGGAAGCTAACTAGTTGGAGAATATATTTTAAACTAACTAAATCTAACCACCTCCTAAAAATTAGAAACAAACTCCTTCTACTCCCACCCTTGACTCCTCTCCATTAATTTTAAACTTAAAACCTAATAAAAACAAAACCTTACAAAAACCAACTGATAACAACATAAATGTTTAATCAAAAAATTTCGCATAAAACAAAAGCATATGTAACTTGTACAATAACTTATATCATATATGTTGATGTTTATGTGTTCATATATGCAAATGTATAATTTCAAGACTTAAACATCAATTACTTTTTTGTTTTTACATGAAAAGTTCGATTTCCAAGTCTGTTACACGTCATTTTATCGCCATTAGGAAAATGACCATCAATTTGGATCTTTCGCTATCCATCAAAGTGTTCCAAAGCAATCCCATGCAAGGCTAGAACCTAAAAAATCCCAAAGAAAATGAAATTTCTGGATTACAAGGCCTAAAAACCTATTTTTGATTGTCATCACACTTTCCTAGCCAGTTTTTACACATACGTAGACTTGACCATTAAAGTTAGCGCAAGAGTGCATTGTGTCTTACACTATGGACTGTGCACATGACTCAACACAAGTAAAAATAAAAAAGTAAATTCTAGAAGCTTTGTTGGGTGAATCTTTCCCAACTAAAAGCTTCAAGTTGATTCTTACTCAAGCCTGATCCCTCTCATAATGGAGCTAATTCCCTCTCTTTGTGGATCCCCTATCCAAGCATTTGAGGATCTCATTCCTTAGGAAGAGGATCTCAAACCTCCTCCTCTTGGCCTATAAATCAAACACAGGCGAAAGGGTTGGAAAGGACCACTAAAGGTAGCCTTTTGCTACAGAAATAGGACTAGAAGGCTTTTCATCCAAGGAGAAGGTTGGAGATCATGGGAAGAGGCTTGTGAAATCAAGGAATCCAAGTTGTAAACTTGTTCTCATTTGAATTCAATACAATGTAATTGTTATTTCCTAATCATGTCTATTTTGATATTATTTGCCAGATTCCTTGATCACCCACATGGTTTATAATTGATTATTGCTTCAACTATATGATGTATGTTAACTTAAGAACTTCATTTACCTTTGATTTTATATGCAGTATGATTTGATCCTTTTGAATGTTTTTGTCTATGCAAATCTCTTTTGGAGCACCATGGAGAAGCTGTGGAAAACATCTGGAAAGCCTCTAGGGAATTAAGGAAAAGTTGATTATGGAAAGTACTGAAAGGACTTCAACTGGAACTTCGTTAAATAGGTAAGTGGTTCTTCTCATACTACTTGTTTCAATCAGTAATAAGCTAAGGAAAGGTAGCAATTATTTTCATGTTTGTTACTAGGTTTTGTTGGAAATCTAGGGAGATCCATCTTGTCTGAAAGAAGGATTAGTCTGCCTAACAAATTGGCGACTCTACTGTGGAACGCCTCATTCTTCATCATTTCCTTGTTTTTACTTTTGATCCTTTTCTCATAGCTTTGTTTGAGTATCTGAAAGATATCAAAAGTTTGGATTTTGTAATTTGTTTGGTATATTTTTATTTTTCTAAAATTTTCCTGAAGTGCACACTTTATCTTTAGTGATAGAGCATATATCTGTGCACTGAGCCTTTAGTTGTGAGTATGCGCACTCGATCAAACTGTTGCCTACACACATACCTAAATTTTTTGAAAATTTGAATTTTCCTTTCATTAAGTCGAAGAAAATTTATTTTTTATGCTTCATTACACTTGTTTACACCTTTAGAAAATCTCTGTCAGGTCAATTAATTGTTGTGAAAGAGTCTTCTTGAAAATTTCTTGTTTTCACAAATTAGGGTAAAAGCTTCATCTGGTGTGTTGTGGATCTATCAAAAGAAGGATCGGTTGGTCTTGATTTTTTGTCTTCCTGTCTTTATTCTTTCAAACAAATCAGATCTAGTGTTTATTTTACTTATTTGTGAAAGATTATTTCGTTAATCAAAAGAAATGATTTTCAAGAAATTGTATTTTTTATGAAAGTGCTTCTTTTGCTAAACTTGAAATGAAAGGCATTCTTCTTTCGGTGTTGAAGTTTTTTTAGAATTTTACTCTAGACAACATTAAATTCATAGCATTCATTGGAAGAAATTCATTTTAAGGTTTTGATTGGTTTCCTTATGCATTTTGAAAAATTTAGAGTGATTGTATGTCAAAGGAAAATTTCATGGTTTTTTTAGTTACTCGGCGAATTGAAATTCTAAAGGTTAAGTTTTGCATTTGGGTAATTTGAAACTGAAAATTTGCATGCATGAAAAGGGATATGGTAAATTAGGAGTTTTTGCATTTCCTTTGGAAAATTAAAAGAAATCTCTCTCTACCACAATTATAAGTTCATCGAAATGAAAAGATCACAATATCATGTTCGATTTCATTAAGGTTTTGCGCCAGGTCATAACACCATCAATTTCACATCCATTTACCCTTTGAGTAATTAACAACTTTAAAAAATGGCGCTAATAAAATCAATTTAGAATTTTTATTATTTTAGGGCTCTTTCCACCTACATTAGATCAAGTTGTAGGGCTTTGGAATAGGGAAGTGAGTTAACTTTCCAAAGCTACAAACAAACATTAGAATCTTGCGATAGGGAGTAAATCCATTTATTACAGTTTGGCTCTAGGAAGCTCCCCGTACAAAGGAGTTAAGACGACACATGTTGGACTTAGTGGAGTGATGTAACCCACTTCATTGGTTACAGTAGAGTGATTTACATGTATTACAAATGGTACCGAAAGGTACTTGGGAGTCACTTGGAATTAAACCTCAGATTAACCATGTTGGGGAACTTTCAAGGGGATTGAGCTTTGTTACTATGCCCTTGTGTGTACGTTTGATTTGTGATGGTCTCCCTCAGGTTAAATTGTCTTAAGTGGTAACCTTAGAGACCATAATATTACAGTTATTACCCAAGTTGATGGCAGAGGGGAAGTATCTGTTGTACCTAGAACAAACGTTGGCTAGACTCACTTGGACCTTTTTGGAGGGTATTCTTCACTCGAGATGGCATAAGTGAAATTACTTTCACTAGATCGTGTACATTAAGCAAGTTGTTAGCCTAACTACTTCCACCTGGTCTATTTTAGCCACTTTTCACATTAATCTCTGTGACATTGGATTTCATCAGCAACTAGTGATTTTGCTGTGAAAAACTTGTTTGCATGGGTTGACTCTTTAAATTTACTAACATGTGTTATTTGTTTGCTTTTACTTTTTACAATTAAGTGTGGATTATGAATATTATTTAAATTCTTAATAAAAATTCATCATGGCTGATTCACCGAGGCATTCGTGTAGAACGCAGGATTTATCCCCTGAATATACACCTACTCAATTGGAAAAGATTAAAACTAAGAAGTCAAAATGATCAGGGTCTGAAACCTTAGATCAACCTGAGACATCTACGATTATAGAATCTAAGACAGTAGAAACAAAAGTGATTCAACCTGACGAAGTAGAATTAGGCTTAGTTCAATATGGACCAAAAGTTCCTGAAGTTATTCAAAGAGAATCTGATACCAGAGAAATTCCAGACACAACTAACTGAACCAGAAATTGAAGAACTTGAATATGACCTTTCTGAACCCAAATCACCTTCAATTGTTGTAGCCTCTACTCCTGCACCACATGCACCTTGAAGGAGGCTCAATGTTACATCTTAACTACCTCTTGGTCCTATTAGTATTGAAGATATCACCGGAAATGAGGAGGAAGAATCACCATGTACTTTTGTTACTACTGGTGAACCAACAGTTTTTCAAAGAATTCCTTTTGGTCCTTTCTGACCGGATACTTCGTATTTTTTGGGTCCTAGATATGTTATTGTATTGGCTATCCAAACCTTTCATTTACAAGCCATATTCATGCCCTTACAACATATCCCGTAACTATTATATTACCAATTTTCACTAAATGCATTCATTTTACCTTGTGGTTAATCACTAATGATTTATTGTATTTTTAATAATTAAATGAGTTTTTAATATGGTTTTATTAATGATGTTGTTATGTGGCCAAGGACCATGTTCCACAATGAAATTTGTTATCTCTGTATTAGTTTAGTAGTTCGGTACTAATTATGCACTTGCACGAATGGAGGGAAAAAATTCAAAATTATAAAATATGTTTTTCTTTTCTCTAACATGGTAAATTAGGTGCTACATGGGCCTAATATGCTGGTACAATCCTTGGAATATACCCAACTCACATGTGTGAGATCCTAGCACATGATTTAAGCTACAACAAAATATATGTAAATGTTTTGAAACTACCATGTTCTATGTTCATTTACGTGCATATGATGATGAATCTCAAGAATCGGGAAAATGGGTTTTTGAAAAACATAACAATTTACTTATCTGTAAAACCGTTTCCAAAAATTCGATATGGTTTGAATGTTACAACTCATTCTTTGAAGAAGTTTTCTACAAAATTTCTGCAAAATCGAGATTGGCAAAAATATCTAAACAATCAACTTCATGCACAATTTATGAGGCCATTGAATTGAATCATGAAATTTAAAGAGAGGTTTTTGTTTAAAATATAATAGTTTAGTCTCAATAGAAACAAATCCCCAAAATACATCATGGTTAAGAATTTGGTTCTTTAACATCAATTTGTATAAAATTACACAAAAATCAGAGTTCTGAGATTTTCCTCTAAAGTTGTAAATTCATTTTCTAAGTTTAGGGGATTGGATCTTATCATTCATTAATGGATTTTATGTATAAATAAAGCCTCAAAGGGAAGAGGAAAGAATTTTGTTCATTATTGTAATAGAAGAGATCAATGATTAGTTTTTGGAGAGATTTAGAGAGTTGATTTGTAACAAAGTTTTTTATGTTAATAAAGAATTGATGGTTGTTGAATTGTGGTTCATCTTCTTAGCTTGATATGAGATTTTCTTAGCAGCACTAACCTCCTGGTAAGGGCCCCTCAATGTGGGTAAGTGTTTCTATTCCTCATGTGTTTTGTATATTAGTCTTACATGTAGCAATTTAGTTTTATTTTGCAATGAATTTATGTTAGATAAAACTCAGATCGATTTAGTTTCATGCTTTCAGTTTAGTTTGTATTACTTTTGTTTAGGTTTAAGAAGTGAATTTGATTCCATTGATTCTTCTTTGTGCGGGATTAAGATCTTGTTTTCAACATTTGATTTCTTATTGTATTTTATGTTTCTTTTCAATTTTTTATTAGATTTGTATTTCACATAGTATTAAATTTATTGCTCTATTTTCAGATCTATTAAGTAGAATGCATTATGATCAAATTAAAATTGATTTTTCTCAGGCTTAAGAGTAAAATAAATTTAAATTGGCTTCTTAACGCATTTTAATATTCAAAATTTCAATTTACAAAATTTTCGTACTTAATTCGGTACTTATTCAGAATTTCAAATTCCAACCTTTCTCTACTTAATTTGGTACTAGGTTATGTACTAGAACAAGGTATTAAAAAAAATATGCAATTTGAAGTTTAGAATTCTTTAATTGCTTGGGGTTTTGCAGCTACTTGATAAAATATTCCTACAATGAATAAGAACCTACAATATATCTCTAATCTTGCTTAGTGTTTATTTTTTACAGTTTGTTAATGTATTTCTTGTAGTTTATTTCCTTGTTTTCTTTACCTTCCTTGCATTGTTTTGCTTATAGTTGTTGTCATTTACTTTTCTGCAATCTACTTTTCTGCGGTGTGTTTAATGGGTTTTCATTACTATAGGATTAAATCCACTGAAGTCTCAAGACCTAATAAGCTACATATATAACCACATCAGCATTGTTAATGAAATATCGTGGTTCAAAACTTGATAAGTATTAGAGTCCCATAGTCCAGTGACAAGTGATAATCCTTAGTGATTAGTTTTTTCTAGTGTTAATTATTAGCATAGGCTAGAATAGGATCTAGTCCTACATTTCCTATGCTTGCATTTCTAAGTCTTATGATCCCGGATTCAATAATTAAATGTTGGAATTTGAATACATATAATTCCACCAACATTTTTTGGCGTCGTTGGTGGGTAAATGTTAAAGGGATTAGAACATATTTTCTTTCATAAATTTTTTGCATGATCTTAGTTGCAAAGAAACTACAGGGCAGATAAATATGGTAACCGTGAGTGAAGAGCCATGCGTCCGCTTTGGTTTGAGGTCGCTCCAAAGTCTCATTGTATCTAATTGATTTTCTAGTTTCTTTTTCATTTGTGTAGAATTAAAGGTAGGATCCAAAGCCTCATTTTTCTTTCTTTTCCTTTTCAAGTGTGTTTTCCTTTAGATTGCTTCATGAAAATAATAGTAGCATAACTTGTGTGAACATATAACTTGGTGACAAAACGATCTTAGTAGCACGGTGGCGCTTCGAGTACATGATTGATTTGCTTGCATTTATTTTAAGTGTATTTTCTTCTTATTTATTTAGGATTTTTAATAAGAACTCCATAAAATAATCCATGTGCATGACAAGGATTAGCAACCAACAAAGAAATATTCAAGGATGATCAAGATTTTTGGATAAATCTCTCAAATACTAGCAACAGTTGGGATCTTTTCTTCTCAGGAAAAATAAATATTGACAATAGTCAATAACTTATCTGCCTCTCCAGAAGTGGTAGAAGAACAACAAATCCATGAACCACATCGATAGGAATATCTTCACCCTTGTAACTTTGTCGAAGAAACTAAAGAATCATGAACCACATCTAATGGAGAGCAATCATTAGAACCTCAGATTGAAGAAATTTTGACATTCCTATCTGTGGATCCTCTAAGCACACAAGAGGATAATCATCTAATGCCAGAGGATCTGCATGGCACGGTAAAGGAGGACATGCTAAATGAGCCAAATAAAGATGTAAACCAAGAGCATTTTAATTTTGTTGAAAGTTGGTTTCAAGCAATTATAAGGCCATACCACTCTATCATTATTCCTTACTTCTTGGCATCATCATTAAAACAGTTGGATCTTCATACTCAGGTATGCATTGAAGAATATATTATAAACTTGAGTATGAATGCATTTTTATACCTGTTACGCACATGGTTACATTGGAGATACTCATATACTTTAGGACAGGAATTTATTTTTCTTATGTAGAGTAGGATAATAAATAAATAAATGATGCATATAATAGTTAGCTTAAGTTCTAAAATATAATGCAACATCTTTCTCTTTATTTTGTATAAGTGGGGATGTTAACAGTTAAAAAAAAACTAGTTGAAAATAAGAGTTCTATGTTCCCATAACAGATTTCTAATGAGGTTTCTTTCAACTCCATATTGTTTTACCACTTAATCTTATTTCAAACAACAACAAGGTTCAAGTATTACATTGCTTTCCCACTTATTATTTATTTCTAATAGTTAGATTTGATTCTATTTTTTCTTTTCAATAAAGGAAGCTATGACCATTAGGTTTGGAATATTATGCGAAGTTGGAAATGACTACATTGCAACATTGTCTGGTATTTCATACCAATTGTTTGGTACCTTGCTTTAGCTGATCAATACCAAGAATTTTGGTACCAATTTGTTAGTTTGCAAGACAAAGCAGGATTCAAGGATATTGTTCATTTGGGATGCTTAAAGACTAGAAGAATATTTTCAAAAGAGAAAAATACATCTTTGTCTTGAACAGAATGGAACACTTAGGGGAGTATTTGATGACACATTTCCTTTTTCCTTAAGTTGTTAAAAGTTATGCATTCATGCTTTATCATTAAGACCACTATTTCATGAAGATGATCGAATAAACAATTTTTTCCATAAAAGTTGGATCAAATGATAATTCCAAACTATTCATAGCTTATATACCTTTTTCTTTTTTTGGAATTTCATTTCTCATATTCATATATATTTCTAATTATCAATACAAAAATAGTTTCTCAAAATATAGTTGTCAATGTATACTAAAGGGATTAAAACAAAGTTAAGAGGTCCATATAATAATACCAATAAAAAAATTAACTTGAATACTATAACCATAACACCAAAGCATGATATCTGAGAGTCTTTATTAAGACTTGCAGAAGAGTTATGGAAGTCTCTACTCATGGTGGAACACTACTTTAAAAGTGAAAGCATATATGGAAACTATGATTAGTGGGAATCTAGGTGTATTTTGGTTATTCTTTGGTAGCCTCATCCATCTCACATTAAAAATGGCTCATTCATGCTATGTCCTTTGAGTACCTATAAGTACCTTATGCATCCAAGACATTATGCAGGTAATCTAAGTCACTCTGAAAGGTGTCATCCTATGCCTTTAAGGGGCTTTCTGAAGCTACTCCCCCATCTACCAATTGCAAAAGCAATATCTATAATATAAAACTAAAATGGTAGGAAACATGGGACTGGAGCCTTCAGTGTAAAATAGGTTTAAGAGGTTAACCTGTTGAGGCTACGGATGCCTGCTAGAAGTGATTACTGACCTGTGATGTCACTAGGAAAACCCATTGGGGCTATGGATGCTCACATGCAATGGGCCATTCTGCTTAAATAAGTGTCAACGAAACCAAGCCTTTTGTCTACATGTATGATGGTTACTTTATAGTGTTACAATAAAAAATCATGTGTGGATGAAGTCAAGGGTAAAAACCAACTGCATAAATTTGCTGCTACAGAATGGTCATAAGGTAACCTTGAGTCCTATATCATTGGTTTTTCACACTATATATAAGATTTAATTGTGCTAGAAGTGGGACATATGATCATAGAGAATTAACAAAATTCAACTGCAAAGCTTATCTGTAATACTTGGATAACTATAAGATTTTGGGATTTTCTTAGTAATAACTAATTTTTCATTGGTGCATCATTTGTTGTGATCATAAAAAGCCTCCTACCTACAAAGAAGGAGATCCCCTTAAATTTATAAAAGTTTTCCTTTTCTTGAGCATAAAACTGTTAAATATTGATGAAATCATATGTAATGAGTGATTTGAAATTTATTTTATGCTTGGTGTTAGTTTAACATCATTTTAATAAATCTGAGATGAATTATTTTTGTTCAATATTCATCTCACTAGTTTCATTGTTTTTTTAGGTCCCTTTTTGTACTAGATCCATCTCAGCAGCCCTCCTCACTTCTTCAGTAGCTCACCTTTTTTGCATGATGACATGCAAAACCTTAGGCATGGGTGAGTGGTTGTTGGGATATTTTCAGCATCTTCATTTGATTATCTTCAACTTCCTTTAGCATATTAGATTGGAACTCATCAACTCTGGCTCTTCCATATCACTCCAGACTCTCAGTCTTACTCTCTTTTATCTTCAACTCCATACAACTTTCATTGTAGTCTGCAGTACAAATCAAAGCCCAAAATGTATACTTGAGATAAAACATGTTTAAAGGCTCTTTAGCTCATTAAAATTTAAGGAATCTTGATGATTAACCACTTCCTATTTCTTCACCTTTTTTAAACCACCATTTCCAAATCCATTAATGCATATTCTAGTTTCCAAGTCCATATTTATTTAGCCATTATCTTCATTGTCACCTTATATCATCCATCATTCCTTCCTAGTCCATATTTTGTTTGCATGAGGGCATGCAAAGTCTTAGGCATGGGGGGATGTTGGGTCCTAGATATTTTATTGTATTGTCTATCCAAACCTTTCATTTACGAGCCATATTCATACCCTTGCAACATATTTCGTAACTATTATATTACCATTTTTCATTAAATGCATTCATTTTACCTTGTGGTTAATTATTAATGATTTTTTGTATTTTTAATGATTAAATGAGTTTTTATTATGGTTTTATCAATGATGATTTACTAATGTGGTTATGTGGTTAAGGCGCATGTTCCACTACGAAAAATTCTATCTCTATATCAGTTCAGCAGTTCAGTACTTAATTTTGCACTTGCATGAATGGCGGGGAAAAATTCAAAATTATAAAATATATTTTTCATTTCTCTAGCATGGTAAATTAGGTGCCACATGGGCCTAATATGCTGGTACAAGCCTTGGAATATACCTAGATCACACGTGTGGTATCCTAGCACATGATTTAAGCTACAACCAAAAATATGTAACAGTTCTGAAATTGCCATGTTCTACCTTGATTTCCATGTACATGATGGTGAATCTCAAGAATAGGGAAAATGAATTTTTGGACAACATAACAATTGACTTGCATATCAAACCATTTCCAAAAATTCGATATTGTTTGAACGTTACAGTTGGTTCTTTGAAGTAATTTTGTATAATATTTTTTGCAAAACCAAGATTGGCAAAAATATCTAAACAATAAACTTCATGCACGATTTATGAGGCCATGGAATTGAATTAGGAAATCCCAAGAGGGGTTTTTGTTAAAATATAACAAGTTAGGCTCCATAGATGCAGATCCCAAAAACACATCATGGTTGAGAAGATATGGTTGGTTCTTTAATACCAATTTGTATAAAATAACACATAAATCAAAGTTCTGAGATTTTCCTCTAAAGTTGTAAATTCATTTTATGATTTTAGGGGATTGGATATTATCCTTTCTCAATGGATTTTATGTATAAATAAAGCCTCAAAGGGTAGAGGAAAGGAGGTTGTTCATTATTTTAATAGAAGAGATCAATGATTAGTTTTTGGAGAGATTTCGAGAGTTGATTTGTAATAGATTTTTTGATGTTAATAAAGAATTGATGGTTGTTGAATTCTGGTTCATCTTCTTAGCTTGATCTGGAATTTTCTTAGTAGCACTAACCTCCTAAGAAGGACCCCTCAGTGTGGGTAACTGTTTCTATGCCTCATGTGTTTTGTAGATTAGTCTTACATCTAGAAATTTAGTTTTATTTTGCAATGAAATTATGTTAGATAAAACTCAGATCTATTCACTTCCATGCTTTCAATTTAGTTTGTACTACTTCTCTTTAGGTTTAAGAAGTGAATTCCATTCCATTGATTCTTCTTTGTGTACGATTATGATATTATTTTCAACATTTTATTGCATATTTTATTTAATATTTCTTTTCAATTTTTCATTACATTTGTTTTTCACATAATATTAGATTTATTGCTCTATTTTCAGATCAGTTAAGTAGAATGCATTATGATCAAACTCAAATTGATTTTTCTTAGGCGAAACACATTTAAATTGGTTTCTTAACACGTTTTAATATTTAGAATTTTAATTTACAGAATTTTTGTACTTAGTTCAATACTTATTCAGAATTTCAAATTCCAGCCTTTTTGTACTTAATTCGGTACTAGATTTTGTACTAGAACATGGTATTAAAAAATATGTAATTTGTAGTTTAAGATTATTTAATTGATTGGAGGTTTGCAACTACTTGATAAAAGATTCCTACAATGAATAAGAACCTACAATATATTTGTAAGTTTGCTTAGCATTTATTTTTGATAGTTTGTTAATGCATTTCTTGTATTTTATTGCCTTATTTTCTTTACTTGCCTCGCACGCTTTTGCCTACAGTTGTCGCCATTTAATTTTCTACAATCTACTTTTCTGTAGTATGTTTAATGGGTTTTCATCACTATAGGATTAAAACCACTGAAGTCTCAAGACCTAATAAGCTACATATATAAAACCACATGAACATTGTTAATGAAAGATTGTGGTTCAAAACCTGATAAGCATTAGATTCCCACAGTCCAATGACAAGTGATAATATTTAGTGATTAGTTCTTTCTAGTGTTTATTGTTAGCATAGTCTAGAATAGGCTTTATTCCTGCATTTCTTGTGCTTGCATCTTTAAGTCTTATGATCTAGGATTCGATAATTAAATGTTGGAATTAGAATACATATAATTCTACCAGTAATATTCCACCCCCTTGGACTTTTTAGGTCAAGGTCTTCCACGTTTTCGCACTCCTTTTGACTTTTCACCAAGATGAAACATGTCATAAATTCCACCTGGGAGTTAACCCATTGATACCTCTATGTATACCAACTCTCTAGAGTCATTATTGTATGGTGGCCCTTAAGTTTGGGTACCAGTGACTCACTGGAAATTTTTCAGGAGCTACTCCTTCCCCTCAAGTTTCTACTTGGTCATCGGGTTTATCTACCACTAATGTTCAAAGAATGACTTCCATGCTTGAAGTACCTTTGGCATCAGATGAATATGTTAACATGGTATATGGTAACTTAGTTAATCCTCAAGTAACCCCAACTAATGTTTATTATCTGCTTGGGGGGCAACCACCTTAGCCTCCGCCTGAAGGAAAATATTTTGAGAGATCATATCCTATGGTTGGAGGACAAACTTTTACTAGAGCTTATGCTCAAGTACCTCAGGTCGGTCTAAGTCAACCTGTTGTGTCTCAACCCTTGGTTGGTGCTTCTTACCCTGGGATGAATATTATTTGGAACCCTGCTTTTACTCAACAACCTATTCAAGTTTCTCCATAAGTGCCACTTTATCAACCTGTTTAGCCTACTAGACAATCTATTCCATAAATACCTATTCCAAGGGTTTTAGTACCTGTCAAGGGGATTCTGTAGACACCTATCCGAGGAATTCCACAAACACCTATTCAACAACCAGTTTAGAAACCTGTTCAGGGTCATCCTCAAACACCTATTCAGTCTACTGTTCAAACATATGTTCAACAACTGGTTCCAAGTTCACCTGAAGAACCTATCCCAGGAGTATCATGAACGACTTTCTAAGTTACGCCTCAAATAACCGTTCAAAAACCTACATAGGGTATCCCTCAAACATTTTCTTATCAAACTGGTCCTACTTTCTAATCTACCAAATTTATTCCTATCGGACAACCTAGTATAGGGATAATGAAAACACTGTATCAAGGTCAAGCTTTTCAAAGCCAACCTTTTCAAGGTCAAGCTTTTCAAAGCTAGCCTTTACAAGGTCAATTTTTCCAAGGCCAACCTTTTCAAAGTCAATTTGTTCAAGTTCAACCTTTGCAAATTCAACCTTCACAAGGGCAATATTACTTGGGTCAAATGGTTCAAAGTCCACCTTTTCAGAGTCAACCATACCCTGGTCATACTTTTCAAATTCCATTTCAACCGCAACCTAGTATGGCTCACCCTGGTTACCCTGGAGGAATGCAAATACCAACCGCACAAGCTATTCCAGGATATCCAGTGTATCCTCCTCCAGGGGTTGGACTTAACCCTCAGGGTTATCAAAATCCACAACAAGACTTCAACCAACAGTTACCGTTCATCGCAACCTTAGATTTTCCAAATTTATCCTGCCTCACAAATGATCCTATCTATTATTATCCATTTTGGCTGACAATTCCTACTAATTTACCGAGTGATATACTAAAGTTTGAATGTAAATCAGGAGAGGACCCATCAAATCATGTTATGACATATCATCTTTAGTGTACATCAAATTCATTGATCAATGATTCTATTAGATTACGCCTCTTCCAACGAACTTTAACTAGTTCAGAACTAAAATGGTACATTGAGTTACCACGTGCCTCTTTTCATAATTTCAAATCTTTAGAAATGACATTTTTGACACATTTTTAGCTACAAATTCATTATGACACTGGTACTGAACTTTTGACTTCCCTAAAACAATCAACATCTACTTACATTTCAGATCATATACATGAATGGAGACATAGGCGTCATCTAGTTAAGATTTATATTCTAGATAAAATTTTGCTTGAATGGTTCACAAAATCATTAGTTCTTTATATTACCGAGGATGTCACTAAAGGAGGTGTTCTAATGAAAGAGAAGGTAATTACTCATGCCCAGTACCTAGACCTAGTCTATACACAAACTGGAACCTTGTACAAGAAAATCCCAAATCTACCTCGCCTAGTAATTTTAGATCAACCAGACTCAACTCCTACAAGATATCAAACCGTTGATGGTGTAATTGGTTATGTCAACCATCATTCTAAGGGTAAAAGGAAGAATTATAAAAACACTTAGACTTTGGCTATACAAGATTCACCTAATGAAAACCTTTCTCTGGAAACTACTTTTGAAATTAATGTTGTATAATCATCTACTGGAAAGAATCAACCATCCAGAGGTAAAAGAAGGGGAAAGATAAAACAAAGAATAATGCTTCTCAGAAAGAGAAACCAACTAAAATATAACCTTCTGACTAGAAAAAAAAACCTCGTTATCCTTGTCTAATCTGTAATGAAGATCATTATATGAAGGAATCCCCACATCGGGCAGAGGTTACCAAATTCATAAAAAGTTCTTTGCCTCCTATTGTTTTGAAGGATCCTTTTCCTTCTCAAGACAGTAAAATGGTTTCACATAATCCATATTCTTCTTCCACATTGGTAGATATCATGATGATGTCTTCACAAGTTATGGTAGCAACAAGATCAAAATATTATGGATCTAAGGGTCCTACAGTAAATGGAAATGATGCTAGTCCATATAGTCAACCTTCCACTTCAATTCCTTCTCCTTCTGAACCATTAAAGATTGAGAAACCAAACTCTGACATGGTTATTCGACCACCTCCCAAAGGTGTTGTTCAAAAATAAACTTTCAACCCACATGCTAGAGCTACTCAGAACTACAACATTGTTGAAGATCTGGCGATGTCTCCTTCAACAATGTCATCTCTTGAAGTGCTGCAAACATGTCCAACACAAATAAAGTTACTTTTGTCAGCTATTGGAGAAATTGATCCTCAGGATTCTAATCTTATCATCTTTGATCTTGAAAGTCATATACCTAGACTCCCACATCAAATGAATTTCGAAATACCAATTTTTGTCAAAACCAAACAAGTGTTTCATACAGTAATTGACAAAGGAGCTTCTACGTGTATCATGTCTATTGCTTGTTGGAAATCTTTGGGTTCTCCAACTATCAATAAATCTCCTACCACTCTAAAAGCCTTTGATGGAAGAGATTTTCATCCTTACAAGATATTAAATGATCTACCAATAGATTTAGAAGGTAATACGGTCGCAATCGAAGTAGAAGTCATTGATGCCCAACTCGATTACAACCTTTTACTAGGTTGAAGTTGGACCTATGCTATGTTTGCAGTGGTCTCATCACTTTTCTACATGATATTATTTCCTCATCAAGGGAAAATAGTAAAACTAGACCATTTATCTTATTATACTTCCGACCCTAAGTCTACAAGTGGTGTGTATTTTATGGGGATAATGATTACTCCCTATGAGGATATTGTTGTTGACTTTCTTATGGACTCATCACTAATGGGAAATTTTTCACTCCCTCCACTAAAATTTTCTTCTAATGTTGCCCAGGTTAACATGATCTCATCAAGCACTATGGAATATTTTATTCCTTGGATTGTGCCTTTAGAGTCTGAATTGACCTCGTATGGCAACGAGATGCATTTAATCACATTCAAATTATCTTACCAGGTAGTTCAAATGCTTTCCAATCCATGAACCTCTAAAATTGATCGAGTGAATGCGATCATTGATGATCATTCTCAATTATCTTGGTTAGAACTAATATCATTCCTTGATCATTTCGATAGTATGTTTCCAACCGATGAAATTATTATGGATATTATAACTTTGGATGAAATTCCATGGGATGATTATCATTCTCGTTCATCTTTTCTTCCTAACCTTGATAAAATTGAGAATGGTTTTTCTACCATATTTTCATCTGAGATCGTAGATAATCCTAAATTTCCTATGTCAATTCTTCAATCTGAATCTGAAAAGAACTTAGGAAATATATCTACAACCATTCCAATTAATATCTCAGTCAAATATAGAATTATTGAGAACATTCACATAGGTGCTTTGTGCTCACTTGAAGAAATTCAAAGGTAAAAAGCCCTACTTCAAGAATTCTGAGACATTTTTTCCTGGCCTTATGAGGAAATGCTAGGAATTGACCTAAGTATTGTTGTTCAAGAAATTAAGACTCACCTAGATGCTAAACCTATTAGTCAAATATTACGTCCAGTGCATCCACAAAAGGCTGCCCCTATCAAGATGAGTTTGAAAAACTTCTTAAAGTAGGTTTTATCTATCTAGTTCCCATGATTGATTAGGTTCCAAATATTGTTCTTGTTAAAAAAAAGAATGGGACCATCAAAGCATGTTTATATTATATGGATATTAATAAGGCTTGTCCCAAAGACAACTATCCTACCCCTTATATCAACCAAATCATTGACGTTTGCGCCCGTAAAAAAATATTTTCTTTTATGGATGGATTTCTAGATACAACCAAATCAACATACTCCCTTTTGATCAACATAAAACCGTGTTAATTTGTCCATGGGTAACTTTTTCTTATCAGAAAATCCCATTTGGTTTAAAGAATGTCAGTGCAACCTTTCACTGGGCCATGTATTATGCATTTCACGATATCAAAAATAGTGTACAACCCTATTTGGATGATTTACCAACTCATCCATTGAAACACGAAGATAATCCAATGCATTCGAGAGCTATTTTATCAGGTGTTGAAACTACAATATACGCTTGAATCCTCAAAAATGTGTTTTTTTTGTGCAATCCAGTCGATTACTGGGATTTTTCGTATCAAAGGAAGGCATTCGTGTTGATCCACTTAAGGTAGAGGTTATTCTGAATTTTCCTCCTCCTTCCAACTTCCACCAACTCCAAAGTTTGTAAGGGAAAGCAAAATTTTTACATCGATTCATTCCGAACTATGCTAAGCTAACTAAATGTTTTACATGATTATTTAAAAAGGGTATCTCATTTACATGGGATGAAGTTACTCAAAAGTATTTTGATGCAATGCATCAACCCGATTATCATCGAGATTACTTTTTGTATTTAGCTGCATCTGATGTCACCACTGGCATGTTTTTAGTGTAGGAAGATGAGTTGAACGATGAGCATGTGATATATTATTTGAGTAGAAATCTTACGAAAACTAAGATAAAATGTGCACATGTGGAGAAATTGGCCTTAATATCTATTCAAGTTTTCCAAATATTTCGTCACTACATTCTCTTAGTAAAACAACAGTGATTTTAGATTGAAACCCTATGGTTTACATTCTTACGAGATAATTTCTAGAGGGGAAATATTCTAAGTGGATAGTTATCCTACAAGAATTTGATTTAGAATTCATAAAATCTAAGTCCAAGAAGTCATTTGTGTTTGTTGAATTGTTATGTGACTTTCCCTATACTGAGACGAAGACCGTGGCAAAGGATTCTCTTCTAGATGAATCCTTTTTTCTTATCAGTACTTTAGATGCTTAGTATGGAAATATTATCATGTATCTTCAAACCCAGACTTTTTGGCCAGGATTAACTCGAACCACCCGTTGTCATATTCAATACCAATCCCAATAATAAAATATTGTTGGTGATACACTTTGTCATCGTGGTGTTGATTCCAAATTTAGACAATGTTTGACTCATGAAGAAGCCAAAAAGTCATTAAATAACTACCATTCTCGAGCTTGTGGCGCTCATATGTCAGGGTTTAACACTTCCCAAAAAATCTTGCACGCTGGGTATTTATGGCCTTCGATGTTCAAAGATTGTATAATTATGGTCCAAAAATGCCACAATTTCTAAATTTACGATCGCAAAATGTGTGCACCTCCAACTCCTCTTCACCCAATCATTGTTGTCAGTCATTTTTCAAAATGGGGCACTAATTTCCTTACATGTAACCCTCACTCAGTTGAGGAGCATGGGTCTATTATCCTAGCAGTGGATTATTTTATAAAATGGGTCGAGGCGATGCCTACATATAAGGATGATGGTGAAACTAAAACTATTTTCATATTCAATCATGTGATTGCTAGGTTCAGTGTTCCACAAGCCATCATCATGGACCATGGTATCCATTTTTGAAACTTTATGATGACCAAACTTACTGCGAAGCTAGGCTTGCATCATGACAGTTCTAATCCATATTACCCGCAAGCAAATGGCCAAGTAAAATCCGTAAACAAGGTTTTGAAAACCATGATTAAATGGATTGTCAGAATTCATAAACGAAATTGGCATCTGATGTTTTTTCTAGCCTTGTGGGCATATCATACCTCAGCAAAAACTTCAACTAGTTTTACTCCCTTCCAGCTAGTTCACGGTGTGGAAGTAGTCTTGCCTATTGAACGTAAAAATTTTTCATTAAAAATGGAAATCAAATTATTACTAGACACTTCTGTACAGGAAGAAAATGTTTTGTACTTAGCATGATTAGATGAGACTTGCTATATTGATGCCTTAGCTAGTGAGACTCATAAGAAACGAGTTAAGGCTCATTTTGATCAAAATGTAAATCCTCGCTTATATTCAGAAAGTGACTCTAGTCTTGGTTTATGATCAAGAACATGATAAATTAGGTGTTAGTAAATTTGAGCCCATATGGCATGGTCCTTATATTGTAAAAATTTTACTAGCAAAAGGGGTTTATGAGCTAGTTGATTATGATGACATTTGTTTAGGAAACCCCAAAAATGGTCTTTACCTGAAGAAATACTATGCTTAATTCACTTCGTCAAAACTTTGTACATTGTTGTATCATATTTTTATGTGTGTGTGGAAATTTTAGCATCTTTTTATGATTTTCTATTACTTCTCCTGCTTATCTTGTGTTACACTTGATTTGCAGATGTCGATGCTCCCTTAAACTTACATTGGCTTTGCTAATGGCGCTAGTCATAGTACTCAGAATTTGTCTTTCGCAACTTGGGCTATTTATTCACCCATTGATGAGTTAGTTAGTATTCATGGAATATGCCTTGGTCGAACAACGAATAACATCACAAAATATAGTGCAGTTATTGAGTTATTATCTGATGCCATTTCATTTGGTATTCGTTGATTGATCATTAGGTTAGATTCTCAACTCATAATATTACATTTAAACAATGTCTATTTAGTAAGAAGTTCCACAATGTTAAGAATGTTTTTGTGGGTTCATCTCTTGGAGAGAGAATTTGATTACATTGAATATCAACACATTCCAAGATATTTAAACACATTAACTAATGCATTGGCTAATTATGGGTTATATTGACATCTGTAACATTTGTAAGAAAAAAACAATATCCATCCACATATTGTACAAGACAAACTGAGATAATAATAGTAGTTTTATTAGTCAAAATGTTTGTAAAAAGTGTGGCTTTACAAAATGTCATCCAAGACATATGAGGCCCCGTGGCCTTTATTATCCAAACATGTTGATATATCAAAAAATAAAATCTAGCCCTATGACTAGCAGCTAAGCATGGTGATCATGGTAGTAGATGATGGCACAAGCTACTCATCATAGCAAGTGACTAATCGGCCCAGAAACTCCCATGGTATGCCTCTAATAATGGAGAGGCAAATCATCGATCCCAAAATCTGGGATATCCAGATTCAACCTCTTCAGGTTGTTCTCGAGCTCAGTTAAGGCCTATGCTGCATTGGGGTTCTATACCATAGGAGTTGTTGGCTACTCACCACGTCTCCCAAATCGACGTAGTCCTGGTGGCATGACTGGGCCCACATATGCATGATTATTTTGGATAGTTAGTTTTGGATGCCAAAAAATAAAAATAAAAAATTGAAAAACACAAAACAACCAAAATGTGAAATTTTTGCATATGTCACTCCACTGCATTCTGGAAGGAAGTGGGATATCCGGATCACCGGTGTAATCCATGTATGCATATGGAAATTCCTCGATCATGATGATCTAGCGTTCCATCCACCCAAAAAAGTCAGGAGTGTATCTCACAGTTAGGTCATCATCGCCTTCGTGGCATTCCATCAACGTAACTCACTTTAGCATACGAGGATCTCGAGGTCCTCCTACATCCATAGATACTTGTGGGGCAAGAAGGGGAATCCTGTCTAGAGTGAATGAGATCACAATGGAACCATACCCATTTTTTTTTAGTTTGTTAGTCTTTACTCTAGTCAATTTCCCTTTGAGATTGGCAACAACCCCTTCATACTAGTTGAATATGGTAGGTTGCGAACACTCCACAAAAATCTACATTTGAACCTTAATAAGAAAATGAAGCACTGTACTTCCACATAATCGTGCAACAATGAAAGCAATGGTCCTCAACGGAATCCTCTTAATAATTATGATGTCAATTCGTCCATCTTTGAGCTCGTCCCCTTAAAAACAATGTTGTTGTAGGTAAGTTGTTGTTGTTTCTCCACCTCATTTGTTCCCATACAAATAAATGTCAACCCCATAGCATGAAATCCTATTCACAAAATAGATGTCATCTGCATCTATGGTAAGTTTGTGGTCTCCAATATAGAAACACTCTTCTTGAACATTCCATGTTCTCACCATCCATGCCAGCAAATCTAGCTGAGCCTTCATGCTCGGGATCATGAAAATTTGTATAGACCATAATCTCTCAAGGGTTGTAGTGTTTATGGGTTATTCGAAGTGTTGGGTGTGTGTTATATTCTTTCCATGACTACCCCACGCGCGGGGGTGGTTACAAGGGGGCAGTTGGCCCCTATTGGGGGGTAGGGAGGGGGTTGGTAAGCCCCCTGTTGGGGGGTAAGGAGGGAGATGGTAGCCCCCCTACACAGGGTCCAGGGAAGCGCCCCGAGAAAATTATTTTTGGACCATATATTAGATGGGTGAACCTACCTATGGTTTTGTGAATGGATTTCGCACATGTTTTTGGGCATGATGGTTTTTTTTCCATGGTATTTTGTAGATCCAGTCAAGGGAGCTACAGTTATGTTCTAATCCAGGGTTAATGGATTCTTATATATATATCTATATCTATATCTATATATATATATATATATATGTGTGTGTGTGTGTGTGTGTGTGTGTGTGTGTGTGTGTGTGTGTGTGTGTATTATAACATTGAAAGAAATATAATGAAAAATCAATCTGGTAGTCTTGGTTTTGGGATCCTGGGGAAAATGTTTGTGTAAATTTGTTTTATGTTCTATGCTCTTGCCATTATTTATTTTCTGTTTTATATAATTCATATGTAGGTAATTTATGTACAGGGTTAAAACCTACAATTGGTATCAGAGTTGTTTAGGTTTCAAGGGGATGCCTTTGCTGCTAAGGGGTTTTTCTTGGGCCTATGGCAGACCCTGTTCAATGGGAGATCTACAGGATCGATTCTTATGGTGAAAGAAGATGGCGAGCAGTGGAAAGATAGAGATCAATAAATTTAATGGTCAGAGTTTTGAGTTGTGGAAAATCAAAATGGAGGATCTACTGGTGGATAAAGATCAGTGGATCATGGTAGATCTAGGTACTAAACCAACAACAATGTCAGCTGAATACTGGGTGAAGTTGGATCAAAAGGCAAAGAGCACAATACGATTGTGTGTCTCAGATTCAGTATTGTTGAATGTATCAAGGGAAGCTTCGGTGAAGGCTTTGTGGGACAAGTTAGGAACTTTGTACCAATCTAAGTCTCTGGTGAATAAACTATTCCTACGTAAAAAGTTGTATAGCCTGAGGATGAAAGATGGAGACTTGGTGACAGAGCATCTGAACGCCTTTAATATTGTGGTAAGCCAGTTATTATCTATTGATATTAAAATTTCAAATGAAGATAAGTGCATCAATTTGTTGTGTTCTCTACTAGATTCATGGGATAGTATGGTTGTTGTAATAGGTAGCAATGCAACTACCATGCAGTTTGATGAAATAGTCTCATCCTTGTTGTTTGAGGAGATGAGATGGAAAAATATGGAGGGCTAGAATGGTGATGCCTTGTCTATATGAGGACGGTCCCGGAAAATAAGTCCTCGAGTTGGAGATATAAAGCTAGAGGGAGATCTAAATCTCCAGGAAAACCTGTAAAGGTGTGCTTGAAATGTGGAAAGGAAGGGCACTTCAAAAGGGACCGTAGATCTAAAGCTCCTAGGAAAGGAAATGAATATGATGATGCTCCTTCTGGAGAGGTGAAAACCACTTCAGATGAAGGTGGGGATGTGTACTTGGCTTATTCTTCAAGAACACATGTAGACCATGAGGCATGGTTGATTGACTCATGTGCATCCTGTCGGGTGCAGGAATTGCACTTAAGAAAATTCCTCAGCACTTAATTGTCAACCCAGGGGTTTTGTAAGACGAAGCACAGGCAATGCTAGAAGTGGTATGAACTTTTCCTATTCCTAATCATAGTTCTTGAATGAAATGTTGCAGAATCATATAGAAAACAATCTTAAAGACAATTGACACCAAAGAAATTCTAGTGCTAGAATGTAAAAGAATAATTTGCGAGGAAATAAAGTAAAGGAACCTTCACACAACTGGAAGCAATCTTAAATTCTGAAATGAAATACTATGTTTATCTTCAGTATAGATGGCTAACATTTTAACAAGTGGGCCCTTGCAAGATCTATTTCCCAATTGATCTTCATTCTACACCAAGCAACCTGGTCTTGTACTATTACAATCTACTTGCACTAGTGCAGGTACAGTACTTTATGTGAAAAACTATATTTTACCTTCTTTACTGAATACTTATGTCTTTATGGAGGTTCTCTAAGCTTCAAGGCTTAGAGCACTCTCTTCCTGTGACAAGAGACTAGATCTTGCACCGAGACAGAGCTTCCTTCACCAAAGTTTCCAATTTACTTTAGAAAGAACTAAAAGACGCGTTGAAAAGAATTGCAATTGCAAGTTAGATTCTGACATAAATTACATGTGAAAAAAAAATTCTTTAATTAACTGAAATTGCAATGAAAGTAAATTTCATAAAGCAAAAACAATTTGAAATAATCAAGCAGCAGTCAAAGTAATTTGCATGCATGAACTGACTTTCAGCAATTCACTTATAACATTTACGTTCCTTGTTCTTAAGTCATAAACTGCAAGTATAAAGTATAATGTTTGTAATAACACTCTTTCTTAATTCATGTAAAGATCCTTCAGAAATGTAATCCTTAACATTGAGAATGATTACTTGAATTGACAATACATTTGCTTGCAGGAATAAATGAAATTATAAGCACGAAAGGAACATAACACTTGTTGTAAAGTAAAACCAGAGTGCATGAAACTACATGCACTAGTACATGAAGAATCTTCCTGCATGACCCAAGTGGAAGCAAACTAAGACAAAAATTGCAGGAAAAGAATTGTAGGAAAGAAATTACAAGAAAGTAATTTGCAGGAAAGAAATTGCAAGAAAGAAACAAACTTAATTAAACTTCCAAACTACGGATCCGTTCACGCTTGACTATAAAATGAATTAATCTCAGAACTTTGAAATAAACATAAGAGCAATCAAAGCCACACAATTGCAAATGAATAAATGTTCACACATACTTTTTAAATGGAAAAATCACAAGGGTAAACGAGCTGGTTTGGTTGGGCCCTAGCCAATCAACTCGTTTCCCGTTTAGGAAATGAAACAATTCAACACTTAATCACACATAAAATTGAAAGTAAAAACAACGTGAAGAAAACATGGCACGTTCCTTGTATTAACTTAATCAGAAAATATACATGATAGTGCAAGTCCATCCCGGAACTGAGGGCGATACAAAACTACAAAGTAAACAAAATTATAACTCAAATATCACTAGCTTTGCTCTACCTATAGTCTACATTATATACAGTCTCTCAGCTTTAGCCATATTCTGCTAATTACAGTCATTTCCTATTCAAGCCTTTCGGCCGAACAGACTAATAAATGAAATTTGAAAAACCGACTAATGGTTATAATAAAACGCGGACTTTGCAGGTTGTAGGCCATATTCTCAGCAAGCATCCCTGAATATACGCTGCCAATGTCCATCCTCACAACCAAACGGAGTTGTGGATCAAAAATTCCCGCGTGGAATATCACGGAGATCACAGAGCAACATCGTTGACGGTGCAGGAATCTACCTACACTGGTCACGCTAAATAATGATTAACACTTAGTTCTTCAATTAATTTTTAGGAAAGTTAAACATAAGTTACAAGAGATACTAAAAGACATGAAATATGTGTAAAATATTCAATAAAGCACTTAATAAATCTTAATTATGAATTACGAAGTATATGTAGGAATAAATGATTATCTTGGACTAGTGCAGGAATGAGAGGGTTAAATAGAGATAAAACAGAGGTTAAGGATTATAGGAATAGGTTAAAATTAGAGAAATTTGGGACACCAACATCCTCCCATCCCTAAGTTGTTGTGTGTCCTCAAACAACATTTTACCTTTTGCAAAAAATCTTCAAAAATGGGTGGCCAGCTCTCAGTCATGTACTTCAATACTTATCCCTGCTTTCACTACCTTTGGCTTTTCACCTATAGCCCCTTTCAGCTATTTAGTCACCTTCTTGAGGCATTTGTAGCACTTGGAAGCCCGATACTTCCATACTTTCACTCGTTGTTTCTACTTCTTGACCTCTGCAAGCAGCTCTACCTCACCTCGCTTTTGCCAATTTTGCTCTTTCATGACCTAGTTCAAAGCCTCCAAGTCATGAACTTGTTTCTCTAATTCCACTATTTGGTTGTTGAGGTAGAAGTTGGAGGGATCCGTGCTCAGATCCTGTTGTGCCCTACAACAACCCCCCATTTCATATCATTTATATTTACAAAATTATCATATGAAATGGGTCCCTTTAGAAGTTAATTGGTATCAATATTGCATTATTTGAAAAAGGTCCGCAAACCAAATGAAGACATTATATAAAACCTTTTGAAAAACCCATTTTTGATCAAATAAAACAATCTTTTATCATTGCGATAAAGCGATCGCAAGATCGCATATCGCAATGACATAGAAAACACAAATAAGTGACATATGGGTTCCTGCCGATGCGATATCGCTATCGGCTATCGGCGATACTCTATACGCAGTCTTAAAAGCACCCCAAGCCTTTCACCCCGATGCGATGGGATATCGCAATCGGCAATCGGCACTACCCTATGCACAATAATAAGGCGCCCAGGTCATACTCCCGCCGATGCGATATCGCAATCGGCAGTCGGCGATACACTATCTATGCACATTGTTATGCCCATTCACCCCGATGCGATGCGATTTCGCTATCGGCGATCGGTGGTATGCTATCCATATGTTTATATAATACCAATTCTCCCGATGCGATGCGATATCGCTATCGGCGATCAGGGTTTCAAAATTGTCAACAAAAGGATTTAAGTGTTCCCGACGCCCGATTATGATATAGCGCGGATTTCAAAAAAGCCATTAAATGGAGGGATATTATGATCAAATCATATTTAAAGCTTAATCTGCTAAGCAATGATGCACCTGCGCCCAACCGCCAAAACATCCATAGCACGCTTAAACAGGTCATTCGGCCGAATAATGGTATAATGGGCATTTAAGGGGTGGCAGGTCTTAAACGGCCATTTAATGTAATTGTAAGATCTTCCCATGGATTGTATCCGCGGCCATTTTTAGAGTTAATCTCTCAGCACACTTTGATCAATATATCTTTCCCATATTGGATTTTCATTGGCATATCTCTGTGTTACGTTTATTTTCGCCTCTGTGCAGAATTCATCCAAAGGAGAAAGCTCAAGCAAAATGGGGAAGAAATCCAAGAAGACCACAGGTGCTTCCGCTACACCAGCTGCAGGACAAGCTCTCGTGGACAAAAAGAAGGGATTGATATCTGATACTACATGTACGGGTCTCGTCAGAGTTACTTGGCAAGGTACCTACAACCTGATTGAAGCCGAAGAACCAGCAGTGAAAACAGTAGAAGCTACTGTGGATTTAACTCGTAAATCTGAGGGTACTCTTAAGGACTTAGCTGACTCCTTCCTTCACCGGATAGCAGCTAGGGAGCAAATTCCCCCATACACAGAAGTAGTGCGGTGGGCGATTGAAGAAATCCCAATCCTGGATAGAACCTTCAGAACCAGAGACGGGGGAATTTTCGGGTCATTCAGGGCAGATGATCTAAGGCAAATGTATCATTTGCCCGAGCCAGAGAAGATATATAATAAGGCGTTCCTGGAGAAATTTTCAAAAGAGAACGAAGTTGAATCCGAACCCATCCGGGATTGGAGACAAAATCCGGCCAAGCACAAACATGAATCTTCCGGTAAGTACTCGGTTGATTCTCTGGCTTCTCCTTATTGCTATGCTGGAATAATGATGTGTAGATTATGGGGATTGCATGACTCTGCTAATTTTACCATAGAAATGGTTCCCTTAATGGAAGCAGCATGCAACAGTGTAATTATGGATTGGGCCACTATCCTCTCAGACAAATTAGCAACAGCTTTGCTTGAGTTTAGAAGCAAGACCCGTATTTCTGAAAGGGTAATTCCCCCATTTTACTACAGTGCCTATATTCTAGATACCCTGTGTTTTAACTCTGAATTCCCTGTACTCGGCTGGAGGTGGACTGCACAAGACCCCACGCCTATTCATATATATCATCAGAAATTGTGGAAATATTCTTATAAACATCATCTATACCAAGTCTGTAATGGCTTTATGTTGCCTATTTATTATTCCATTTTTGATAAACCTACTCCCAAGATTTCTTATCAAGCCGGAATTGATTTAACCGTAATAGGTAGATGGTTTGGAGAGGAGAGATTTACCTACATAAGAGTTTTCGGTAGCCAAGCCAGACCTCATGTCCTCCCTTTATACATACCGGATAAACTTCTGGCAAGGGAAATTTCTTACCAAATCATTGCTGAGAGTGTAACACAAACACTCAAGAAAAATAAGAAGCAAGGCTGGCCCTCTTTTCCTTTGAGATGCGGTGTATATACCTTGCATGACCTCAAACATGCAGAAAAGGAAGCTACAAAGATTCAATCCTTAACTCTGGCGACTCTCCCAAATAGGCAGTTTGATCCAAACAAAGTTGCCTATACTGCACTAGAACAGGCCAAATTGACAAGATTTGACCATAAAGAAGATATGTTTGACGACCTGTTCTCTTCAGCTGAGACAATAAATCAGGTTAAAGCATTCGCCAAAGCGAAATATAATGATGAAGGGTTGACTGAATTTAATAAACTTAGAGAACAGAGGTTGCAAACTCTGCCTCTAGATTTACTAGCGACAACCCCAGCGACATCATCAAGCGAGCCTAGTCGGCAACAGTCAAAGGAACCTCCGGTTATAACAAAGGATCAAAAGAAAGAACAGGAGGAAAAATAGAGGAGAGAACAGGAGGAAAAGCAGAGGAAAGAAAAAGAAGAAAAGCAGAAGAGAGTGCAGGAGGAAAAACAGAGAAGAGAGAAAGAGGAAAAGCAAAAGAAAGAGCATGAGGAAAGGCAAAAGAAAGAACAAGAGGAACAGCAGAAGAGAGAACAGGAAAAAGTGCGGAAGGAGTCCCAAGCCGAAAAGAAAAAACAAACCACCATTGATGTCAATATAGATACTCGTATTGACCCTAAATTGCTCCAGGAATGGAAGCAATTTGATTCCATCATCAGTGGGTTGGAATGTTCAAAAGATACAGACACTTCCAAGACAACGGACACACCGGAAATCACTTCATCACAGGTTCTGAGTGGAACCAGCGGCCCACCCATTTCTAAAGACGTTGAGATAATACCAAAGGACCCCTCCGACCAAATCATTCTCCAGGTAGAAGATATTCCTCCCCTGGATGTTTTCTACAGCCCGAGGCATAAAGCAGTGGTGAAACGACAAAGGAAAAGAAGAAGGACTGATCAACCTTCCCTTTTCCCAGAGCAAACTGTTACGGGCAATGTGGTTTGGAAGGAGGAATTTGACCCCTCCGACGACCTGACAAAACTGTCGCAGTATGCGGGAGCCTATTCGGCAGCGACAATTGATAAGGCATCGGAGGTAAGTCTTCTACTAAAAACCAAGGATCAAGAGATTTTCTCATTACAGGCAGAGTTAGCTGAGACAAAGCAGAAGGCAGAGCAGCAATTGTTGACACAACAGCAAGTGAACAGTCAACTAACTCAACAATTGCAGGCAGAAAAGCAAAGGATCGACCAAAGCGCGATCCAGAAACAGAAAGAATTATCAGAGGCATTGGCACAATTAAAGGCAGCGAATGAGCAAATGATGAAAACAAAAGATGAGCAAATTGCTCAATTGTCATCACAGCTCGAAAAAATAAAGGGCGTTCCACAAGTGGCTGAATTTAGAGCAGAAGCATTACAAATAAACACTGCATTAATATCCCAAATTAAGCTTCTGTGTCAACAAATCGCCCAGGCAGAGCCACTGTGTGAATTAACGGCATCCATAAATAAGCAGGTAGAGAAGGCCAAAACTGAATTGGATCAAGCCGAAGAAACCATAGCTGCATTTCTTGACTGGAAAGATTCTGATCAAGGACAAGCGGCGAATTTGCCCAGGATCCTAGAAACACATAAAGATATACTCTTTACGGAATGGCAGTCCCAGTTAATGAGAGCAGAGAGGGCAGCTTCAAGATGTAAATCAACTTCCAGCAATCTAGTTGAACTGGTTAATAACACTCTCTATTTATCAAACATGATCTCCCAATGCACATCAGGAAAGTTGACAACAACGAACACATTGGAGCAATCATGTTATCCTGATTTAGAGGAAAAGGGGAGATTAATCGCTGGGATTAACAGTTTAACCTGGGACACATATTGGTTCTTCCTGTAAAGCCGCATACACAGAGAGCCGCTCTTAAGTGCCTAACAGATGCGATCGGGTATATGATTCTCGATATTCAGGATGCCACCTATGCCACCCAACTCAGTTCGCGCCTCAACAAACCTCCTGAAGTAGAGCCAATGCTTGCGATAAGTCAGCTCAGATTTAAAGGCAAGAAGCCTACTTGATGAATCATGCCGCCGATTGCTAGATCGCTGAGGAAAATAGGATTAAGATTAATTGATACCGATTTAGTAGGATTTCAATTTAGTAGATATTTAGATTAATTTAGTATTTATAGACCCTTTCATTGTTTTGGAAAGGGTCGTAAAGTTTTGTACCAGACTTAAAGACTGAAGTTTGCACTATTGTGCTTCAGTCAATATTTTTTTTTTTGAAACTGGACCAGTTGTTCTTAATTCAACAAGGAAGTTTTTTATGCAATTGTGCACTATTGTCTTTGTTGAGAATGTTTCTGCGTTGAAGGAAGAATTACAAGTAGCGATTGATATTAGGAGTGTCAAGCAGCTCATATGGTATTTCTATCTATGTCTGAATTCATTCCTTTCATATGAATTGTTATGTGATTATTCTTGCTATTATTGATTATATGCATGCGCTGTAACAAAAGATCTATATTCATTCCACTATTGGAGGGTTTATGATGTGCCTTTCTTTTTAATCATGTATATGTCAATGATATAAATGATAAGTGTGGTAATATCGCTTTAATCGCTTTGCTTAACTATTTAAGCATAGTAATCATGAATGAAATAATGTCCATGTCTTTCAAATGGAGTCATCTATATGCCTGTTTATAGACACGGATCATCAAGCGCTGCACTTTAAAGCTCAATAAGTTCCCGGGATAGATCATAGTTTATGTATTCTTGTTAATAGTTTTAGTTATTCGCTCACCGCTAGTTTAGTTTATAAATCATCCATTCATCCCGTTTATCCACTTTTGGGAAACTGGTCCCATTATCCCCAGTCGGAGCCACTATTCCAAACGGGAAAGGTGTTGTACTAAGGTTCGGACCGGGTGGTTATCCCCAATGTTGTTGCAGCGATTTTCGAGGCATCAACATTTTTGGCACTAGAAGGAGGGCCTGACTGTGAATGGCAAAAAAACCCAAATCTGCAAGCCATTCTAAGAGTAATTCTCCCTCCGAATCCCCTCGAACTTCTCATTCGCATGCTGGTTCTCCAGTATCCAAACAAGAAGAAGAGGAATCAACTACCACTGCTCAAACCCATCATACTCCAGAACAATTAAGTCTTGAATCACCTGAAGTCCAGTCTCTTATCCACAAACTTCAGAGCTTCTCGATTTCACCACAGAAATCTGAGGTATCACAAAGCAGTGTGACTTCGCAGTTCAATTTACCTCACCCTCTCACCAGACTTCAGAGCGAAAAGCTCGGTATTGAACCCACTGAGTTCCCTTTACCCAAAAGGAAAAAGGCGAAGAAAAATACTGAAGGATCTGACAGTGAAGAGCTTTCATCCACATCCTCCATTTCAACTTCTCATCTGCAAAGTCAACCATCCACTCCCCCATTACATATTGTTGTTCACCAGGGATTAGAAGCTTCAGCATCCCAACCTGCTCATTCCTCGACATTATTTCCTTCCCAGACATCTGGAGTTCCAGCGGTAGTATCAATCACTACTGCTATTATAATGGCAGATCCATGGACCAGATCTGGTGCAGTCAATATGCCTGCACCATTGCATCCATTACCAGATGCTCCTGAAAAATGGCTACCCAAGTTTAATCCAGATGATGGGACCCAGGCTGAGGAACACATTAATAATTTCATGTTAGCAGTTAACTTGAAAGGAGTAACAGAACAAGATGTTGTTGTTAGACTTTTCCCTTACACCTTGCAAGGATCAGCAGGATCCTGGTATTTCTCTTTACCCTCTGGTTCCATTACCAGTTGGAACACTTGCCAAGAGCAGTTTCTTACCAAATATGGAGATGATAGGTCTTTGGCTACCCTAATAAACGATCTCTCCAATCTGAGAATAGAGCATAGGGAACCAATTAAGGAATTTAATGCCCGCTTCAATAAACTCCTGAATAAAATCCCTACAGCCTCCAAACCAAGTGAACAAATTCGAAGCGAATGGTATATCACCGCCCTACCTGCCAATATAGCCATTTTTGTAGACAGGGCTGGGAAACCTACCTTAGCTGAAAACATGAGAGAAGCACTTGCTGTGGAAAAACGCATCAATGCTCTAGAGAAGAAAGCTGCTCTGGAAGACAGAAAAGCCAAAAAATTTCTTTTAAAGATGACTCAAGAAAGAAGACCCCAAAAGACCCATATGACATGGAAGGTTTGCAAAAAGTCCTAAAACTTTATCAAATGAAATGGTTGAGATAAAGAAACAGGTAGCCGAAACCTCAACCAAAAGACCCTTTAGGACTTATAAGAGAAATGAATCAAAGCCACCAAATGTCATATCTAATGCAGATTCAGAGCAAGAAGAAGAAGAGGAAGAAGAAACAATCTTACCAACTGATGATGAAGAAGAAATAGTGGAATGTCATGGAATGTGGGATTTTATACTCCCCAACTCTGATACCGATAATGAAGAGGAAGCGTTCCCGGTCACTACCAGGAGTAAAAGTACTTCCGAACCTGTTCAGGTAACATCAAAGAAAAGGAGTGTTGGTGCCGCTACAACCAAAGAAAAAATACCTGCAAAGAAACCACCTGCAGCAGTTCCTCAAAACCAGCCTTCAACTTCTAATGCTCCTTCAACATCTAAAACATTAGTGGTATCCGATTCAATGGAGTATAACATTGTTGATGACATGAAGAAAACTAAAGCAAACATTACTATGTTTGAACTTAGTAAATTAAAGCATCAGCAGAAATTACTTCTTAAAGAATTGAATGTTGTTCCTTCTACACCTCTTCCCAGTGCAAAAGCTGCTAATGATTCAGGCCAACCTCCTCCAGGTATGGTTGAAGCTACCGATTCAGTTCTGATTGGAGATAGATCAAATTCTCATACTCCACCCTTCCTTCTAACCTATGAGATCTATAACAGAAACCTGCACAACTGTTTAATTGACTCAGGGGCATCGTCTAACATAATGCCAGCTTCAGTTTGTTCTAAACTGAACATTGAACCCCAGAAGTCTGCTATTCATATTGTACAGTTGGACAGGACCAAAGTACAGGTTGTGGGAGAGATTAATTCCGTAACTATCAGGTTGTCTGCAGATCCCAGAGTAGTACAAAGGATTGACATCCTAATAGCCGATATACCTGAATTTTACGGTTTAATTTTGAGTAGGGATTGGTCCGAAAAATTGCATGGGTATATTTCCACTGATTGGTCACATATGTGGCTTCCCTATAAGGGTAAGCCAAATCAAATAAGGATCGATCGAGAGAAACATATGACCCATACAGTTACTGAATTTGAGCAAGAAAACCAACCCGTAGCGTTCAACAACAACATTTTGGGGAATTATTCATCAGAGTCATTCTTTGGCAACTTTGTTGCCCAACCATCCCCTTTCTCAGTCAATCATTTTACATCTCAGATTGAGAATTTTTCACAAACAGATAGGTCTAGATGTTTCAATGATACTGAGAAAACTGTAAATACAATTGTTAATACTTCTTTATTTTGGTCATTATATTTCGATGGGTCCAAGTCTAGCGAGGGCTCAGGAGCAGGATGTATTTTGGTTAGCCCACAAGGAGAAAAGACAATGCTGTCCTGTAGGCTAGAATTTGAATGCACTAACAATACAGCCGAATATGAAGCCTTAGTCTAGGGATTATATAAAGCAATCGGCCTTAAAGTGCAATATCTAAAAGTATTCGGCGATTCTGAAATTATTGTTAAACAGGTGAGGAATGCAATCCATTGTCTTTCAAATCACCTCAAGCATTATCAATCGCTAGTACAAGAACTTACCTCGCACTTCTCCGCATTCAACATTTCCTCCATCCCTAGGTCTCAAAACTCAGCAGCCGATCTCCTAGCTAATGTAGCTTCCAAGCTCCTACCTTCTGAAGACTACAGCCCAGATAGATTTTCCATAGAATTGCTTTTTAGGCCTTCAATTCCTGACAATGTCACTAATTGGAGAGTATTCAACCATGATGAGGATATTTTACAATTCTTAACTTCTGAAAAGTCCTATGATAATCAAATCATTGAGGAAGATGAGCATGACTCCCAAATGAGAGAAACACCTCAGGAAAATGCAATTCCTAAGCCTGTGGTAAAGCTGGAGAATCTTTATGATATTAAAGACAGGTTTAAACCTGTGACTAATGCAAAGCTCCAAAGCTCTACCCTAAGGTTTGAATTGATAAATCTAGGTACTGAGCAAGCTCCTCAAAATATTAATTTAGGATTAGGACTTTCCTTTGAAGAGAAAGAGGCATTCATTAAACTGTTAAGGAAAAATAAACAGGTTTTTGCTTGGAAATATGATGATTTGAAGACATATGATACATCTATTATCCAGCATACCATTCCGGTACTTCCCGATCAGAAACCCATTCAGCAGAAGTTAAGAAAAATACATCCAAACTTAGAGAGCCAGATAAAATCGGAACTTAACAAACTCTTGAAAGCCAAGATTATTTTTCCTGTCTGACACTCAAACTGGGTCTCTAATATGGTGCCAGTTAGAAAGAAAAATGGCGACATTCGGATCTGTATTGATTTCAGAAATTTGAACAAAGCGAGCTTGAAAGACAATTTCCCATTACCTACTATGGAGCAAATACTTCAATCAGTAGCAGGCTCTGAATTGATGTCCTTTCTAGATGGTTTCTCAGGATATAACCAAGTCCTAGTTCATCCTGATGACCAGCTTAAAACTACATTCAGAACAAAATGGGGAACATATGCATATCAGAAAATGCCTTTCGGACTTATAAATGCAGGAGCGACATTCCAAAGAGCTATGGATATAGCTTTTAGAGGGTTGATTAATAGAAAAGTAGTCGTCTATCTAGACGATATTACTGTATTCTCTAAGGACAGGTATAATCATTTGCATGATCTAAATCAAATTTTTCAACGTTGCAAAAGATATGGTATTTCCCTTAACCCTAAAAAGTCTTTCTTTTCTCTTGACCAAGGAAAGCTCTTAGGCTTTATTGTGTCTAAAGATGGCATTTATATTGATCCTGATCGGATCAAAGAAATCTCTGAAATCCCTTTCCCACACAATAAAAAATCGATGCAGTCATTTTTAGGCCAGATCAATTTTGTTAAAAGATTTGTTCCAGATTTTTCTCAAATTATTTTGCCACTTCAAACTATGATCAAGAAAAATTCAGTCTTTAAGTGGGGATCAGCAGAAAAAGAAGCTTTTGATCTAATCAAGCAATCAATAATCAATGCCCCAGCCTTAAATACTCCAAATTTTTCTAATCATTTTACATTGTATACCATCGCATCCAACTCGTCGTATGCTGCAGTACTCACGCAACTAAATGATCACAATCTGGAAGCACCCATTTCATTTTTTAGCTCAAATCTTCAGGGTGCTGAATTGAATTACTCCGAAGTAGAAAAACAAGCCTTTGTTGTATTTAAAGCAGTCAAACATTATAGACCCTTCCTTTTGAAAACCCACACAAAAGTTATAGTTCCTTTCCCTGCAGTTAGGCAACTATTAATCCAAAAAGAACTGGGTGAAAAAAGGGCAAATTGGGTCACAGCGCTTCAAGAATATGACTTAGAAATTAGGCCAGCAAAGATTGTTAGGGGCCAAGGTTTTTGCAGGATATTGGCAGGAGCATCCAACATTCCAGAATCAAGCGATACAGATCAAACTGAGGAAATCAATCAGATAAGTGTTACTGATTCTGAATCTCAATATGCAGATTTAATCTTTTATTTAAAGAATGGTTATGCACCTCCAAACCTGTCTTACAAGAACAAAAGGGCCATTAGGCTAAAAGCAAAGAATTTTACAATTATTGATGATGTGCTTTTTAAGCAGAATTATGATTCTATTTTATTAAGATGTCTTGAGAAACCTGAAGCACAAAAGGTTTTGCAGGAGTTACATGATGGACCAGCAGGAGGACATTTTGGAGCTGACACAACAGCTCACAAAATTATTCATGCTGGATATTATTGGCCCACTCTGTTTAAAGATGCCCACGAGTATGTAAGGAAATGCCTCAATTGTCAAACTTCTAGTGGAAGACAACAAAATCAGCTTTCCCTCTGCAACCAGTCAACATTGAACAACCATTTGAGCAATGGGGATTGGACATCATTGGGGAGATTACTCCACCTTCTTCCAAACAACATAAGTATATCCTTACTGCTACCGATTATTTTACTAAGTGGGTTGAGGCAATCCCTTTGAAGACAGCAAATTCTGAAGCAATCATTGAATTCATAGATCAATTCATCATTACCAGGTTTGGTGTCCCAAATGCTCTTGTTTTTGATAATGCATCTTATTTCTCAGGCAATGCTATGTTTGATTTCGCTATTAAAAGAGGATTTAAATTAAAGTATTCTGCTAATTACTATCCCCAGGGTAATGGTTTAGCAGAGTCTACTAATAAAAATCTGATCAAAATCATTAAGCGAACTATCGAACAGAATCATAAAAACTGGCATAAATCCTTAATGTTTGCATTATGGGCTGATAGGATAACACAGAAAGCTTCTATAGGATCTTCCCCATTCAACCTTGTGTATGGAAAAGAAGCAGTACTGCCCACAAATCTTGTTCTTCTTTCTTTAGCCCTAGTTCAGTTCATTGAGGAGACTCCTTCTTCTTCTATTCAGCTTAGACATGATCAAATTCTAAAACTAGAAGAAGAAAGAGAAAAAGCCAGGGTTATTCATGCCAAACATCAGCAAGTCATCAAGGCAGCTTTTGATTCAGTCTCATCCGGTTCAAAACAATTTCAAGTCGGTGATTTAGTTCTGAAATGGGACAAAGCCCATGAGGACAAGGGAAAACACACCAAGTTCCAGAAGATGTGGCTTGGACCATTTCAGATCTGTGAAAAGATAGGCCATTCAACCTTTATATTGCAAGACTTATCAGGGTTGAGAGATTCTCTCCCTGTTAATGGCCTTATCTTGAAGAAATTCTTTAATTGAGGAGGTAACCCCTTCTCCTTTTAGTTTGATAGATTTTTGTAGTTTGTAGGATTCTGTTTGGAAAATAATGTTGTAAGGTATCTTCTATTGACCTTTGCTGTGTTTGAAAATTTGATCTACAGAAGTAGTGTGATATTTGCTTTTAAAATAATAGAACTCTTAACCAAAAGGGATAATTTCTAGGAAATTAGGTATCATTGTATTCTGAAACCACATTTCAAGTTTTGTGAACTCCTCTCAAAGTTTAAAAGTATTGTAAATCATTTTCTGTTTTCAAATTGGTCTCAAAAAGTTATCAATATCAAGATAGAAGCTAATCCAATTTCATCATCTTCAACTCTTACCCTGTCATCCATTTACTCTTAAGGAGAAGATTGTTCATCCCATTCACTAAAGTTTATGATTACTCAGAGTGTAATTCTAAAATATCTGATATTAAAGATAAGAGGTCTTATTACAAGCCTGCTTACCATGTTCATAGGGAAATAGTTTAACCGACATTACCAATACTGCATACCAAAACAGGGTAATGGCTTAAAATTATAAGACAAGGGGTCTCATCACGAGCCAGCTTGTTCGGTTAGATTACTACCAGTGAATGGCATTGTCAATAGCTGGCCACCAAACCAGGACAATGGCTTTTTATCTTATCAATAATAGAAAAAGGAAAATGAAATACAAAATATGAAAACATGTTTTGAATTCATTCTGTTAATCACACTCTTAATTGGATGAAACAATGGACAATAGCATGGTTAAAAGGTATCCCTGTCAAAACTATAAACGTTTGCTGGCAGCAGAGGCTCTACCTATGACAGAAGAGTTCACTATAAAAGCTGATTTGGAAAAGTTTTCTGTTTTATCATTATAAACCAATAGAGGCCTATTTAAAACTTAGAATGTATCTATTTTCTTAAAAAAGAGAGGAATTTAGCAAAAATAGATTCATTTTACTTGGAATGCATACATATCTAGTTATATTAGAATTTTCCCCTTTGATTAGAACTCTATTTTGCAAAAGTTTAAGTATTTCTATGCTTTTCAGAGATAACTGGTTCTTCCAGCGAATCGCCAATTGTTGTGCCCTACAACAACCCCCCATTTCATATCATTTATATTTACAAAATTATCATATGAAATGGGTCCCTTTAGAAGTTAATTGGTATCAATATTGCATTATTTGAAAAAGGTCCGCAAACCAAATGAAGACATTATATAAAACCTTTTGAAAAACCCATTTTTGATCAAATAAAACAATCTTTTATCATTGCGATAAAGCGATCGCAAGATCGCATATCGCAATGACATAGAAAACACAAATAAGTGACATATGGGTTCCCGCCGATGCGATATCGCTATCGGCTATCGGCGATACTCTATACGCAGTCTTAAAAGCACCCCAAGCCTTTCACCCCGATGCGATGGGATATCGCAATCGGCAATCGGCAATACCCTATGCACAATAATAAGGCGCCCAGGTCATACTCCCGCCGATGCGATATCGCAATCGGCAGTCGGCGATACACTATCTATGCACATTGTTATGCCCATTCACCCCGATGCGATGCGATTTCGCTATCGGCGATCGGTGGTATGCTATCCATATGTTTATATAATACCAATTCTCCCGATGCGATGCGATATCGCTATCGGCGATCGGGGTTTCAAAATTGTCAACATAAGGATTTAAGTGTTCCCGACGCCCGATTATGATATAGCGCGGATTTCAAAAAAGCCGTTAAATGGAGGGATATTATGATCAAATCATATTTAAAGCTTAATCTGCTAAGCAATGATGCACCTGCGCCCAACCGCCAAAACATCCATAGCACGCTTAAACAGGTCATTCGGCCGAATAATGGTATAATGGGCATTTAAGGGGTGGCAGGTCTTAAACGGCCATTTAATGTAATTGTAAGATCTTCCCATGGATTGTATCCGCGGCCATTTTTAGAGTTAATCTCTCAGCACGCTTTGATCAATATATCTTTCCCATATTGGATTTTCATTGGCATATCTCTGTGTTACGTTTATTTTAGCCTCTGTGCAGAATTCATCCAAAGGAGAAAGCTCAAGCAAAATGGGGAAGAAATCCAAGAAGACCACAGGCGCTTCCGCTACACCAGCTGCAGGACAAGCTGTCGTGGACAAAAAGAAGGGATTGATATCTGATACTACATGTACGGGTCTCGTCAGAGTTACTTGGCAAGGTACCTACAACCTGATTGAAGCCGAAGAACCAGCAGTGACAATAGTAGAAGCTACTGTGGATTTAACTCGTAAATCTGAGGGTACTCTTAAGGACTTAGCTGACTCCTTCCTTCACCGGATAGCAGCTAGGGAGCAAATTCTCCCATACACAGACGTAGTGCGGTGGGCGATTGAAGAAATCCCAATCCTGGATAGAACCTTCAGCACCAGAGACGGGAGAATTTTCGGGTCATTCAGGGCGGATGATCTAAGGCAAATGTATCATTTGCCCGAGCCAGAGAAGATATATAATAAGGCGTTCCTGGAGAAATTTTCAAAAGAGAACGAAGTTGAATCCGAACCCATCCGGGATTGGAGACAAAATCCGGCCAAGCACAAACATGAATCTTCCGGTAAGTACTCGGTTGATTCTCTGGCTTCTCCTTATTGCTATGCTGGAATAATGATGTGTAGATTATGGGGATTGCATGACTCTGCTAATTTTACCATAGAAATGGTTCCCCTAATGGAAGCAGCATGCAACAGTGTAATTATGGATTGGGCCACTATCCTCTCAGACAAATTAGCAACAACTGTGCTTGAGTTTAGAAGCAAGACCCGTATTTCTGAAAGGGTAATTCCCCCATTCTACTACAGTGCCTATATTCTAGATACCCTGTGTTTTAACTCTGAATTCCCCGTACTCGGCTGGAGGTGGACTGCACAAGACCCCACGCCTATTCATATATATCATCAGAAATTGTGGAAATCTTCTTATAAACATCATCTATACCAAGTCTGTAATGGCTTTATGTTGCCTATTTATTATTCCATTTTCGATAAACCTGCTCCCAAGATTTCTTATCAAGCCGGAATTGATTTAACCGCAATAGGTAGATGGTTTGGAGAGGAGAGATTTACCTACATAAGAGTTTTTCGGTAGCCAAGCCAGACCTCATGTCCTCCCTTTATACATACCGGATAAACTGCTGGCAAGGGAAATTTCTTACCAAATCATTGCTGAGAGTGTTACACAAACACTCAAGAAAAATAAGAAGCAAGGCTGGCCCTCTTTTCCTTTGAGATGCGGTGTATATACCTTGCATGACCTCAAACATGCAGAAAAGGAAGCTACAAAGATTCAATCCTTAACTCTGGCGACTCTCCCAAATAGGCAGTTTGATCCAAACAAAGTTGCCTATACTGCACTAGAACAGGCCAAATTGACAAGATTTGACCATAAAGAAGATATGTTTGACGACCTGTTCTCTTCAGCTGAGACAATAAATCAGGTTAAAGCATTCGCCAAAGCGAAATATAATGATGAAGGGTTGACTGAATTTAATAAACTTAGAGAACAGAGGTTGCAAACTCTGCCTCTAGATTTACTAGCGACAACCCCAGCGACATCATCAAGCGAGCCTGGTCGGCAACAGTCAAAGGAACCTCCGGTTATAACAAAGGATCATAAGAAAGAACAGGAGGAAAAGCAGAGGAGAGAACAGGAGGAAAAGCAGAGGAAAGAAAAAGAAGAAAAGCAGAAGAGAGTGCAGGAGGAAAAACAGAGAAGAGAGAAAGAGGAAAAGCAAAAGAAAGAGCATGAGGAAAGGCAAAAGAAAGAACAAGAGGAACAGCAGAAGAGAGAACAGGAAAAAGTGCGGAAGGAGTCCCAAGCCGAAAAGCAAAAACAAACCACCATTGATGTCAATATAGATACTCGTATTGACCCTAAATTGCTCCAGGAATGGAAGCAATTTGATTCCATCATCAGTGGGTTGGAATGTTCAAAAGATACAGACACTTCCAAGACAACGGACACACCGGAAATCACTTCATCACAGGTTCTGAGTGGAACCAGCGGCCCACCCATTTCTAAAGACGTTGAGATAATACCAAAGGACCCCTCCGACCAAATCATTCTCCAGGTAGAAGATATTCCTCCCCTGGATGTTTTCTACAGCCCGAGGCATAAAGCAGTGGTGAAACGACAAAGGAAAAGAAGAAGGACTGATCAACCTTCCCTTTTCCCAGAGCAAACTGTTACGGGCAATGTGGTTTGGAAGGAGGAATTTGACCCCTCCGACGACCTGACAAAACTGTCGCAGTATGCGGGAGCCTATTCGGCAGCGACAATTGATAAGGCATCGGAGGTAAGTCTTCTACTGAAAACCAAGGATCAAGAGATTTTCTCATTACAGGCAGAGTTAGCTGAGACAAAGCAGAAGGCAGAGCAGGCAGAGCAGCAATTGTTGACACAACAGCAAGTGAACAGTCAACTAACTCAACAATTGCAGGCAGAAAAGCAAAGGATCGACCAAAGCGCGATCCAGAAACAGAAAGAATTATCAGAGGCATTGGCACAATTAAAGGCAGCGAATGAGCAAATGATGAAAACAAAAGATGAGAAAATTGCTCAATTGTCATCACAGCTCGAAAAAATAAAGGGTGTTCCACAAGTGGCTGAATTTAGAGCAGAAGCATTACAAATAAACACTGCATTAATATCCCAAATTAAGCTTCTGTGTCAACAAATCGCCCAGGCAGAGCCACTGTGTGAATTAACGGCATCCATAAATAAGCAGGTAGAGAAGGCCAGAACTGAATTGGATCAAGCCGAAGAAACCATAGCTGCATTTCTTGACTGGCAAGATTCTGATCAAGGACAAGCGGCGAATTTGCCCAGGATCCTAGAAACACATAAAGATATACTCTTTACGGAATGGCAGTCCCAGTTAATGAGAGCAGAGAGGGCAGCTTCAAGATGTAAATCAACTTCCAGCAATCTAGTTGAACTGGTTAATAACACTCTCTATTTATCAAACATGATCTCCCAATGCACACCAGGAAAGTTGACAACAACGAACACATTGGAGCAATCATGTTATCCTGATTTAGAGGAAAAGGGGAGATTAATCGCTGGGATTAACAGTTTAACCTGGGACACATATTGGTTCTTCCTGGTAAAGCCACATACACAGAGAGCCGCTCTTAAGTGCCTAACAGATGCGATCGGGTATATGATTCCCGATATTCAGGATGCCACCTATGCCGCCCAGCTCAGTTCGCGCCTCAACAAACCTCCTGAAGTAGAGCCAATGCTTGCGATAAGTCAGCTCAGATTTAAAGGCAAGCAGCCTACTTGATGAATCATGCCGCCGATTGCCAGATCGCTGAGGAAAATAGGATTAAGATTAATTGATACCGATTTAGTAGGATTTCAGTTTAGTAGATATTTAGATTAATTTAGTATTTATAGACCCTTTCATTGTTTTGGAAAGGGTCGTAAAGTTTTGTACCAGACTTAAAGACTGAAGTTTGCACTATTGTGCTTCAGTCAATATTTTTTTTTTGAAACTGGACCAGTTGTTCTTAATTCAACAAGGAAGTTTTTTATGCAATTGTGCACTATTGTCTTTGTTGAGAATGTTTCTGCGTTGAAGGAAGAATTACAAGTAGCGATTGATATTAGGAGTGTCAAGCAGCTCATATGGTATTTCTATCTATGTCTGAATTCATTCCTTTCATATGAATTGTTATGTGATTATTCTTGCTATTATTGATTATATGCATGCGCTGTAACAGCAGATCTATATTCATTCCACTATTGGAGGTTTTATGATGTGCCTTTCTTTTTAATCATGTATATGTCAATGATATAAATGATAAGTGTGGTAATATCGCTTTAATCGCTTTGCTTAACTATTTAAGCATAGTAATCATGAATGAAATAATGTCCATGTCTGTCAAATGGAGTCATCTATATGCCTGTTTATAGACACGGATCATCAAGCGCTGCACTTTAAAGCTCAATAAGTTCCCAGGATAGATCATAGTTTATGTATTCTTGTTAATAGTTTTAGTTATTCGCTCACCGCTAGTTTAGTTTATAAATCATCCATTCATCCCGTTTATCCACTTTTGGGAAACTGGTCCCATTATCCCCAGTCGGAGCCACTATTCCAAACGGAAAAGGAGATGTACTAAGGTCCGGACCGGGTGGTTATCCCCAATGTTGTTGCAGCGATTTTCGAGGCATCAACAGATCCTCTGGTGTAAATTCCTTCTCTGCAATGGACTCCAAGCAAGTCTTATCATTGTCGAGACTAAGGTCGTCTAGTGTTTGCATTATGACATCGCCAAAAGTTTCTGCGCCCGAGGTTTCCTTATCACCAAGGGTTTTGATGCCCTCCACAACCTTTGTACCAAGGGTTTCAGTACCTTATGCACTTAACTCCACAAGGTTTTTAATGCCTTGTTCTTCTAATTCTTCAGGGGATTCGTTACCCTGTTCATTTAAACCAATAGGGGCTTCAGTACCTTGTTCATCAAAAACATCAGGGGCTTCAATACCATGTTCATAAAAGACATTGAGGGTTTCAATGTACTATTCATCGAAATTGTCAAGGGGCTCCATGTGCCATGCCTCATCATCCTCGTGACCCTCTGCCTGAACTTCTTCTGCACTCGGTGTCATCTTCTTCTTTCTTAATGTGTGAAGAACGGTAGACAACAATATGTCATCTTCCTTTTCCAGGTTTTCTTCATTTACCATGTTGTGGGCCGCTGCATCTACAAGCACTGAAAGGTTATGGTCTTTAGGCGAAACTTGAGGTGATTCATCAATCACAATCAGGGAGCTTGACCGATACTGATTCGTCCTAGTCTTCTTCCTTGTTGAGGTTCTGGTTTTTCTTTTCTTTGCCAAGGGCAGAGTTTCTTCGATAAAATTCTTTTCCACTTGCGCTGATGTGCTTTTACCCTTTTGCTTGGTAGGGGACAGTGTCTCTACCTTCCTTTTATTGCTTGTACTCATGCCAGCATACTTCCCTGCACTCCTCACCCGAAACTCCTTTAGGAATGCCTTCCAGGTCACTCCCTTCTCTTCCAGCACTTTCTTGATGAGGATTGTGATAAGCCCATGATGATATAACTTATTTGCAACTTGGCTTGCATTCCCACTCTGCACACCTTTCACCATTTTCTTGAGACTTCGGAGCAAATAGTAAGGAAAATTGATAAGTTTCCCTGACTCAAATTGCAACAAAAAATTCTTGTGGTACACAAATGCTAATGTGTAACATCCCTCGCAGGTCACAAATTTCTGTAGTATGAATAGGAGGTCTCGCCATTTTCCAAGCATGGCGCTCTGCGGAAGCCCATTCTTCCAGTTAACCTCAAGCTTTTTGTCACTCACAAACCGACGCCATCGTTTCTTTTCAAGCCACTCCTTTTTGAACCACTACTCCCCTGTAGTTGTCAAGCCTGTAGCTTGCGTAATGGACTCCTCTGTGACTTCGGATTCTAATGAGCCAACCCTAGCTCGGCCTCCTTCAAAATTATTCACAAACTCCAGCACCACGGCCATGTCGAAGCCATCGAACTTCTACAAAAATGGAAGGAATCCGGATTCTTTTAATAGTGCAAGACTGTTCCAGTATTCCGCAGTCTGTTCTATCTCCTTCAAGGACGATGGTTGATTCCTTACGGGTGCCATGTTCGAATTTTCCACAATTCCCTGTCACAACCTCAAAAGGATTTTCATGAGCAAGACCAACAGTTGTTGAGAGTTTTATGTCGGAGGTCCATCCATCCTTTGTCCTTTCATTCCCATCCAATCGATCATGTTTAATGATAAAAGAATGACTCCTCGGTTTAGATGCGGATACGTACCATCCTGCTACGGGTGAGCAATAATGATTGGATGTGGTGGAGGCTTATGCGGCGATGACATAACGGTCATAATGATCGGGCTAGGAGGTAAGAAAATCATGAACAAGTGATGGGAGAATGGTTCAAAGAGAGGTGAGTTATGAGTTTTCGGACAACCTGTGCTATCCCACGGTCTACCTCATAATTCAATTAAGACATATTTTAGTACCCATTAAAAAGATTATATTTTAGAACCCAATATATCTTGTACTTTAAAAAATTTCCTGAGTAAATGATAAAACAAAGTATCAATTAAAATATATGCCATGATCTATCAATGCAGGAATCACTCATGTAAAAAGTAATAAAATTCCATAAACATTCCTCATAAGACGCTCTTGTACTGTGTGAATTTCTTTTTACACTTGCTTCCACAATCGGTCACACTTCTGCACTGATCCTACTTGCATTACATCATGCTTGCACTGACTGCTTGCATTGCATCATGCTTGCACTAACTTCTTGCACTGCGCATCTTGCACTATGGATTTTACCAAATAACAATTCTGATAGAACACAATTCTATAGCTGGAATTTTTTTTTTGCCTCAATATGCAAGGAAAGTTTTATTCGCCATCCTTTGGTGTTTCATGAGCATGCCTTCTGGATTGACTACATCAAATTATGCAATCAATTTATGACGGAATAAAGAAGTGGGAAAGGGGTAATTTTCAGAATGGGAAGGAACATTATTACAGGGATTACAAGAACAAATCACCAAGGGGGATAAACGAGAATGGGACGTGGAAACAAATTCAAGGGAAATAGAGGGATTTTATGAGATCGGGTAAGGGTAGTTTTATTTAAAAGAAAGAGGAGGGTAATTCATTGGGGATTTAGAAAAAAAATAAAATTAGTTGGGATTATGAAACAGGAAAATATAAGAAAGGAAAAATTTTATCTTCAAGGTTTGCCTGCACTAGTGCTGGAAAAAGTAATTGTAGCGGGAATTAAGCATTTACTTGGATAAAAATTTCCATGCTAGTTACCCCAAACTTGGGTAAGGGTTGAGTTCTTTGAACCTGTTAGCCTCCTATTGCAATAGGTGTTCATATTTCATGATTGACAGTTGAAAATGCCAAATATGTCATATTTTCATGCTGCAAGGTTCCATATTTCCAAAAAGAGGCCAAAAAAGAGGCCATGAAAGTGTGCTAGTTTAAATGCCACTGTTGTATTCCAATTTTGATGAGTTATTCCATTTTTGAAGAATTTTCAGTTAAGGGAAGGCCAAACAGCTTAATCTTGGCCTCCCTAGGTTTCAATTTCTTGTTTTAGAATATAGAGAATGAATATCTATCCAAACTGTTTAATCTTGGCAGATTTGTAGATAAGTAGAGAAACAATGGTGCTCAACAGCTTAATCTGAGCCCCTGGATGCAATAAGGATAGATGTAGATAGGAGGATAGCAAGAAGAAAAGAATGAAAATTTGGGTTTGCTAGTTCAAGTGCACCCAAACCAAAAAAAAGAAAAAATGCTAGGTAATTAGGCTGGGTAGGTAGTTTTGAGGTTGCAGAATCAATGATTGTGATCAGTTTTGTGTTTTTAAGAGTTAAATCTATTCAGATCACAAGTAAGAGGTAGTTTTCCATTTGGATCAGCTCAAGCGAGGCATGTCTAACTTTCCCTTCTTCCTTTTGCCCAAAGTCATTTACTAACTTCCCCTAAAGAGGTCAAGATCTGCTTGACATCTCCTAGTTTGTGAGAGATTTTTCGGCGTAAATCACATGGAATACCATTTGTCAACGCGTTTTGAACCAACTAGTGTGGTTCATCGTCAGGACAAGTTGAAGAAACAGATCCAGCCTAGCAAGTTAAATAGTCTGAGCAGAGCCTCCAACGGCTAACTTGACCAATGGCTAGTTTGACTCTAGGACCGGGATCAAAATTATTTTATTATTTTAATTAGTAATCTCAGGGATCAATAAATATATAAATTTTTTAATGGGTATTAGTTCAAAAAATATTATAAAAATAATAAGTTAATTAGTATTTAAAGGAAAACCAGGACCTTATAGTACTAAGGTTTTCCTTTAAATACTAATTAACTTATTATTTTTATAATATTTTTTGAACTAATACCCATTAAAAATTTTATATATTTATTGATCCCTGAGATTACTAATTAAATTAATAAAATAATTTTGACCCCGATCCTAGAGTCAAACTAACCATTGGTCAAGTTAGCCATTGGAGGCTCTGCTCAGACTATTTAACTTGCTAGGCTAGATCTGTTTCTTCAACTTGTCCTGACGACGAACCACACTAGTTGGTTCGAAATGCGTCGACAAATGGTATTCCATGTGATTTACACTGAAAAATATCTCACAATCTTGATATGGATCACAGAAGCATGAACTCTATAATCTCCTAGTTTCATCATGTTTCATATCATTTGCCTAAAGTAAAGATCTGCTTTACTTAGGAGTGCTCACATTTCCTCTGCAAGTCATATTTCCCCTTTGAAGCCTAAGTGTGCTATACTTAGCGCTTTCTTCACCAGTTTCATATTAACTTCTAACTTTATTATGTAAATCCCTATGTTGTCCCCCTTCCCCTTACTAAAGTATGTTAAATAGCTCCCCTATGTACATATCCCCTCCCTCTCGTTGAAAAATAACCATAACCATGCTTGGGAATTGCTAAGTTTGCCTGAAACTTAGCAAGAACCCTCATTTGCCTCTCAAACCATCTTCTAAATGCATTAGGACTCATTCCTATGCATAAAATCTCCCTCCAAATGTACAAATCCATATTTTGGCCTTGTTTCTACCTTTTCCAAGGCATAAACCCTTTTTTTTGGCCTCAAACCCTTCTCAAAACACATGAAATCCCTCTTTTAGGCTATCGGGCCCCTTCCGATGCCTTAAAGACCCTTTATAACGCCCAAAAACCATTCAAAGGCCTTAAAAACCCTTTGCCGAATCATAAAAAACTTCTTTTCGGTGAAAAAGCCTTCCTCTGATCATAAAAACCTTCATCGCTTGCCTTAAGCCCTCCCCTGAATTCATTTGCCCCCCCTCCGACGCGATATCGCTGTCGGAGGTGGCAATGACATTGATTGGCCCCCTTTCATGTACCTCTGATCCATTCCTCGCCGATGCGATTTCGCAATCGGCGTATCGCAACTCATGTGCGCACATATATATGCCCCCGACCCCTTCCGCCGATGCGATATCGCTATCGCACCCGAAAGTGATATCGAAATCGCTATCGCAAAGCCTCCCATTTCCCCATATACTCCTCTTTATCGCATTTTCCATGTTTTACCGCATAACCTAAGTTTTTCATAAAACTTAAGTTATAACGTAAAAACCCCGCATTTTCATGTATCGCAAGCTCTATCGCATATCCCCGATGGTAAAGCGCCGATTGGATCATAGCCGTCCATCGCCCCGCCCAGATCAATGGTCCAGATCGTTTCGGTGATCGCCCATTTCGGCGATCGCATATGTATAAACTCTCCGCCCCACCGATTGCCGAAATGCCGAGTTGATCATGGCCATCCATTTGGGCCCTCAGATCAACAGCCCGTTTTTAATCGCATCGCCCCATATATTGCTCCAACTGGCCGGAGCCGAGATTCTATAGAGTACAGCATATAAAGAGTTCGGGTCCACTTACCCATTTTCATCAAGTCCGCTGATTGGGTTTCGCCGATGGGCCAGACCCGATTTCAAATAAAAAGGGCCTTAATGCATTTTCGGTTCCACATGGTTCATCGCTCGTCGGAGGTATTATGTGTTGGGACTGCCGATCCGCCAATCGCCGATTTAGCGCTAACAGTTGGATCGACCCGCGCCAGATCCAACAGCCAGGATTTAATCTAATGAACAGTGTTGCTCCCGCTATGTTTTTTCACCATTTTTGCGTGTAATTTGTTTTTTTCCTTTGTAGAGGAAAAAAGGCCCCTTTCAGCACTATTTCATTTATGCGCCTGTGCGCGCCCAGTCAAGGAAAACATGCATTTTTTGATCATTTCTGATCGCTCCAAAGCCCAGTTTTTGCTCCAGGAAGACAACACGGCCCAGCATTGTTATCAGGATGCATTCCTCCTCCATTTTTATAGTTTTTCTTCAGGTCTAGCATTATTTTGATCGGCCATGCGTCGATAGCATTCCAAAGGCCACAGAAGACATCAGCAATAGTTATTTTTGCCTTGAAAGGACAGAAAGGGGCGATTTGACAGTTTCGAGTATATCAGGGGAGAGAAAGTGGCTCGATTGAAGCGGCAAAGAGTATCAGAGGAAAGATAAAGCCCAGATTCATGTCAAAGAGTATCAGTTAAGTGTTTTTAGTGGAAATCTTTATTGCCAAAGCAGGTGAACGTTGAATGGCCTCCAACAAAGTCAAAGAAAGCGGTGAAGCCATTTAAAGCTCTCAGATCACAGTTAATGATATTAAAGCCACCTGGGAAGCGGTAGATCAGAGACCAATGCGTAGTTATGGCCAAATGAACAGCGCAGAGCCACAAGGATAAATATTTACCCATTTTTTGAGGCAGCTGCCCAACGCAGCACTTAGATAGATCATTATGCATTTATTTCAGGATAACTTAGATTAAAAAGCACTCATTTCCCTCAGATCTGTTTAAGATCTGTTGTAATAGATATTTGGGGAGATTTTCCCTATATAAACCACCCTGATCCATTGTTTAAAGGGTTGGCTGGTTGATTTGCTTCAAGAGAGACTCACACTATATTTTTGAGAATTTCTATAATCAAAGACTGTTGAAAAGCTTGGAGGATGGACTGTCTGTTGTGTTCTTAATGGTTGAAGAGTGAAATATAGAATTCTTGTGTTGCTACATGGCACAATAAGTGTTTCTTACCTCTGTTTTCATTTCATATATGTTTATATCATACATATATCACCATCTAAGTTACAGAAAGAAAGATTAGCTTAGAATTTGCTTGACTGCACTCTATGCTCAGTTTCTGTGACTTCTATATGTTTTCTTCTGATTTAGGCATAAATATGAATTTCTCATGGCTCATATTTTCTCTATTTCATTCATGTATGACTGTTATTTAGGAATTCTTGACTGCTCCTAGATATAGTTCACTCACCTTCCCTCTGTTAAGCTGAATGAGAGATTCTTAATTGCCTTTCATTCCTTAGCCTTCATTTCATGCTTTTAGCTTGAATGATTGTTTCGTGTGTAGCTATCCTGCTCTATATTCCTCTTGTGACCAAGAAAATGCACCAGCAGCCCTATTCCATGACTCCATGCCCAATGGTTTGAACCTCTCACACTATGCATGCCTCCCTACTTAAAAACATCAATCATCCCACCAAAACTTAAACAAAACCCAAAGAAGTCCATAACTAACCTAAAATCATCCTCAACAAAGCCAAATCAGAAAGAGAGAGCCCTCTCTGATTGCAGGTAGGCTAGGACCTGCAGTCCAAAGATTGGTTTGTGGTTACCTCGGCCGTATCCCTTAAGGAGCCAAGGGACAACCTGAGTGATAATATACTGGTGACTCCACTGGGGACCTTATTCAAAAATTCCAAAAAAACAAGTTAGAATCTGGCTCCCAAGAAGAAAACACGTAATACTAGGTCAAATCCACCAGCTGTTTTTGAAAATCCCAATTTAATCCCTAGAAAACTTAGCAAACAAAAACAAGAAGACTTTGCTGGTTCTAGTCCTGAAACAGTTCAGCCAAGCTGTTTTCCAACCCCTGTTAAAGTTTTGTTTCGTTCAACCCCTACTTCCCCATATTCACCATCCACCTCTCCAAGCACCTTTTCCACACCACCATTTACTGCACATACTCCTCCTATTACCACTATTGTTACAGCTGTTCCAGTCGTTCCATTTATCCCTGCTGTTCCACTTATCCCTGCAAATATGGCTAAAAGATATGCACCTTTACAGTTACCTGTAAATCCAGGGGCTATGCCTCAGGATTATCAAACCAAAATCACATATTTTGATGGTACTGGTTCTTGCACAGCCCTGCAACATACCAAGAAAATGTAGGACTATTTTGAGAGTTATGAAATAGATTATGATAGTGTAAGAATGAAGATTTTTGTCCAAAGTTTGAAAAGAGATTTAAGGCCCTGGTTTAGAGCTCTTACTGCTAATTCCATAGCTGACCTAGAGGCCCTATACCAAACATTTCTTAATAGATGGGAGAAAAGGAAAGATCCACTGCACATTCTAGCTGAATATGACACTATCAAAAGAGGCCCTCAAGAAGCTGTCTTAGACTATTGTGCCAGGTTTAACAATATTTACAATGCAATCCCACAGAACCTTAGACCTCCACCTGATCTTGCTTTGTATAAATTCCCAGATGGTTTTGATACCGACATGGCCTATCAATTAAGGGAAAGAGCCCCTCAAACCTTAGCAGACATGCAGAATGTAGCTGTTAGTGTGGAGGCAAACCTGATTGCCAAGAGAAATAGAGCAAGAGCCGAGAGAAGAACCACTTTTAAAGAAGAACCCCCAGCATTTGAGCAAAAGTTGGATGCAATCTACAATAAGGTGAACAATTTTGAAGATAGAATGGGAACTATGGAAAGAAAAACATCATGGGAAGGACAACAAAACAATCCTATTAGAAATCCAAACTTTAGGAAAAACCAAAACCCAAACGTTGGAAGGGCTAGCCCCGACCATGATATAAGACCTCCTTTTCATGAAAAATATGCTGAAGCATCCACATCTAGTGAGCAGATAGAGGACACTCACATAAACTTGATGGGTTTGAAGGATGAACAACAAGTTTTTCTAACCCAAGAAGACCAAGATGACCATGATATAAATCAATTTCAGACTAAGTCTGGTGAGTCTTTTGACTTTAAACAAGGTTATGATTCAGCTGTTTATGAGGTCCACAAATAGTATAAGCTGAGGACAAGAACCATAGATGTGCCCGAAAATGTTAAACCAAATGATACCAAGCAGCCTAAGAAGATTAAAGGCAAGGCTGCTCTCACAGAATCTGCTGATAAAACAGTTCCAAATCCAAAGGGAGTAACCATAGAGGATGTAACAGACATGCAACCCTCTAACAACCAGCCTTTGGTATCTTTTCCCTCAAAAGACAATGTAGACATCACTCCTAAAAGCCTTCCCAAAACAGAGAAATCTCAAGAAATCACTGATAACCAAGAGAAGATCACTGAAGATACAATTGAAAAGGGAAAATCTGTCAGTCACAATACTAAAACACAGTCAGAAAAACCTTTTGATTTAGAAGCAGAAATTGGTAAATTAAAGATATCTATTCCTCTCTCTGAGCTTGCCAAACATCATGTGTATAGACAGCAAATCAAAAGATCACTACAAATGCCAGAGAACAGGGATGATGTTAATGTCTTAGATGATCAACCTGAATTACTTTTTGGTCTTGAAGTCAATGGTAAATCAGAACATGGAGTTGTTCTACCCTTTTATGTCAGTTTGCACATTCATGATAAAGTGTTGCACAATGCTATGTTTGATTCAGGTGCTTCACACAATCTAATGCCCAAAGCTATAATGGAGAAGCTAAACCTTGATGTCACTAGACCCTACAAAGACTTATTCTCCTTTGACTCAAGTCAGGTCAAGTGTTTAGGCTTAATCAAAGACCTTTGTGTGTCTTTAGTCCAATTTCCCAACAAAACGATCCTAATGGACTTGGTGGTTGTTGACATTCCACCAAAGTATGGCATGCTCTTATCAAGATCTTGGGGAGCAAAACTCCAAGGATCTCTCCAACTAGACCTCTCTTATGCCACTATTTCAGTCTTTGGGCAACCAAAGAGACTGTATAGAGAAACATTGATGAAGTATGTGGTAAGTAGTGAGGAAAAACCCCAAAACTTTCCCATTTACTCAATCCATTCTGATATGGATTCCTTTATATTGTTCAATGATGATAGCTTCCCTCCCACTGATGAGAAGCCTTTGCCTTTAGAACAAGAAACATGTATCAATCAAGAGTCGGTTTCCCATACCCGTGAAACTGTTAAAACAATTAGTGCAACCAGCATACAAGAAGAACCACATGAAGCACAAAACCTAGGTCCGCCCAATCCTAAAATGACTGAAACTCTTAATACTAACCACAAGCAAGAAATCACATGGTATTTAGAGTTTGATGGTTCTGTTAATAAGCTAGGAGCAGGGGTAGGAATATGGATTCACAATACACATAACAGCCATGCAAAGGGTCATGCTTACAGACTAAACTTCAAATGCACCAACAACATGGCAGAGTATGAGGCTCTCCTTTTAGGCCTTAAACTGCTCAAAGCTCTAGGAGCTGCAAAAGTGTCCATTCTAGGTGACTCTGATTTGATCATTCAACAGATGAAAGGTAACTTTGTTACTAATGACAATAGGCTAAGAGCTTATAGGTCTGTTGCCACAGAAATACTCAATTCCTTCACTGAATCCAAGCTTGCTAAGATTTCTAGAAGCCATAACATGCATGCTCATAGTCTAGCTACTTTTGCTAGCACTTGCAAGCTTCCTTTTGAGCCCAATCACCACTTTACTGCTGAGATAAAGCACAGGCCTACTGTCCCTAACAATGTCAAAGACTGGCAAGTGTTTGAAAATGATGCACAGATTAACAATTTCTTAACTTTGCAACAAGAGTTTTCAAGCTTAAATATTGATATGGATGCCATGGATGATTCCCAAAAGTAAAATAACGAAAAACAACAAAATATAACAGCTATGGCAGCAAATCAAATGCTGCACCCAACCATTTTTTATGCCAAAAACATGCAAGAGCTGAAGCAAATGCATTTAGAAGAAATAGCTGAAACAGAGGCTGAAATCATTGATTTAAAACACAATTTTCTGCCTGCTGGCCTCACTCCATTAGAAGACATATTTGATTCAAACGATGTCCCTAAAAATCCAAAAATGCAACCATTAAATGTTGTTGTGGAAGACTATAATATTGGGACAACAGAGAAGCCCAAAATGATTAAACTATCCAAGTCTTTGCCTGCTGATCAAAATCCAAAATATGTTGACTTGTTTAAAGAGTTCCAAGATGTCTTTTCCTGGAGTTATGAGGACCTTAAGTCCTATGACACCTCTGTTATTCAACATACCATTCCTTTAAAGCCAAATCAAAAGCCCTTCAAACAGAAACTAAGAAGAATCAATCCTGTGCTTCTCCCTTTGATTGAGAAGGAAGTGAAAAGAATGTTTGAGGCTGGCATAATAGCACCCATCAGATTTTCTGAATGGGTATCCAATCTTGTTCCCACAAGAAAGAAAACAGGTGAGATTAGGCTTTGTGTAGATTTGAGAAACTTAAACCAAGTCTCCCTTAAAGACCACTACCCATTGCCAAAGATGGACCACATCCTACAAAGAGTAGTGGGGTCATCTAGAATCTCTTTGCTAGATGGCTTTTCAGGTTTTAATCAAATACTGGTTCACCTAGATGATCAAGACAAGACAACTTTTACAACATCGTGGGGAACATTTAAGTATGTGAAGATGCCTTTCGGCCTAAAAAATGCAAGTGCTACCTTTCAAAGAGCCATGGACATTGCATTTGCCAAGGAAATCCATGATTTCTTGGTTGTCTATCTTGATGACCTTACCCCTTTCTCCAAATCTGATCAAGAGCACCTAAAACATTTGAGACAAGTGTTCCTAACATGTAGGAAATATGGCATTTCCTTGAACCCCAAGAAGTCTCTCTTCGGCCTTGAAGAAGGCAAACTTCTTGGCCATATCATTTCAAAAGAAGGGATTAGAATTGATCCGGAAAGGATCCAAGCCATCCTTCAAATCCCCTATCCAAGAAACATAAAAGAGTTGCAAGCATTCCTTGGAAAGATCAATTTCCTAAGGAGATTCATCCCAAACTTAGCTGAGCTGATAAGAATGCTAAACAACATGTTAAAGAAGGATGCCAAGGTAAAATGGTCTCTTGAAACCAAGCAAGCCTTTGAGAGTATAAAATCAGCCTTAACCCAAGCCCCAGTCCTCACAAGTCTTCAGTTTGATAAAGATTTCATCATTTTCTTTTGCATCTGATCACACCATAGCTGTTGTCCTTTTGCAAAAGGATGATCAAGGAAATGAAAAGCCCATTGCTTTCTTTAGCAGAGCCCTTAGAGACGCCCCATTAAAGTACCAAATCATGGAAAAACAGGCTTATGCTCTTGTTAAAGCAATTAAAGATTTCCGAGTTTACATTTTATATTCACATGTGATTTCCTATGTTCCAAATTCTGCTGTAAAAGACATATTAACTCAAGAAGGATTAGAAGGCAAAAGAGGCAAATGGATTGCAAACATCCTTGAGTATGACATTGAGATAAAGCCCACCAAGCTGATAAAGGGACAAGGTTTAGCCAAACTGATGTCCGAAACAAATTTTCAAGCCTTAGACATTAATGAACTAGACAATGAACCGGAGCTGGCGACTCCACAGATCAGTGAAACCTTCTTGCAATCCCCATGGTACGCTGATATTTGTTTTATATTGTTAAACCTGTTTGCTCCCCCAGGGTTGTCCAGAACCAAAAAGAGATTTTTAAAGATGAAAGCATCAAAGTTTTGTGTCTTAGATGGTGCCCTGTTTTGGAAGAATCATGAAGGCATATTGCTTAATTATTTAACCATGAATGAAACTGACAATGTTATGAAATAATTCCATGCAGGTGACTGTGGAGGACATTTGTATTGGAAGTCCACTGCTGACAAGATTTTAAGGGCTAGTTTCTATTGGCCCTCTTTGTTTGCTGATGTGAGAAAGTTTGTTGTTTCATGCCACAAATGCCAAATCTTTGAGGGCAAAAGAAAGCTGTTGCCCTTGCCCCTTAAGCCCATCTCAACCGAAAAGCCTTTTCAACAATGGGGTCTTGACTTCATTGGAGAAATCCATCCCTCTTCCTCAGGCCAGCATAAGTGGATTCTAACAGCCACCGACTATTTCACCAAGTGGATTGAAGCCATCCCATGCAGGCAAGCCAATGACTCCACCATTATCCAATTTCTTGAAACCAACATCCTCTCCAGATTTGGTTGCCCTGAAAAGATCATTACAGATAACACCGCTGCCTTCAAATCCAAAAAAATGATCAATTTTTGCCTTAAATTCTACATCACTCTAGGCCACTCCACAGCCTATTACCCTCAAGGTAATGGTTTAGCCGAGTCATCCAATAAAAGCCTCATCAATATCATCAAGAAAGTCTTAGAGGAGAACAAAAAGAACTGGCACAAAAAGCTTGTAAATGCCCTATGGGCAGACAGATTGTCAACCAAGAGATCCATTGGGATGAGCCCATATGAGTTAGTCTATGGCATGGAGGCCAAGTTCCCCTCTTCTTTGGGAATCCCTGTTATCAAATTGCTGCAAGAGATTCAGGCAGAGCCAAATGATATCCAAAGAAGAATAAACCAGACTATCCACCTACAGCAAACAAGAGAGCAGGTCTATGACAGAGCTCAAATCTTGCAAGAGAAGCTCAAAAGGATGTTTGATAAGAGAGCCAAGGCTGAGGATTTCTGTATGGGCAGCAAAGTGTTAAAGTGGGATTCAAGAAGGGAAGACAAGGGAAAGCATGCAAAATTCGATTTCCTTTGGAAAGGGCCATTTGTTATCTCTGCTGTTAAGGGCAACAACACATATTTTTTGAAGACCACAGATGGCAGCGCAGTTGAAGAAGGCCCTGTAAATGGCCGTATGCTGAAGCATTATCATGATCCCTCGTAATGAGAGACAGCACATTTCTGGGTATATAGTTGTACATAAATGTTTGTATATATCAGCGCTTTGTTTCTATTTTTGTATAGTAGTCTGATTGTTAGAGGAGCAACAGCAAAGTTTTAAAGGTGCGGCCAACGCAAAGTCCTCCCTTTTAAGGCTCTGTCATAGCATTATTCTCAAGAGGGCAGCGCAGCACAGTTTTTAAGAGAAGGACCAATAGAACGCAGCATTCGAGTCCCTGTTCTTTGAATTAATTTGAAGGAAAATGCTCCTTTTGCTCCCTATTTTGAAGCGGTTTCCAAAGCTGCGTTCAGGCAGTTTTGCGGATGTATAGAGCAAGCAGAAAGGGCTGCGTTCAGCCAGGGACAGTGCCATTATATTACAGCGAATCAACTTGAAAGGAGTGCTGCACGCAGGCTTCAAAATTTGCAATCATTTGGCAGCAAATAGACAGAGGAAATGCTCTAGTTCTGTTCTCTGTTTTGATTTATTTCAAAAGAAAAAGAGCAGGTAGTTTTGAATATATTCAAAGCACTCAGTGAAGAAATGGAAACAACATTGTTATATCGCAGCATTCTAGTTAAAAAGAAACGGTTTGCAGCTTGCAGTCTTCAGTCAATAGTATCAAAAAGAAAGGAGGATTTTCAGTTTACATCAGCACCCTTTTTCAAGACAGAATCAAGGGAAGTGCTCCAGTTTTGTTCCCTATTTTGTGTTTATTTCAAAGGCAGGTTCTCAGGCAGAGGTGCATGTAATGATAGAGCACGCAGAAGAAAGCAGGCAGTGCTGTCATTGTATAAAAATTCAGTTTATGAGAATGTTGTGTTCAGGTTTCAAAGTTTCAATCATTTAACAGCCAGCACAGGGGAAGTTTCAGTCTACAGCAACAATAGAAGATCAAGGCAGTCTGACCTGCTGTTCTTGGCTTTTCACAAGGAAAAGCCATCCCCAAGTGGAGCTATTTTTAGCTTCCTATTGCAATAGGTGTTCATATTTCATGATTGATAGTTGAAAGTGCCAAATATGTCATCTTTTCATGCTGCAAGGTTCCATATTTCCAAAAAGAGGCCAAAAAAGAGGCCATGAAAGTGTGCTAGTCTAAATGCCACTGTTGTATTCCAATTTTGATGAGTTATTCCATTTTTGAAGAATTTTCAGTTAAGGGAAGGCCAAACAACTTAATCTTGGCCTCCCTAGGTTTCAATTTCTTGTTTTAGAATATAGAGAATGAATATATGTCCAAACTGTTTAATCTTGGCAGATTTGTAGATAAGTAGAGAAACAATGGTGCTCAATAGCTTAATCTGAGCCCCTGGATGCAATAAGGATAGATGTAGATAGGAGGATAGCAAGAAGAAAAGAATGAAAAGTTGGGTTTGCTAGTTCAAGTGCACCCAAACCAAAAAGAAGAAAAAATGCTAGGTAAGTAGGCTGGGTAGGTAGTTTTGAGGTTGCAGAATCAATGATTGTGATCAGTTTTGTGTTTTCAAGAGTTAAATCTATTCAGATCACAAGTATGAGGCAGTTTTCCATTTGGATCAGCTCAAGCGAGGCATGTCTAACTTCCCCTTCTTCCTCTTCCCCAAAGTCATTTACTAACTTCCCCTAAAGAGGTCAAGATCTGCTTGACATCTCCTAGTTTCATCATGTTTCATATCATTTGCCTAAAGTAAAGATCTGCTTTACTTAGGAGTGCTCATATTTCCTCTGCAAGTCCTATTTCCCCTTTGAAGCCTAAGTGTGCTATACTTAGCGCTTTCTTCACTAGTTTCATATTAACTTCTAACTTTATTATGTAAATCCCTATGTTGTCCCCCTTCCCCTTACTAAAGTATGTTAAATAGCTCCCCTATGTACATATCCCCTCCCTCTGGTTGAAAAATAACCATAACCATGCTTGGGAATTGCTAAGTTTGCCTGAAACTTAACAAGAACCCTCATTTGCCTCTCAAACCATCTTCTAAATGCGTTAGGACTCATTCCTATGCATAAAATCTCCCTCCAAATGTACAAATCCATCTTTTGGCCTTGTTTCTACCTTTTCCAAGGCATAAACCCTTTTTTTTGGCCTTAAACCCTTCTCAAAACACATGAAATCCCTCTTTTAGGCTATCGGGCCCCTTCCGATGCCTTAAAAACCCTTTTTAACGCCCAAAAACCATTCAAAGGCCTTAAAAACCCTTTGCCGAATCATAAAAACCTTCTTTTCGGTGAAAAAACCTTCCTCCGATCATAAAAACCTTCATCGCTTACCTCAAGCCCTCCCCCGAATTCATTTACCCCCCCTCCGACGCGATATCGATGTCGGAGGTGGCAATGACATTGATTGGCCCCCTTTCATATACCTCTGATCCATTCCTCGCCGATGCGATTTCGCAATCGGCGTATTGCAACTCATGTGTGCACATATATATGCCCCCAACCCCTTCCGCCGATGCGATATCGCTATCGCACCCGAAAGTGATATCGCAATCGCTATCGCAAAGCCTCCGATTTCCCCATATACTCATCTTTATCGCATTTTCTATGTTTTACCGCATAACCTAAGTTTTTCATAAAACTTAAGTTATAACATAAAAACCCCGCATTTTCATGTATCGCAAGCTCTATCGCATATCCCTGATGGTAAAGCGCTGATTGGATCACAGCCGTCCATCGCCCCGCCCAGATCAACGGTCCAGATCGTTTCGGTGATCGCCCATTTCGGCGATCGCATATGCATAAACTCTCCGCCCCGCCGATTGCCGAAATGCCGAGTTGATCGTGGCCGTCCATTCGGGTCCTCAGATCAACGGCCCGTTTTTAATCACATCGCCCCATATATTGCTCCGACTAACCGGAGCCGAGATTCTATAGAGTACAGCATATAAAGAGTTCGGGTCCACTTACCCATTTTCATCAAGTCCGCCGATTGGGTTTCGCCGATGGGCCGAACCCGATTTCAAATAAAAAGGGCCTTAATGCATTTTCGGGTCCGCATGGTTCATCGCTCGTCGGAGGTATTATGTGTTGGGACCGCCGATCTGCCGATCGCCGATTTAGCGCCAACCGTTGGATCGGCCCGCGCCAGATCCAACGGCCAGGATTTAATCTAATGAACAGTGTTGCTCCCGCTATGTTTTTTCACGATTTTTGCGTGTAATTTGTTCTTTTCCTTTGTAAAGGAAAAAAGGCCCATTTCAGCACTATTTCATGCCTGCGCCTGTGCGCGCCCAGTCAAGGAAAACATGCATTTTTTGATCATTTCTGATCGCTCCAAAGCCCAGTTTTTGCTCCAGGAAGCCAACACGGCCCAACATTGTTATCAGGATGCATTCCTCCTCCATTTTTGCAGTTTTTCTTCAGGTCTAGCATTATTTTGATCGGCCATGCGCCGATAGCATTCCAAAGGCCACGGAAGACATCAGCAGCAGTTATTTTTGCCTTGAAAGGACAGAAAGGGGCGATTTGACAGTTTCGAGTATATCAGGGGAGAGAAAGTGGCCCGATTGAAGCGGCAAAGAGTATCAGAGGAAAGATAAAGCCCAGATTCATGTCAAAGAGTATCAGTGTTGCGGCAGAGAGTATCAGTTAAGTGTTTTTAGTGGAAATCTTTATTTCCAAAGCAGGTGAACATTGAATGGCCTCCAACAAAGTCAAAGAAAGCGGTGAAGCCATTTAAAGCTCTCAGATCACAGTTAATGATATTAAAGCCACCTGGGAAGCGGTAGATCAGAGACCAATGCGCAGTTATGGCCAAATGAACAGCACAGAGCCACAAGGATAGATATTTACCCATTTTTTGAGGCAGCTGCCCAGCGCAGCACTTAGATAGATCATTATGCATTTATTTCAGGATAACTTAGATTAAAAAGCACTCATTTCCCTCAGATCTATTTAAGATCTGCTGTAATAGATATTTTGGGAGATTTTCCCTATATAAACCACCCTGATCCATTGTTTAAAGGGTTGGCTGGTTGATTTGCTTCAAGAGAGACTCGCACTGTATTTTTGAGAATTTCTATAATCAAAGACTGCTGAAAAGCTTGGAGGATGGACTGTCTGTTGTGTTCTTAATGGCTGAAGAGTGAAATATAGAATTCTTGCGCTGCTACATGGCCCAATAAGTGTTTCTTACCTCTGTTTTCATTTCATATATGTTTATATCATACATATATCACCATCTAAGTTACAGAAAGAAAGATTAGCTTAGAATTTGCTTGACTGCACTCTATGCTCAGTTTCTGTGACTTCTATATGTTTTCTTCTGATTTAGGCATAAATATGAATTCCTCATGGCTCTTATTTGCTCTATTTCATTCATGTATGACTGTTATTTAGGAATTCTTGACTGCTCCTAGATATAGTTCACTCACCTTCCCTCTGTTAAGCTAAATGAGAGATTCTTAATTGCCTTTCATTCCTTAGCCTTCATTTCATCCTTTTAGCTTGAATGATTGTTTCATGTGTAGCTATCCTGCTCTATATTCCTCTTGTGACCAAGAAAATGCACCAGCAGCCCTACTCCATGACTCCATGCCCAATGGTTTGAACCTCTCACACTATGCATGCCTCCCTACTTAAAAACATCAATCATCCCACCAAAACTTAAACAAAACCCAAAGGAGTCCATAACTAGCCTAAAATCATCCTCAACAAAGCCAAATCAGAAAGAGAGAGCCCTCTCTGATTGCAGGTAGGCTAGGACCTGCAGTCCAAAGATTGGTTTGTGGTTACCTCGGCCGTATCCCTTAAGGAGCCAAGGGACAACTTGAGTGATAACAGAACCTACTTCTTCTTTGTGGCATCCAACATATCTAAAAATCAAGTAACATTCCGTTTTTATTGAAATTTCGATCTTCCTACCAGCGTGTTGATTTTCAGGTTGATCCTTCTGCAATCATGTCAGTCAACTGATTTTCATAATTATAGGGAAATAAAAAATTGTCATTTTTTTTCTTTTATTATTATTTTTTTCAATGAGGAAAAGAAAGAATCAAATCTTCAACAGGTTTGTGTTACCACCTACCAACTCCTTTTCAGATTGTTGTTGGACTTTCTACATAAATTCTCCTTTAGTAATGGGCTGAAAATATACCTTCAATCTATGCCCATTTACCAAGAACACAGAATTCCGTCCATCAATAGTTTTGATCTCTACTGCTCCATTTTCAAACACTTTGACTACCTCATAGGGTCCCATCCAGCGTGTATGGAATTTCCCTTTAAAATATTTGAATATAGAATTGTAAAGGAGCACCCAATCACCTGGTTGGAATTGATTCTTCTGGATAGACTTGTCATGCCACTTCTTGCGTTGTTGTTGAACCAAGATGTTATACTGAACAACATCCCTTCGGAATTCATCTAACTCATTTAGCTGTAGAAGACGTTGTTGTTGTGCTTCAGAGAGATCTAGTCCCAATTGGACCGCAGTCCTGAAAGTCTTGATCTAGAATTCTATTAGCAAGAGGACTTGTTTCCCGTAAACCATCTCATATGGTGTGTGTCTTGTGTTGTTCCTCTAAGTGGTTCGGTATGCCCACAATGCTTCTGGTAATTTTTCAACCCAATACTTTCTGTGAATATTTACTATCTTTGTGAGGATAGACTCAATCACCTTGTTTGTGGACTCCACCTGACCATTTTCTTGCGGGTGATACGGTGTAGATTTCCTGTGTCGTATTTTGTACTGCTCCATCACACCTTGTACCAGATTAGAAATAAATTGCGGTCCATTGTCAGAAACAATTTCTCTAGGCACACCAAATCTAGTAAAGATTTTAGTAAAAAGAAAATCAACAACAACTCTTTCAGTAGAAAAAGAAACAACTTTAGCTTCTACCCATTTTGTAATGAAATCTGTACAAACCAAAATATGCTTTTTATTTAATGATGTTGGATTTATTGGTCCTACAAAATCAATGGCCCATTTTTCAAAAGGCTCAATCATAACTTGAAGACATAAATGCATTTCATTGGTTTTATTAGGTTGGCCAATTTGCTGACAACTGTCACATCGCTTGACGTAATGTTTGGCATCCTTAAACAAGGAGGGCCAAAAATAGCTAGTTTGTAACACTTTGTATGCAGTCCACTTATTGGCGAAGTGACCCCCACAAGGTTCATCATGGGAATATTTTAAAATATCAAACACTTCTTCCTCTCTTACACATCTACAGATAATGAGATCTGCTCTGGTGTAAAAGAGGTCCCCTTGAATCTAGGAATATGCAACATTTTTTTGTATGATATTCCACTTTTCACAAGCAGATAAGTGAGGTGGTAATTTCCGAGTGACTAAATAGTTAGCTATGTCAGCAAACCATGGGGATTTTGTTGATACAGCAAAAAGATGTTTGTCAGGAAAACCATCATCAACAAGAATTTCTTCACCAGGATTATTTAATCTTGAAAGATAATCTGCTACTATATTAGATTTTCCTGGTCTATCAATAATAGTAATATTAAATTCCTGTAACAATAATAACCACCTAGTAACTCTACCGCTAGTTAATGGTTTATTCATCAAATATCTTATTGCAGAATGGTCAGTATGCACAAAGACTTCATATCCTATAATATAACGTCTGAATTTATTAATGGAAAAAATTACAGCTAAAAACTCTTTCTCAGTAACCATATAATTTAGTTCAGTGGCTGACAAGTTTTTACTAATGAAATAAATAGCATAAGATTGTTTGTCTTCTTCTTGTCCTAAAGCTGCACCAATAATAGTGTTATCACTGAGAATTTTCTCTAGAAGTTATTAGAAGAAAGAAAATGACCGAGGTAACCACAAACCAACTTTCGGGCATAGGCTCTAGGCTCAGAGAGGGCTCTCTTTATGTGATTTAGCTTTGTTTGCTGGGATTTAAGGCTAGTTCTAAATGTTCAAGGGGTTTTTTATTTGTATTGAATATTGGATGGTGGAATCCTTAAAATAGATGGATAGAATGATGTCTTTAGACCATTGGGCTATGGAGCCAACATAAGGGTAGCAGAACTGGAATTAACTCATTAAAGGGAATGTTCAAAGGGCATGATAGCAGAGTAGAGTGCAAGTCTTTGGGCAAGAGGGGTGAAATGGTTTGAATCAGGGTGAGAGAGCAATCAAGAATTCTCATACCGGGACTTAAACGAGGAACAGAGGGCAATCAGAAACAAAGGGAAATTAAGAATCCTTTGCTATAGATTATAAAGAGACAACCTAAACTAAGGAGCAATTAAGAATTCCTTAACTTAGATATTAGTAGAAAACATTCAAATGCATAACAGTTAAAACATAGTGTAATTAAACAAATTCTAAGATATCATTCCATGTTATAGAATTCAGATATAGAAATGCATTAAAGATTACATAAAACCTTTAAGGAAGATAACAATAACATGAGAAAATACTTGTTTGTACTTCGCTTTACACATGAATCATTTGAAATATCTTGTCTTTATTCATCAAATCCAGCGTTCTGGCCCAGTCAGTGATACAATAGCTTTACAATCTTTTGATCAAGAAGTCTATAGAAATGTCTAAGAATCCACCCTACATGCTTCGAATTGTGAAGTATTTATACAAAAATTATTGCAAAATATCTCAAACTAACTTGAGATTTAATCTAGGAAATACAAATATCTTCTTGCAAGAAGATAGAGACAACTATTGAACTACTTTCATGTTATCCCTTTTATTGTGGTGCTGCTGGCCTTTATAGTTTGGTTTGTAGCCCTTTATGCTCTTTGTTGTTTGAACTTTCACGCTGGACGCTTTAGTCACTTTTGGATTTCATCCGATACTCTTTGGCACTGATACTCTTTAACCATGCTGACCTGCCTTTACCTTTTACCCTGCTGACTGTACATCAACCGTTTTACTACATTTTACTATAGTAAGTCAGTCAATTTTTCCCATAATTTAGCATTAGGTAACTTGATTTTCAACATCCTTCTATCTATCTCATCTGCCTCGGTGTACTAGGCAAAAATAGGCCTAGTGATGAATAGGTGTTTCACCTCATGCTGGAGGAAAAACAGGTTTTCAAATGTCTGGTAAAGAACTTTACCTATTGGCAATGCCTTTATCGATGATGTACTGGCCTGCTCTTTAGCTAGCTCTCTGATTTTGTTGTCATAATCCTGTTGTGTCATGAGCTTGTCATTTATGACCAAGGGACTGGGTAACCCTTTCTCTCTCAAAATTTGAAACTTGGCCATAAATGTATTGACTGCTACTTGCATATTTTGACACTTGTCCTCCAAGTTTAACATTAAGTTTCTCTTGGAGAGGACCTTTCTTACCTCCAAAATTGTTTCTTTCCTATCCTCTATATCTAATTCTTGAAGTACATACTTGTTTTTACTATTCAGGAAGTGGATAAGTTTGGTTGCATCTTCAGGCATGTCTCCTAGTTCTTCCTTGATTTTTCGGATAGCTATCTTTATCAGGTCTATCTATTCAAAAATCACTTGAATGGATGGCCAAACATCACTGACAGATTCAATGATATTGGCCCGTAATAGTTCTGTGGCTTGCCCAAGGGGTTCCTTTAGTGTTAGATTTTTCTCCATGGCCTTTAATCTTTCATTCATTCTAGCAGCTTTATGTACTTCTTCCTTGTACATGATCTTGGAAAGGTTGCATTCTGTTCCCAAGCTTGTCACCTTTTCTTTCAGTTTGTTCATTTATGTAGCCTGAATAGACATTTCCTCCATGGCTCTGACCAACTTTGCTGCTTCTTCTCCTGATGCACCTGCTGCTGATGTAGACTCTGTTGAAACTGGTTGTGTTGTAGGCATGGGAGCTGTGGGAGCCAATGAGGCTACCAGCATTGAAGGGACTGTTGTTGAGACCGTTGGGATGACATTCGCCAATGTAGTGGAAATATCACTTTGCTTCAATTGAATTAAAGTGTGTAATTCCTTCTCTGTCTCCTTAACTGATCATTAAGTTTTAGGACCAAGTCCATCAACTCTTCATGTCTGGTTTGGATCTCTAAGACCTCTTGTGTTTGGGGATGTTGCAGCTGAGGTATCTTCAATTTTTTTTTCAGTGAAGCAATGTCATTATTCTTTCTCTTAATCAACTGCTCTGTGGCTTTAATATCTTTGGGATAATGTCCCAGTTCAATCACTAAGTCTTCCAAATACTTGATTCTAGTATCCTTGGCCTGTGAGGAGGCTTTCTCTAAATGATATTGAGCCGAGATATTGCTCAATGACTTCTATAACTGATGAGCAGTTATGGCTTTAGCAATGAGGGTGGTGTATATCATCTCTCCAACCTATTTTGTACAATTCGATTTGGTCAATGGGATGAATATCCCTTGCCAATAACTCAAAATCAATTCTCTTGTAATCTGCTGATGTCCTTGGCTATTGTGCAGTTGGTTTTATGAAGGACATCTGTAATTTTCCCTCCTTGATTTCAAAAGCTAACATCAACCTTGTCTGATTGGTAGGTGTGAGTTTGAGATACTGAGCATAAGTTTGGGCCTTTAGTTTCTCATTTCTCATCTTGATTTCTTTATATCTATCTTTTATGTCCTTATCCTTATCAGTAGGCCTACTGAATGAGGATACTTCTACACTTAGCTTCCTTTCCAAGATCTACGTCTGTGATGTGGAGGGCCCCTGTGTTTCTTCAGATAGAGCTATGCCTTTATTTCTGTCCAGCTCAATATCAGTTATTTCTACTAAGCCTTCTGTGTCTTCCTGCTCTAAAATAGGATTCAGCCTAGGTCTTTTGCTCTGGCTGGTCTCATATTGTGTATTTGATGTGTCCATTCTGGAAATTGAGGGTTCCTCCTTGGGCCTTTTGGGGTTCTTTTCCTCATTCTGCATGATAGGAAGGGTGCTCATGGCTGGCTCTTGCTGTTCAGGTACCTGCAGAAACAAGCTCTCATCAAATTGTCTTTCTAAGTCACATAAGGCATTCTCTACATCTACCTTTATACTGTCTTTGTCTACAAGAGTGTTTTCCACCCACTCAGATTGATTTGCATATCTTTCTATCTCTAGTATGGGGTGATGAATATAAGGTCCCAACTTTGCCTTCTTTCTCAATCTGGTCATAAATTATTGAGGGTCATACCTCCACATGAAACTCTTTTGGAACTTCATTTGCTACAAAATTTGGTTTGCTTCCTCCCCTGCCTCTCTATAATTGCAGATGAAGGGGCCTAACTAGTTTTTTACTTTGAATTGTGATCTTTTCTTGGCTAAAACAAAATTTATCTCATCAAAGTTCATTATTTGTCTATAGTACTCTAGAGAAAATAACCTCATGGGGAGGTATCTGGGTAGTTTATATGGTGCAAGCTAGCAACCATAAATTCTTATTTCTGTGTGGTTTTGGTAAAGGTACCAATCTCCCACTTTGCTTTGTTTAGACAACTGAAGGACCCTTTTGATCTCTGGACCTATCCTGGGTGGAGGGCTTCCTGTCAGCATAGTCATGACGGGATGAACAAAAGAATCTATGAAATATGAATAGGTATATGGTGACTCAAACTTATGGAACAGTGAGGTCCAAAAAATGACAAACCTGGGCTGGCCTTTGGTATCCAGCTTCTGAAGGGAAAAAGGAAATCTGTCTGGTTGATAATATAAAAACATATGGTATAGAACAGATGAGTATTTAAATACTCTCTCATTATGCATCCTGGTGAACTGTTCATGCATTCTCTCAGCTATGAACTCAGCATAATTGTACAAAACAGCAGGAAGATGTCCTAGGGTATAATTTTACATGAAGGCCATGACAAGTTCATCAACAAATTCATTAGTGGAGCAACCTAGGACACATGATACCATGGTGATGATTTGTTTGCCCCTTTTAGAGAACATCGCAGAAACATATGGGGGGGGGGGGGGATTTTAGGAATGTGCTACTCTTCAACAATGAAATCTTGGAACAATTGGGCCAACCTAGAGGGACTTAACTTGGAATATTGATCTAACAAATCTCCAATTGAGAGTGGAGTCAGGTTTGACCCTGGTTGGAGTTGTAGCATTTCACTTATGGAATCAGCTGTAATGGTGAATAGAATCTTTTGGTCAGGGGACATAAGAGCTCTCAAGATGGGAATGTAATAGGCATGGCACTGGTGGACAATTTTAGGGAAAACATGTACCTCTGGGAATTGATATTTGGGAAAATTTGGCTCCCAAAGGCCAATATCATCAGCATGGTTGAGGTATCTGTCCCTACTTGAACAATGGATTTTAAGCAGGAGGTTCTAGGTAGATGTATCCTTAATTTGGAAATCCATGTCTACCAAGGGAAGGTGGTCAAGGTCCAAATGGGGAGTTGTGACAGCTCTAACATCCAAGGCAACTGGGATTTAAATTTGTCTTTAAAGGTTTATTCAGAAGTTTTCATGGCAACTGGGATTTTTCAGAGGGTTCATCCGTGGGTTTTTAAATTTAAAGTATTATTCAATTAATTTTACTTAATTGAAACACTGTACAAGGTTGAGCATTTCCGAATTTGAAAGGGCTAGTGGTAATTTTTGGTGAAATACCTAGAATTGGGTGAATAAACTGCAAATTTTGGAGTTCACGGTAGCTACAAAGGTCCGAATGAATATGGTATGGACTGAGAGGTCGACTGAGGTCTTTGCAACTTTCTTCATGGGTGAATTCAAAGTTTAAATGGTCAATTCAGCGTTTGCTTGAATCACACTGGTTCGCAGAGGTTTACAGAGAAGACGAGCGAAAAAAGTTAAAAAGGGCTTCTCAGCCTTTTTATGGAGTGACGGTTATTTTTTGGCAGGTGATTTCGAATGAACAGTAGGTGGTTTGGTGGGTTGAGCGGGGAGGTGGTTTCCTATGGTATCGCACCGCTTATGGAGTTTGGGTGGTATTTTGAAGGGGTTACCCGATCTACTCCAGAGCGTCACATGTAGCCTTCGGGGGGTCGGGGAAAACCACTTTATCGGGCAGGTAACGTTCATCTATTGGGCGCGGCCGATATGACTGTGGACTGTTGGATGAGAGGGAAGTTGATCTAATAGCAATCGGGTGACAAACTTGCATGGAGGAAATGAACAGAAGTTTAGGGGGGACCCAGGGGCCTTAATCACAGCGGTTTGTGATTAATGTGGGGTTAATCACGAGGTTAGGGGATTGGGTGGAACTTAATGACGGGATTAACTTAGGTTTACTGAGGTTTGGTAAATTAAATGGGTTTTGTCAGGATATGGGGTAAATGTATTAGTTTCTATTAAAAGTAAGGGTTGGGGGTATTTACATAGGGATTTATTTAATATACGGGAAAAGGGTTTCATCAGGGAGTTATATAATAAAGTTAATAATTAATATGAAATGTGGCGGAGTGGGTTTTTCCTTAAGTAAAAAGGTAAAATGTAATTTTTGTGCACATACATTCAATACTTAGGATAAAAGGTTTTTTGTGGGTTTTTGGGTGAAAAGGGATTTACATGGGGGGTTTTCACTTTTCCTAGGCCAAAGAGTTTTAAACTTAGGAAAAGGGGTTTTATTAGGGACATGAGGAGGGAATGAATTTAGTGAAGGGGATTCTAGCACTTGTGTCCATAAGTCATAAGCCGAGGGTCTGATCCCACCAAAAGTCAAAGAAATGCTCTGAGCCTCTTTGACTTGTAGGATTTAAAGTACTAGAACATACTTGTGGATAGGAAATTAGTAAGTAAAGGGGAAATATGAATGAGGGGGATTTAATCACATGAACTTGTAAACCTTTGCTTTTTCCTTCATATTTGATCATACATGTTGAAATATGTATCTAAGCATGATGCATGTTTCGATCCAATTAACTTTGTAGTTCAGCAACCTTTCTTCTACTTACCCTTCTCTTACCCTAACATGTTTTCTTCATTTCTTTGGGTGCATTTAGGCCAGAAAACCCTTATTCTATCTTTTCTTTAATAAAACAAACTATCTAATTCTAACCTTATATCATCCAAGGGCTCAAATTAAGCTTATGAGCTCCTTTTATTTTCTCTACCTATCTAATGATCTTCCAAGATCAAACCGTTTGGTCAGATTTTATTCTCTAACTATAAACATAAAATTCAAAGCATGAAATAACCAAGATTAAATAGTTTTATTACCATGGATTGTGGCATGAATCATAAGTTTCACACAATCATTATTATGCATAAAAGTAAATATTAGTGGCATTTAGACTTGCTCACTTTCATGGTCTTTTTTTTGTTTTTTTTTTGTTCATATATTTTCATTTTTTTGACCTTTTCTCATTCTTTTTGTCCTTTGATTTTTCTTTTAGGACATACCCTCTTCACATTTTTTAATTCTTTAATACGAAAAACATTTGCAGAAAGCAAAGGTATGTATAATATTACAAGGCTTAACCTTAGTCATTCAAAATTATGACTCCTATTGGTATAGGAACCTAACAGTGGCTCCACTTGGGGATGGCATTTTCTAGTGAAATGTCAAGAACTTTAAAGATCAGTGGCCTTTGAATTGTTGTTGATGTTACCTTTCCAGGTGTCCTTCTACAAATCTGCATTATTGATACTTATGATAGTAAATCTTTTAAAGCTTAGGGTCTTCTCTTCAGGATTCAACTTCAAAGATCACCACCTTATCCAAACTAGACTTTGTAAAATAAAGTATGTAGAAAATGGGAAATGAACAATTAGTAACTTGGTTCAAAGTAATGTTTTAGCATTCGACCGTTCACTAGCCCACCTTTTGCATCTGTACCATCAATTTCTCTCAAAAAGAAAGCATTATTTCCTCTGTAAACATAAATGACATAGGGACCTTTCCCTAGGAAATCAAATTTCCCATGTTTGCCTTTGTCTTCCCTCCTTGAATCCCACTTGAGCACTTTGTCACCAAGGTAGAAATATTTAGCCTTGGTTATCTTATCAAAAACATTTTTAACCCTTTCCTACACAACTTGAGACCTGATATAGACCTCTTCTTTGGTTTGTTGTAGACGGATAGTTTGGTTGATTCTTCTTTGGACACTATTTGGTTCAAACTGAAATTCTTGAAGTATCTTCATTACTGGTACTCCCAAAGAGGATGGAAAGACATCTTCCATCCCATAAACTAGTTGACAGGGAGAAGTACCAATTAATTTCTTAGTGTCAATATGTCTGCCCATAAGGCATTGACTAGCTTTTTATTCCAAGTTTTCTTATTGTCCTCTAGTAACTTCTTATGATGTTTACCAGGCTTTTGTTTGAGGATTCTGCCAGTCCACTACCTTGAGGGTAATAGGTTGTAGAGTGGCCCAGGGTGATATGATACTTGTTGCATAAATCTATTATTCTTTTGGATTTAAAGGCTACTGCATTATCAGTAATGAGCTTAGTTGGACATCCAAATCTTGATAGAATATTGGCTTCAAGGAAGGTTATGATAACAATATCTGTGGCTTTCCTTGAAGGTATGGCCTCTATCCATTTTTTGAAGTAGTCTGTGGCTATGAGGATCCATTTGTGCTGGGCAGAGGAGGGTGGGTGAATTTCACCAATGAAGTCTAAACCCCATTGTTGAAAAGGTATTTCAGCAGAGATTGACCTGAGGGGTAAAGGTAAGAGCTTTTTTCCCCTAAAAAATTTGACATTTGTGACAGGAAGTCACATATTTTTTGACATCAGCAAACAAGGTAAGCTAGTAGAAACCAGATCTAAGGATTTTATCTGCAGTGGTCTTCCAGTAAAGGTGTCCCCCACAGTCACCTACATGAAACTCTTGCAAAAATTTATCAAATTCTTCTTTTAATAAGCAATTGAGAAGGATACCTTCATGATCTCTCCAAAACAGAGCATTGTCCAATATACAGAATATCAAGGATTTAATCTTCAAAAACCTACTTTTAGTCATAGATAATTCAAGAGGAGCTTGTAAGTTTAGTAAAAACATAAATAATATCAATATACCAAGGTGATTCAATAAAGGCCTCGCTGATCAGTGGAGTCGCCATCTCCTCTTCATTATCTATTGTTGCAATAAAGTTTATATCCAAGGCCTGAGAGTTCAATTCAGCAATGAGCTTGGCTAAACCTTGACCCTTGATTAAGTTACTAGGTTTGATTTCTATATCATACTCTAAAATAGTAGCAATCCACTTTCCCCTCTTTCCATCAGGACCATCCTGAGTTAGGATGTCTTTGACCACTGAATTTGGAACGTAGGCTACTATATGAGAATATAAGATGCATACCCTAAAGTCCTTAATGGCTTTGACTAAAGCCAATGCTTGTTTTTCCATTATATTATATTTCAAGGCAGCATCTCTTAGGGCTTTTCTAAAGAAAGCAATGGGTTGTTCATAGCCTTGGTCATTTTTTTGAAATAGAACTACAACAATTGTGTGCTCAGAAGCAAAGGAAAACAAGATGAAATCTCTGTCAAATTTAGGACTGATTAACATAAGTGTCTGGTCAAGGCTAGTTTAATGTCTTCAAAGGAATTTTTAGCCTCAACAGTCCATTTTATGGTGGAATACTTTTTCAGCATGTTGTTTAGTGATCTAATTAATTCTGCTAGATTAGATATAATTCTTCTAAGAAAATTAATTTTTCTTAAGAAAGCTTGTAACTCTTTCATGTTCCTAGGGTGTTGTATTTGCAAGGTGGCTTCTATTCTCGCAGGGTCTATTCTTATACCATCTTTTGAAATTATGTCACCTAACAATTTTCCTTCTTCTAACCCAAACAAGGACTTCTTGGGGTTTAAGGAGATTCCAAATTTCTTGCATTTAATAAAAAATTGTTGTAGATGATCCATATGTTGCTTGTTAGATTTTGAAAATACAATAATATCATCCAGATATATCACAAGGAAGTCATGAATTTCTTTTGCAAAGGTTATATCCATAGCCCTCTGGAAAGTGGCTCATGCATTCATTAACCTGAAAGGCATTTTCACATACATAAATGTGCCCCAAGGAGTAGTAAAAGTTGTTTTGGGTTGGTCATTAGGATGAACCAAGATTTGATTGTAACCAGAAAACCCATCCAACAATGAGATTCTGGTTGATCCGACTACTCTCTGTAAATTGTGGTCCATTTTGGGGAGAGGGTAATTGTCTTTTAGTGACACTTTGTTGAGGTTTCTAAGATCCACACAGAGTCTTATCTCGCTAGATTTCTTTCTTGTTGGCACCAAGTTTGAGACCCAGTCAGAAAATCTGATTGGTGCAATTATTTTGGCATCATACATCCTCTGAATTTCTTTTTCAATTGCAGGTAGCAAGACAGGATTAATCCTTCTAAGTTTTCATTTGAAAGGATTTTGATCTTCCTTAATAGGAATTGTGTGTTGGATGATATTGGTGTCATAGGATTTGAGGTCCTCATAACTCCAGGCAAATACATATTGAAATTATTTCAATAATTCAATGTATTTCACTTTATTTACAAACTCTTCTTCTAAAAGTAAAAAGTTATTTATATGTTTGTCATCAAAAAATATTTTCCAGTGCTTCAAATTATCTAGAATTGCAGGTCTGTGCCTAACTTCAGCAGTGTATTGATGGTTAGGTTGGAAGGGTAATTTGTAGGTGCTGACAAACATTGCTAAATTATGGACTTGCATATTATGTTTTCTAGGGATTACTGCAAGCTTTGTTTCTAGGAAAGTGTTAAGTATTTCTACGATAGTTCCCCTATAACAACTTAATCTAGGGTCCTTTGTCATATATACAGCATCAATCTGTTTTATAATTAGTTCAAAGTCTCCCATGACAGAAACTCTTTTAGATCCTAGATTCCTAACTAACTTAAGACCTAAAATTAATGCTTCATACTCGGCCATATTATTGGTACATTTAAAATTCAATCTATATGCATGGCCTTTTGAGTGATTATTCTCCAAATTATATATCCACACTCCTACTCCTGCTCCTAACTTATTGACTGACCCATCAAATTCTAGATGCCATAATATCTCATGCTCATAATTTTCACTATCTGGTGCGACAAACTTTTCATCGTTTGACCATTGAAAAGTTCTGTAGTTTCGTTAGTTTCATTTTGTGTAGAAACTGCAATTTCTTTTGGTTCTGTATTAATACTGTCTGAAATTTCTTCTTGTGTTTGATCAGCATTATACAGGATAAAAGAATTGATATCTGAGTGTATGGAGTAGAGAGGAAAGTTTTGAGGTTGATCCTAACTACTTACCATATATTTCATTAAGGTTTCATAGTATAGTTTCTTAGGTTGTCCAAAAACAGAGATTGTTGCATATGGCATATCTAATTGTAAGGATCCTTGAAGTTTGGCTCCCCGTGATCTGGATAACAGCATGCCATACTTTGGTGGGATGTCAGAAACTACAATATCCATAAGGATGCTTTTGGCAGGATATTGAACTAAAGTGACACACAGGTCTTTGATCAATCCTAGACATTGTACCTGACTAGAGTCACATGAAAATAAGTCTTTTAAAGCCTTGTAATGTCTAGGTTTAGTTTCTCCATCACTCATTTGGGCATTAAGTTGTGAGCGGCCCCATAATCCAACATTGCATTGTGTATAATTCTATCATGGATACTAAGGCTGATGTAAAAAGGTGGAACTCCTCCTTCTAATGGTTTGCCATTAACATTTGGACCAAATATGAGTTCGGGTTGGTCATGAAATAGGTTGACTGAATCCTCATTTTCAACAATTTTTAATGTCTTTTTTATCTGTGATTTGTAAGTTTCATTCTTGATTAGTTCTGTTAAAGGAACTGAAATATTTAGCTTTGCTATCTCAGCTCCCAGATTGAATGGCAAAGAGACTTTTTATGTTTGAAGGTTTTGAATTTTTGCAGCAGAGACTTGAGTAGGCTTGTCTTCTTTTCCTTTATTGGGGACCTCCTTAGATGGATTTTTGAATCTGATGTTTTGAGCTTTGTCCACTAGTTCCTTAGGTGGAATTGAAGTGGATGGAGAATCAACAGAAGGTTGATCAGAGGTTATGTCTACAATTGTGGGGCCATAAGGTTTTGGGTTTTTCCTAGGGAGAATTTGGAGGATCTTTGAAACAGGGGCTTCTTTTATTTTCTTGGGTTGACTTGGTACTGTTTTTTTGGTTCGGTCAAGGACATCAACATTCTTTTTGCTTCTTACATTATATTGCTTATGTACTTCAAAAATGGCAGAACCATATCCTTGTTTGTAATCAAATGATTCTCCAGACTATATTTGTAATTGCTGGAGCATATACAGTTCTTGCTCATCTTGGGTTAGAAAAAAGTGTCCTCATAATTTATTCCCATTAGGTTAATTTTTGTATCTTGTTCTGGATCTTCTGGCTGGGATGTCTCTGCATAATTTTCTTGGAAAGGAGGCCTAATGTTCTAATCCGGTCCATTTTTCCCAATGTTTTGGTTTTGGTTTTTTCTAAAATTTTGGTTTCTAACTGGAGGCGCTTGTTGGTTATCCCATTGGGGTTTCCTTTCTATGTTCTCTATTTTATCCATTAGTTTTTCCATACTTTTGGCTAAGCTATCTATTTTAATGTTAGAGGATGAACCTTCATCATTTTCAGTTCCTCTTCTTTCATTTCTGACTCTAGCCCTTTTAGCTAACAAATTAGCTTCAACACTAATAGCTACACTTTGCATTTCTTCTAATGTTGGGGGGTTTCTTTCCCTAAGTTGGTATGCCATATTTGTGTCAAAACCATCAGGGAACTTTATTAATGCCAAGTCAGGTGGGGGTCTAATATTAACTGGGATGGAGTTATATATATTTGTTGGACACCTAATCCTCTAAGGGTTGGTGTGGAAGCTGAATAGCCAAAAGGAGTCCAAGAGACCACTTGGAATATGAATCCAAGGGTCACACCATGTACTATAAATGTATATCATTTGTTAATAATAAATGAACTCTCATGTTTATCTTTCCTATTATGTTGCTGACGTGTGTGTGTTTAAGATGGTATCAGAGCAGGCGATCTCCTGCCTTGCTCAAGTGTTAGCCACCTATTTTTGTGGCCTTTTTAAACCAATGCTCTCCTCCTGATTATTCCTTTCTGAGCATTTGTTAGAACATAGGCTGTTACCTCTATCAGTGCTGCCATTCCTTTTTTGTGAGTAGACCTGCCCCTGTGACTGCAAAGAGGAATATTGCCGGACCTGTCCCTCTTTAATTTGTAACTCCTATACCTCGGCCCTACGCTCTCAGTTTCTCCTACCTTGTCAGAACTTTGCTATTCTAAGCCCATAATTCTCGGAGTCACTGTATTATTTTCTGCGATGACCAGTCAGTTTTTCAAATTTGTTGCGTATAACGTACCACAACATTTTTCCAACTCATAGTCAGGTATGCGAACTAGGCCCTCCTGTCTACATTTTTTGGAACTCGCGACTCCTCTGTTGCTACTGTTATTATTCATTCAGCTCTACGCTCTACTGAAATACATTCGATGACAGTGTTGTCTCAACCTGCTAATCAAAAGTCATGGTTAAAAACATTTTTTTATTATAAATTGACTTTTTAAGGAAATGATGTTCCCTGGGTTTGATGTTGTTGCCTTCCAAGGTCTGATATGGTACCATGATATATGAGCTTAGGGATCCTTAAGCAAATTAGCGACTCCACAATTAACGGGCTAAGACAAATCACGTGGGCCTCAGCTTTGAAAACTTGCCTAGAATGCAGTAATATTTGGGTAGGCGCTTCAACTTGCAGCCGGAGTTCGAGCTTTGAATGCCTTGGAGATCGTCATGCTAGCTGCGGGGTGTGAGAAGATGTGCAGCTTCCACACATTAAACATCCTAATCTCTATCAATGGACTCAAGAGGTAAATACACATGTTTTTGTTATTTTTGAGGTATCTGGGCGTGGTGTTTTTCATGGAGTTTGGAGGTTTCAATATGTTGGGTGTCAAAAGGCACCCTCCATCTACATGCCCAAATCGTCCTTAATCCAAATTGACCAAGAATGATACTCTCTCTATTTATGCTTGATTTTTCAGTTGAAGCTATGAACAGTGTTGTGTGTATGGATACAGTACGAGAAATATATTAGCTGAAAATGTCATGTAGTTTTGCCAGACTGAGGAATAAGCTATTGTGGTATTGACTGGGCATCAGATATAAATATGCTTTGCGTTAACTCCATATATGTTGCTCCTTCCTCTAATACGTAGCCAACTCTTGGTATATGTAGCCTCCTCCCAATATACGCTGCTCCTTGCTCATATACGCAGCCAACTCTAATTCACAACCAACACCTACAACAGTTTGCCCTTCATTAAGGTGAGCGTGAATCTGTCACTATAGAAGACAAAGCTTACATTGTTTCTGCTGTGACTTATTGTTACGAGCTTCGGAAAGGAAAATATGAACCCAGTGAGAAGAGACTAGATGTGCAGTCAACTGGGAGATATTTGGTGAACAATTATCTGGAGATGTTACTAGAGAAGTCCTGATATTGGGCATGAAAACAATTAGATGATTCAATGGTGTATTGGTATGGCCTTTATTTGGCTCAGCGAATCACCTTCCACCATTCACATGCGGATAAAATCTATGTTGTATTCACTGCCTATTCATTTCCATTATGCTGGCCTGTGCAGGTGGACTTTGTGACATGTATATGTTTTGCTCAAGTGAATCTTTAATGAATAGATTATGCTTTGCTTCATTTTGAAGCTGTCCTTCCAGAGCTATTTGATTAGAGGAATCAACTTGCCTTTCTGAACCCTAAAGTAGTATTTAACAGCATTGATTATAATACTGATTTTACTCTGCCCATGAAGATTAATGTTCTCTCCTCTAGCTTTAGCCTCTTCAACCTTTGTTTGGCTCAAGGCTAGTGAACCGCTCAACCTTTTCTGTAGTGTGTCCACAACAAATGAAGGCCAGCAGGGTTGACAAGTGGATGTGAAATCTTTGAAGTTTCTTAACATATCAGAGTCTAAGGCAAAGATGCGAAAATTTTAAATATTATTGTCAATAGTGGTCAAGGATACTCTGCAAAAATAAAATTGGGAGAGCCTTGGTTGCATTGAAGGCTATTGTGCATGGGTGTTAGTGTTATATGGTGTATGGTCGATGAAATATAGAAGCTAATCTCATTTTTGTTAGGGTCTTGTTATTGCTGGAAAAGAAGAGCCTGTGGGCTGCAAACCTGTCAAGTTGGACATTCTGTTAAGGCAACAATATTGGGCTTGCTATGTAGAAATTGAGGCGCAAGATATTGTGAAGTGAGAACATGATCAGACATTAGTAAAAATTAATTTGTGTTGAAAAGTTGGAAAATTAATTTTCTAAAACCATTATTGTTTCTACAAGTGCATTTTTGGTCATTTATTGATTTGATTGTTAGAGTAATGGAGAAAATTCATGGATTATTAGAGTTATTAAGCACTCTAATTTTATCTACTAATGGAAGCATCGTTAAAACCAACAAAGACACTCTCATACATATTCAAACATCTTTACAACATGCACAAGAAAACATTGCTTTTTCGTAGCTTGAATCTCAACTATAGCAAGAAGAATTACAACAGTGAAGTCATCATTCTGAACCTATTTTTGTTCAAAATATTGAAACAGACTCCCATAAACAGCAAGACAATAATGTTACAATTGATTCAGATCGAGTACCCAATAAAGCAGCAAAATTGCACGCACAAGCAGAAGTTCAGTTTGCACTTCCCAAGCCCATCATCAGACCTTGGGAAGAGCTTGTCCACAACAAGCACAAAACCAGTCTTGGATATGACAAGGACGTGTCCTTTCATATCCCAGATTACTCAAAGCCCATCCAATTTCAGAGTGCTGGATTCCTTCATGACAGTTCACCTTCAGTTGTTCCAGATTCTGCCCCTCTTCCACAACAACAGATTGTGAAATGCCAACACTGTGACTGAGTTGGCCATATGAAAGATCATTGTTTTGATCTTCATCCATGTAAGCACTGTCATAAAACCAATCATTCTTCAAACAGATGCTTAAAAAAAAACCTCCTACAAGAACAAAGATTCATCTTGGATGGATCGCTTCTTGGCAATGGGCATCAACAGCCAAGAAGATATTTCAGTCATATGTCCGAACTTGTTCTAGAGTATTGAACAGTCTTGCAGTTGAGTTTTCTCCATCATCTCACCTTGTATCTGACAGGGGGGAAATGATGGTCATCTACAAGCTTCAAATCCACATCAAGCGAGCCTAAGCCACAACCTGCCATACCAGATTTAGAGTTGTAGCCAGAGACAAAGATGCCCCTGAGCATGCCTTCAGTCGGTGATACCTCTTCAAAGAATTGGGGACACTTCCTCTAGCAGAAGACTTCAGCTTCTTGCCAATTTTGGAAGAGTTCCAGGAATTGCATTAAGCATTCTAGAGTTGTTGGTCATCCTTAAACCATCATAGGATGAGACCTCCCTTTTCAGGTTGAGGTTCTCCCTTTTATGTGGGGTGATACCTCCCTTTATTGGTTGAAGGTTTCCCTCTTCAAAACATTAGGAGCACTTCCTCTAGCAGAAGACCTGAGCTTCATGCCAGACTTGGAAGAGTTCCGAGAATTGCACTAAGCATTCCAATGTTGGTGGTCATCCTTAAACCACCGCCCTTTATACCAACATTTCAGAGAGCACATTCAGCCTAGTGCTGCCATGCATTTTTTGCACATTTTGTATTATAGCTCTCTTCTTGGACTCATACATAACCCTTTGGATTAAGGGGGGGAATGTTGGACACCTAATCCTCTAAGGGTTGGTGTGGAAGCTGAACAACGAAAAGGAGTCCAAGAGACCACTTGGAATATGAATCCAAGGGTCACACCATGTACTATAAATGTATATCATTTGTTAATAATAAATGAACTCTCCTATTTATCTTTCCTATTATGTTACTGCCATTTGCGTGTTTAAAAATATTATTGAATCTGGTTTAGTAATCTTGAATAGTTTCATTAGGTCCTCTTCTAATATTCTCGCATTTTGAAAGGATTTGTAGGGCATTCTTTTTCTTTTCCCATCTGTTCAAAAATTGCTGGTGAAATGCATCTAAACTATCAATACTATTAACAGGCAATGCTCTAAACCATTTCCTAACATCACCAACTAAAGTCTGGGCAAAGAGTCTCATTTGAACATTATCTGTGTCAATCTCATGCAGCTCAAAGTAATATGTTGTCTTGTTGACATGTTGTTGTGCAGTGTAATGTCCTGTGCCATCAAATTGAACAATTTTTCTTTGGTAGTCTGCTAGCATAGCACCAAGTTGGGCAGGTAGAACAAGAGGAGCATATATATTTGCCATGGCTGTAAGCTGGGAGGGGTTAATATGTAGGGTTGAGGTACCTAGAGATGATGCAGTAGTGGATGAAGAACCAGGACTGGTAGGTGACGAATGGGTGATGATAGGTTGGTGAGGGAGTGTAGGTATAAATGGTGGTGAAGAATGGACTTCAAAAGGTATTATTGATGAAGTTGAAGGGAACAATGGTGAACTCAAAGTAACGGACAATTGTTCAGAAAGCTCAGGGGTTGTGGCAGTATTAATGGATGATTATGGAGATTTCAAAATGTATTCATCAATTGATTTGTTGGCCTATTGAACTTCAAGGTCTGCAATAAAATCAGGATCTAGAACAATTTCACTGAGTGAATTTTCGAATTTTTTTCTAAATAATGAAAAATCAAATGGGACATCAAAGGGAAGTTCTTTAAAAATAACCACTCATCAGGAGATGAATTAGCTTTAACTAATGGTATCTGGCTAACTGAACTTTCTTCTTTTTTGGATTTTTTTGAAATTAGGTTAGGATTATCAACTACTAGGGTAGGGTTTGGGTCTGGATTAGCCCTAGTAAAATGAGTCTTTCTGGAAGCCAAAATTTCAAAATTTTTAATTGTTTTTGTAAAATTTTTCAAGATAACTTCTAACAAATGACTTTAAGAGGCTCAGAATGTAGATTTAGAATTTTATTAAAGCTTTATTAGGACTGAGGATTCGGTATCCCCAGTATGGTCGCCACTGTGTTATCACTCAGAATTTTCTCTAGAAGTTATTAGAAGAAAGAAAATGATCAATGTAACCACAAACCAAATTTTGGGCATAGGCTCTAGCCAACCTAGGCTCAGATAGGGCTCTCTATATGTGATTTATCTTTGTTTGCTGGGATTTTAGGTTAGTTCTGAATGTTTAGGGGGTTTTTAATTTGTATTCAAGATTGGATGGTGGAATCCTTAAAATAGATGGATAGAATGATATCTTTAGACCATTGGGCTATGCATTCAACAAAAAGGTAGCAGAACTGGAATTAAATCACTAAAGGGAATGTTCAAAGGGCAAGATAGCAGAGTAGAGTGTAGGTCTTTGGGCCAGAGGGGTGAAATGGTTTGAATTAGGGTGAGAGAGCAATCAAGAATTCTCATACCAGGACTTAAACGAGGAACAGAGGGCAATCAGAAACAAAGGGAAATTAAGAATCCTTTGCTATATATTATAAAGAGATAACCTAAACTAAGGAGCAATTAAGAATTCCTTAACTCAAATATCAGTAGAAAACATTCAAATGCATAATAATTAAAACAGAGTGTAAATAAACAAATTCTGAGATATCATTCCATGTTATAGCATTCAGATACAGCAATACATTAACTATTATGGAAAAACTTTAAGGAAGATAACAATAACATGAGAAAATACTTGTATGCACTTTGTTATACACATGAATCCTGTGAAATATCTTGTCTTTATTCATCAATCCATCTTGCTGGCCCAGTCAGTGATACAATAGCTTTACAATTTTTTGATCAAGAAGTCTATAGAAATGTCTAAGAATCCACCCTACATGCTTCAAATTGTGAAGTGTTTATACAAAAGTTATTACAAAATATCTCAAACTAACTTGAGATTTAATCTAGGAAATACAAATATCTTCTTGCAAGAAGATAGAGACAGTTATTGAACTGCTTTCATGTTGTCCCTTTTATTGTGGTGTTGCTGGCCTTTATAGTTTGGTTTGTATCCCTTTATGCTCTTTGCTGTTTGAACTTTCACGCTGGAGGCTTTAGTCACTTTTGGCTTTCATCTAATACTCTTTGGCATTGATACTCTTTAACCATGCTGACCTGCCTTTACCTTTTACCCTGTTGACTGTACATTAACCTTTTTACTACATTTTACTATAGTAAATCAGTCAATTTTTCCCATAATTCAGCATCAGGTAACTTGATTTTCAACATCCTTCTATATATCTCATCTGCCTCAGTGTACTTAGCAAAAGTAGGCCTGGTGATGAATATGTGTTTCACCTCATGCTGGAGGAAAAACAAGTTTTCAAATGTCTGGTAAAGAACTTTACCTGTTGGCAATGCCTTTATCGATGATGTACTGGCCTGTTCTTTAGCTAGCTCTCTAATTTTGTTGTCATAATCCTGTTGTGTCATGAGCTTGTCATTTATGACCAAGGGACTGGGTAACCCTTTCTCTCTCAAAATTTGAAACTTGGCCATAAATCTATCGATTGCTACCTACATATTTTGACACTTGTCCTCCAAGTTTAACATTAAGTTTCTCTTGGAGAGGACCTTTCTAACCTCCAAAATTGTTTCTGTCCTATCCTCTATATCCAATTCTTGAAGTTCATACTTGTTTTTACTGTTGAGGAAACGGATAAGTCTGGTTTCATCTTCAGGCATGTCTCCTAGTTCTTCCTTGACTTTTTGGATAGATTCTGTAGCTATATTTATCAGGTCTATCTATTCAAAAATAACTTGAATGGATGGCCAAATATCATTGACAAAGTCAATGATATTGGCCCATAATAGTTCCTTGGCTTGCCCAAGGGGTTCCTTTAGTGTTAGATTTTTCTCCATGGCCTTTAATCTTTCATTCATTCTAGTAGCTTTCTGCACTTCTTCCTTGTACATGATCTTGGCAAGCTTGCAATCTGTTTCCAAGCTTGTCACCTTTTCTTTCAGTTTGTTCATTTCTGTAGCTTGAATAGACATTTCCTCCATGGCACTGACCAACTTAGCTTCTTCTTCTCTTGATGCACTTGCTGTTGATGTAGACCCTGTTGAAACTAATTGTGTTGTAGGCATGGGAGCTGTGGGAGCCGATGAGGCTTCCAACTTTGAGGGGATTGTTGTTGAGACTGTTGGGATGACATTTGCCGATGTAGTGGTAATATCACTTTGCTTCAATTGAATTAGAGTGTGTAATTCCTTCTCTGTCTCCCTTAACTGATCATTAAGTTTTAGGACCAAGTCCATGAACTCTTCATGTCTCGTTTGGCTCTCTAAGACCTCTTATGTTTGGGGATGTTACAGCTTAGGTATCTTCAATTGTTTTTTTAGTGCAGCAATTTCATCATTCTTTGTCTTAATCAGTTGCTCTGTGGCTTTAATATCTTTAGGATCATGTCCCAGTTCAATAACTAAGTCTTCCAAAGACTTGATTCTACTATCCTTGGCCTGTGAGGAGGCCTTATCTAACTGATATTGAGCCGAGATATTTCTCAATGACTTCTGTAACTGATGAGTAGCTATGGCTTTACCTGTGAGGGTGGAGTATATCATCTCTCCAGCCTATTTGTGCAATTTGATTTGGTCAATGGGATGAATATCCCTTGTCAATACCTCAAAATCAATTCTCTTGTACTCTGTTGAAGTCCTTGGCTATTGTGCAGTTGGTTTTATGAAGGACATCTATAATTTTCCCTCCTTGATGTCAAAAGCTGATATCAACCTTGTCTGATTGGTAGGTGTGAGTTTGAGATACTAAGCATAAGTTTGGGCCTTTAGTTTCTCATTTCTCATCTTGATTTCTTTATATCTATCTTTTATATCCTTATCCTTATCAGCAGGCCTATTGAATGAGGATACTTCTACACTTAGCTACCTTTCCAAGATATGGGTATGTGATGTGGAGGGCCCCTGTGTTTCTTCAGATTGATCTGTGCCTTTACTTCTGTCCAGCTCAATATCAGTTATTTCTACTGAGCCTTCTGTGTCTTCCTGCCCTGAAACAGGATTCAGCCTAAGTATTTTGCTCTGACTAGTCTCATATTGTATATTTGATATGCCCATTCCTGAACTTGAGGGTTCCTCCCTGGGCCTTTTGTGGTTCTTTTCCTCATTTTGAGGAGTCTGCATGATAGGAAGGATGCTCATGGCTAGCTCTTGCTATTCATGTACCTACAGAAACGAGATCTCATCAAACCGTCTTTCTAAGTCACATAAGGAATTTTCTACATCTACCTTTGTACTATCTCTATCTACAAGAGCGTTTTCCACCCACTCAGATTGATTTGCATATATTTCTATCTCTAGTATGGGGTGGTGAATATAGGGTCCCAAGTTGGCCTTCTTTCTCAATCTAGTCATAAATTCTTGAGGGTCATACCTCCACATGAAACTCTTTTGGAACTTCATTTGCTACAAAATTTGGTTTTCTTCCTCCCCTGCCTCTCTAGAATTGCAGATGAAGGGGTCTGGCTGGTTTTTTACTTTGAATTGTGATCTTTTCTTGGTCGTGTTATCACTCAGGTTGTTCCCCAAAAGATCTGGAAAAAGGGAATACAGCCGAGGTAACCACTAACCAATCTTTTAGATGCAGATTCTAGCCAATCTGCAGCTAGAGAGGGCTCTCTCTTTATGATTTAGCTTTGTTTTGCTATATGTTAGGCTAGTTATGAAGTGCAGATAGTTGTTTGATGTTTGGATGGTGACATTCAATAGAACAGGGCTGCAAAGTATGAGAAGTTCAGACCATTGGGTTAATGGATTCAAATGAAAATAAACTTCTGGGTATGGTTTCTTTGGCAAAAGGAGGAACTACAGAGCAAGATAATTAAACATGGAACAATTTTCAAGCTGGAATAAGATGAAATGGAGTCAGGGAATGAAAGGCAATTAAGAATATTTCATTATGCTAACAGAGGGAAAGTGTATGAATATTACCAAGGAGCAGTTAAGAATTCCTTAATTGTATTCAGGGTGTAAGAACCAGGGAGACAGGAGCAGTCAAGAATTCCTGCCTATGCTAGTCCTGAAGAAAACATAAAAATTGATAGGAATTGAACACAGAGTACAGCAAAGTAAATTCTGGGCTATTCTTTTTTCCTGCAATTTAGAACATGATATATAGATGATATATAAAACACAGGGACAGTAAAACAAGAGTTAAAAAGACTTATTGATCCATGAGGTAATACGAGAATTCTGTAACATATTCTTCTGCCATTAATTCCACAACCAGCAAGTTCATCAGCAAAGCATTCCAGCAATCTTTATTCAAAAAGTTCTCAAATCTACAGCGCAGGTCCAGAATGATATTCACCAACCAACCCTCAATACATCTCTAGAGGAGGTATTTATACAAAAAGAGTTACAAAATATCTCATAGAGAAAATATCAAGCAATAACTTTATCCATCTACTTCTTCAAAGGAAGTAAATGACATTGAAAATAGAGCGTAATGAATGTAGGAGTAACTTCCGCTGTACTGGCTGCCTTAGGTGGTCTGATATATTTGACTTTTTAAACTCAACAAGTCCGCTAGTAGCTGTCTCTTTAATTTGCGTTCCTGCGTTGCTGTCCCGGCCTTTTCATCTGTGCCTGATTTCGCTTCAATGCATTTTGGCGTGACTTCCTTCCTCTGTTGTTTCCATTTTTTTGATATGTGGCATGCACATTGAATTTGATTAAATGAAGATGATAAAAAATAAAGAGAACCAAAACTACCTTGGTAAAACCTCTAACATGCCCTGCCACCATTGGTCTGTTGGCAACTGGTGTCTTTGTAGCTTTATTAACGTTTCATCAGCTTCAGTATACTTGTAGTAATTGGGCTGGACTTCAAAAAGATGTGTTATTTCATGCTCGATATAGAACAGATTTTCCAACTTGTCATATAAGCTCTGTCCAGAGGGAGGTACTATGTCTTCTGAAGTGCTTGATGATGCTGATGTTGGATCAGTAGGAGGGACTGCTGTTGTGACTGTAGAAGGAGCAGTTGTAACAATTGGAGCTGTTTGAGATGGCTGAGAGGCCAACTCTCCCTGTTTTTTTTGTAGTGCTTCCTCCAATGCCTTCTCTATTTCTGCCAATCTCTCATTCATCCTCATTGGTAAACCCATCATGTCATCCTCTGCTTTCTCCTGTGCAACTTCTGTGGTTTGTGGATGCATTGTGATCGGCAACTTTAATTGCTTTTTGAGGGCTGCAATGTCTTCCTCCTTCTTTCTTATTAAGGTCTGGATGCCTTTGGGATCCTGGGGATCATGTCCCAGCTCTATGATAATTTCTTCTAAGGATTTAATCCTGTTATCCTTAGCCAAAGAAGAAGATTTTTCCAATTCCAATTGGGTAGAAGTATTATGTAATGAATTTTGCAGTTTGTGAGCCAATAATGCTTTGTCTTCCAAGGTGGAGTACACCATTTCTCCGGTTTGTTTATGTAATTCAATCTGGTCCATTGTGTGGATGTATTTAGAGAGAACATCTAGATTGGTCCTGATATAATCAGCAGCTGACTATGGTTGCTGCATTATGGGCCTAAAGTGACTAAGGGTCACTTTCCCTTCTTGAATATCATAGGCTGCCATTAGCCTTTGTTGATTTGTGGGAGCCATTCTTAGCAATTGATTATAAAGTTGGATCCTTATTGGCTCATTTCTAGCCTTTATTTCAGTAAATGCTTTCTTGATATCTGAGCCTTGCTTGCTCTGTTGTTTGCTTTGTGGCCTGGTGGATATAACCTCCACACCATGCTACCTCTCTAGCTCTTGCTGATATGAGCTAGTTGATGTTTCCAAAATTGGAGGAGTTTGTTGTTCAGTTCTTCCTTCACCTCTTAGGTTGTCTGTTGTCTCTCCCAAGAGTTCCTCTTCAGAGTAAGGATTTAACCTTTGCCTCTTTTCCCCTTGCTGTTCTGCTGATCCACTTACAGGTGTGTCTTCCTGCCTGTCTCTTTTCTTGGCTCTTTCCTCATTGAGAGGAGTTTGTAACACAGGGATTTCAGGTACCTTCGTTTGTGTTGAAGGGCCTTGCCCCTTTGATGCATCTGGCTGGTCTGCCATAGTTTCCTGCTCTGAATGTAGCACTTCTTTTCCTTTGGATGTCCCTGCAGGTGGAGTACTTTCTTGGGCAAGCTGTTGTGAAGTTGTAGCAGATGATGTGCTTGCTCCAATGTGTTGAGGCAATTTGAAAGGGACTTGTCCAAAAGAGTCCAGGTCAAGTGTTTTTTCAAGCTCTTTCATTGCTTTTTCCAATCTTTCTTCCTCAGTGATCTCTTCAACTAATGTGCCTTCTACCCATTCTTGTTGGTTAGCATATTGTTGAATTTCAGGGATTTTGTGGTGCACATATCCTGTAAGCTTATTTTTTACTTTCCTGTAACTTATGAAATTTTCAGGGTCATATGGTGACCAATGAAAACTTTGTTTCAGCATAAGTTGATCCTTTAAAATCTTATCGGCCTCTTCCCAGGCTTCCCTTTTATTGAAGATAAAAGGGCCCAATTGATTTCTTATCTTAAGCTGTGCCTTTTTCCTAGCTCCATAGAAATGAGTCAAATCTGAACTAATAAATTGCCTAAAGTATTCCAAGGCAAATAGTCTCATAGGGACATACTTCAGCAGCTTGTAGGGGGATAGTTCATAGCCATAAATCCTGATCACTGTGTGATTTTGGTAAAAATACCAGTCACCAATACTGTAGTCCTTTGAGAGATGCAAAATTTTCTGCATTTCAGCAGAGAGCCTGGCAGGAGGAGCTATCATCAACAAAGAAGTGGCTGGATATATGAACAGGTCAATGAACTCACAATATGTATAAGGGGAGTTATGGACTTCATGGAATACTGAGGTCCAGAATATGACAGACCTCCTTTCTCCTTTGAGATCCAACTTTCTAAGAGGAATTTGGAAACTATCAGGTTGATAGTACAGCAGCAAATGATATATGTAGGATGTGTATTTGAACACTCTTTCTCTATCCAGGCTCATGAATTGCTCATAGATCTTATTAGCTATGAAGGTGGCATAATCATATTGGACAGCAGGGGGCTATCCTGGAGTGAATATGGACATCAATACTAAAACAGTTTCATCAATATGCTCACTGGTTTTGAAGCCCAAGATATATGAAATCATATCAGTAATGAATATACCAGCTTCATTGAACCAGACTTGATTAAAAGGAGGTGGATTTGTGGGCTGGCTCTCTGGTCTCATGAATAATTGAGCTATTTTGGTTATCTCTGAGCTGGGCAGCTTGGCAGCTTAGTCAAGCAAGAATTTCATGGTGAGAGGGGCCAGAGGCTGAGTTGGCTTAAATTGCAGCATCTCATTTATGGATTGAGGAGTCACATAGAAGAGGATAGTCCCAGATGGAGCCATAATTTCTCTTTGTGTGGGGTCATAATTTTCACAGTACAAATGGATGAGATCAGGTAGCACATATACTAAAGGGAGGTAGTAGATGGGCATGTTGGACTCCCAAATCCCAAAGACATCAGTATTGCTTCTGTAGCTATTCCTAAATTCACAAAAGGCTTGCAGGTGAGGCTTGTCACCCATCATATCCTTGATTTGGAAATCCCTGTCAGCAAGGGGCATCCACTCCAACTCTTTATGTGGTGCATTCAAGAGGGCAACATTCAGAGCCACTGGAGCCTCCATTTTCAACAAATTTTATGACTTTTCCAACTTGTAGTTAGGGATTTTGCAGCAACAATATGGTAAAATGATAGTTTGGTTTCTTCTGTGGCAATTGCAGGCGGAAATAAGTTTAATTTCAGTTTAATGGGCAATTTTGCAAAGGAGAACAGAAGTCACAGGATTTCTTTGGAAAAATGGGTAAAACAGTGGCTTATAATGCAGAGGTTTGTAGGCAGCAACGCATTTTAACTTGAATTTTAGTTCCTCGGGCGATTTTTACAGAAAAACTTGGAAAAACAAGGTTTATGAGTGGATTTCGGGTAAATACCTGTTTTATGGACACCTAGTGCACAATGTGGGTGGCAGACCGAGCTGAGGGACCGAACAGCAGAGTTGATTTCCCCGGGTGGTGGACTGTGCAGCAAAAATGGCGTTTTGGACGTCAAAAACCATGCAAACATCACGCAGAAGAAACAAAGTGAAATGGACAAAAAATTATTTTTAACGGCTTTTTAACAAAAAATTTGATTTTGGCGGGTTTTTGGCGCGCTTTGGTCGGGTGATGTCAGCATGACGTCATCTTTGTCGGGTAGTGGGGGTACGGAAGGTGACTTGGCGCTGACGTGGCGGACACGGCGGACGAAACAGTGACGAGGTGGCAGCTGACGTGGGTAATGACGTGGGCGCTGACGTCAACAGCGGGAAGGGAGAGTGGTTTATGGTTTTATCGCACTGCTTTATGTACCATGGTGGTTTTGGGCCAAACAGACACGATACAATATGGTGGCGACACGTGGACTTTGTACGACGGTAAAACCGCCGTCTTCCTGGAGCCTATCGTTTGGTCATCGGGGTGCTTGCGATATCGACGTGGATCATCCGATGGGAAAGCCTGGATCGGACGACTGACGGAGGGGTGGAGTTGGCAGAGGCTTATGACACGGGGACCCGCCGTAACATTAACGTTTTATATGTTTTGCGGGGTATAAAACTTTGGTTATCAGGGTTATTATATGGTTTATGTTGGCGGCCTTGGTTATTTGTTTAACCAAATGTTAAACAAATCCCGATTTGTGTATGTGGAGGGGTTATTATAAGGTTCCAAGTGAACCTATAATTCCCGAAATGCCATGTTTTATGGCTATAATTGCCGGGGCGGGGAATATTTAAGTATTTTGGGGTTTTTATGTAGTTTTACATAGTATGGGAAGGGAAATATACATAGGAGTTATATAAATAGAGTTAGGATGTTAATATGAGAGGTAGGTTCACACAAAGCACTAAGTTTGAAAAGTGACTTAGGCTTTAGGGAAACAAGAAAGGAATCCAAGTCATGAATTTGTAGAGACTTAGCATAAAGGAAGAAAAAGATTTTTACACAAGAAATGTGGCTTGTTTTGGCTAAGTAAACACAGAGTTTCACTTAGTAATTTTCATGAGATGAGGTGAACTAGGAAGAAAGAATAGATCTCAATGTCCTTGTGGGGAGGTTAGTAAATGATTTTTTGGGAAATGAGAAGGGAAATTAGTCATGCTGCACCTGAATTGTAACCAAACAAGTGCCATTGCACTTATGATATTCATGAGAGATGAATTCCCTCCTATAGACAGCACTGCTCATCAACCTGCTTCTGCAACACCAAAATTACCTACCCATTCTGCTAGACCTAACATTTTTTCTTCATTTTTTTGGGTGCATTTGAACTAGAAAACCTTGATTCTCTTCTTTTCTTTTAGTTGCCACCCTATCTAAGTCTGCCCTTATTTCTTCCAAGGGCTCAGATTTAGCTGTTGAGACCCTTTGCTTCTTTACCTAACTATTGATCTGCCAAGCTCAAACTGCTTGGACAGTACTCACTCCCTATTTCTAAAACAAGAAATTTAAACATGGACTGACCAAGATTGAGCTATTTGGCCATCCATCCAGTGTGACAAAAGTCACTGATTACATATTTTTAAACTTCTTTGCAAAAATAGGACAGTAGTGGCATTTTGACTAGCACACTTTCCTGGTCTTTTCTTTGGGGTTCATTTTCTTTCTTTCTTGACCAATTCATTCTTTTTGCCCTTTGATTTTTCTTTTAGGGCATACCCTCTTTATATTTTTTAAATTTTTTGGTTTTTTGAAAATATGGAATCTTTGCAGCATGGAAAGGATGATCATATTTGGCATTTCCACAGTCAATCATGAAATATGACACCTATTGGTATAGGAACCTAACAGGCTGAGACAAAATTTATCTCATCAGAGTTCATTATTTGTCTATAGTACTGTAGAGAAAATAACCTCATGGGGAGGTATCTGGGTAGTTTATATGGTGCAAGATGGCAACCATAAATTCTTATCTCTGTGTGGTTATGGTAAAGGCACCAATCTCCCACTTTGCTTTGTTTAGACAATTGAAGGACCCTTTTGATCTCTAGACTTATCCTGGGTGGAGGGCTTCCTGTCAGCATAGTCATTACAGGATGAACAAAAGAATCTATGAAATCTGAATAGGTATATGGTGGCTCAAACTTATGGAACAGTGGGGTCCAAAAAATGACAAACCTGGGCTGGCCTTTGGTATCCAACTTCTGAAGGGACAAAGGAAATTTGTCTAGTTGATAATATAAAAACATATGATATAGAACAGATGAGTATTTAAATACTCTCTTATTATGCATCCTAGTGAACTGTTCATGCATTCTCTCAGCTATGAACTCAGCATAATTGTACAAAACAGCAGGAGGCTGTCTTGGGGTATAAATTGACATGAAGGCCAGGACAAGTTCATCAACAAATTCATCAGTGGAGCAGCCTAGGACACATGATATCATGGTGATGATTTGTTTGCCCCTTTCAGAGAACATGGCAGAAACATATGGGGGGGGGGGGGGATTTTAGGAATGTGCTGCTCTTCAACAATGAAATCTTGGAACAATTGGGCCAGCCTAGAGGGACTTAACTTGGAATATTGGTCTAACAAATATCCAATTGAGAGTGGAGTTAGGTTTGGTCCTGGTTGGAGTTGCAACATTTCATTTATGGAATCAGTTGTAATGGTGAATAGAATCTTTTGGTCAGGGGACATAATAGCTCTTAGGCTAGGAATGTAACAGGCATGGCACTGGTGGAAAATTTCAGGGAAAACATGTACCTGTGGGAACTAGTATTTGGGAAAATTTGACTCCCAAAGGCCAATATCATCAGCATGGTTGAGGTATTTGTCCCTACTTGAACAATGGATTTTAAGAAGGAGGTTTCGGGTAGATGTATCCTTAATTTGGAAATCCCTGTCGGCCAAGGGAAGGCGGTCTAGGTCCAAATGGGGAGTTGTGATAGGTCTAATGTCCAAGGCAACAGGGGCAGCCATAATTTAGTTCTTGTGGATTTAAATTTGGTTTTAAAGGTTTATTCAGAAGTTTTTCACGGCAACTGGGATTTTTCAAAGGGTTCATCCATGGGTTTTTAAATTTAAAGTGTTATTCAATTAATTTTACTTAATTGAAACATTGTACAAGGCTAGGCATTTTTGAATTTGAAAGGGCCAGTGGTAATTTGTGGTGAAATACCTGGAATTGGGTGAAAAAACTGAAAATTTTGGAGTTCACGGCAGCTGCAGAGATCCGAATGAATCTGGTACAGACTGAGAGGTCGAATGAGGTCTCTGCAACTTTCTTCAGGGGTGAATTTGTAGTTTAAATGGATAATTCAGCGTTTACTGGAATCACACTGGTTCGCAGAGGTTTATAGAGAAAATGAGTGAAAAAAGGTAAAAAGGGCTTCTCGGCCTTTTTATGGAGCGACGGTTATTTTTTGGCAGGTGATTTCGAATGAACAGTAGGTGGTTTGGTGGGTTGAACAGGGAGGCATTTTCCTAGGCCATTGCACTGCTTATGGAGGCTGGTCAGTGTTTTGGAGGGGTCACCCGATCTACTCTAGAGCGTGACACGTAGCCTTCAGGGGGTCGGGGAAAACCACTTTATCGGGCGGGTAACATTCGTCCATCAGGCGCGGCCGATATGGATGTGGACCGTTGGATGAGCGAGAAGTTGATCTAACGACAGTTGGGTGACAAACTTGTGCAGAGGAAATGAACGGGAGTTTGGGGGCCCCAGGGGCCTTAATCATGGTAGTTTGTGATTAACATGGGGTTAATCATGAGGTTAGGGGATTGGGTGGAACTTAATGACGGGATTAACTTAGGTTTACCTAGGTTTGGTAAATTAAGTGGGTTTTGTCGGGATATGGGGTAAATGTATTAGTTTCTATTAAAACTAAGGGTTGGGGGTATTTACATAAGGATTTAGTTAATATACGGGAAAAGGGTTTCATCGGGGAGTTATATAATAAAGTTAATAATTAATATGAAATGTGGAGGAGTGGGTTTTTCCTTAAGTAAAAGGGTAAAATGTAATTTTTCTGCACATACATTCAATACTTAGGATAAAAGGTTTTTTATGGGTTTTTTGGGTGAAAAGGGATTTACATGGGGGGTTTTCACTTTTCCTAGGCCAAAGAGTTTTAACCTTAGGAAAAGGGGTCTTATTAGGGACATGAGGAGGGAATGAATTTAATGAAGGGGATTCTAGCACTTGTGTCCATAATTCATTAAGCTGAGGGTCTGGTCCCACCAAAAGTCAGAGAAATGCTCTGAGCCTCTTTGACTTGTAGGATTTAAAGTACTAGAACATACTTGTGGATAGGAAATTAGTAAGTAAAGGGGAAATAGGAATGAGGGGGAGTTAATCACATGAACTTGTAAACCTTTACTTTTACCTTCATAATTGATCATACATGTTGAAATATGTATCTAAGCATGATGCATGTGTTTCGATCCAATTAACTTTGTAGTTCAACAACCTTTCTTCTACTTACCCATCTCTTACCCTATCATGTTTTCTTCATTTATTTGGGTGCATTTAGGCTAGCAAAATCTTATTCTATCTATTCTTTAGTAAAACAAACTATCTAATTCTAACCTTATATCATCCAAGGGCTCAGATTAAGCTTATGATCTCCTTTTATTTTCTCTACCTATCTAATGATCTACCAAGATCAAACTGTTTGGTCAGATTTTATTCTCTAACTATAAACATAAAATTCAAAGCACGAAATAACCAAGATTAAACAGTTTGATTACCATGGATTGTGGCATGAATAACAAGTTACACACAATCATTATTATGCATAAAAGTAAATAATAGTGGCATTTAGACTTGCTCACTTTCATGGTCTCTTTTTGTTTTTCTGGGGTTCATATATTTTCATTTTTTTTACCTTTTTCTTTTTGTCCTTTGATTTTTCTTTTAGGACATACCCTCTTCACATTTTTTAATTTTTTAATATGAAAAACATTTGCAAAAAGTAAAGGTATTTACAATATTACAAGGCTTAACCTTAGTCATTCAAAATTATGACTCCTATTGGTATAGGAACTTAACAAGCAGTATTTGAGGCATCAAAGGAAATATGAAATGGTAGCGACCAGTTTGGTCCTCTCAAAACTGGTGTCTGGACTAGTTTTTCCTTCAATGTCTGAAACGATTGTTGGCAAGCTGTGGACCAAGAAAACTCACTATCTTTAGCTGAAATTCGGAAAACGGGGGTAGCTATCCTTGAGAAATTCTCATTGAATCTCCCATAGTAGCTCGCATTTCCTAGAAAACCTCTCACTTCCCTTTGAGTTTTGGGTATAGGAAGACTCAAAATAATTTCTATTTTTGCAGGGTCAACCTAGATACCTTTGTCAGAAATAAGATGGCCAAGAACCACCCCTACCTTGCACATTAATCTGCATTTTTTATCACTCAAGACGAGATGAGCTTCTTGGCAACAAAGAAACACTTTTTCTAGATTCTTGAGGGCTTCCTGAAATGAATCACCAAACACAAAAAAGTCATCCATATATATTTCCACACACTCAAGGTCAACAAAAATGGCCAAGACCGCCCTTTGAAAGGTAGTCAGGGCATTACATAGCCCAAAGGGAAGCACTCGGTAAGAAAATGTACCCCATGGACATGTAAAAGTGGTTTTGTCTTGATCCTTGGGTGCAATCTATATCTGGTTATACCCACTAAAGCCATCTAGAAAGGAAAAGTACTTCTTACCGGAAAGGGTATCAAGTACTTGATCGATGAAAGGAAGGGGAAAGTAATATTTGAGAGTGGCTTTGTTCAATTCTCTGTAATCAATACAAATGTGTCATCTCCCATCTTTTTTCAGGACTAAGACCAATGGAGAGACCCACTGGCTGTCCTAAATAGGATAGATAAAATCAACATCTAAGAGTTTTTTCAATTCTTGCTTTACAACATCTCTTAGAGCTGGGTTCATTTGCCTTTGGGGTTGTTGGATATGTCGAGATCCATCATGAATATAGATATTGTGGGTACAAGTTTCAGGAGGGATGCCTTTCATATATTCATAGCCCCATGCAAAGGAATCAACACGGTTTCACAACAAATTCACAACTTGTTGTTGCTGGGAAGAATCCAAGTCTTAACTGATATGCATTGATTTAATTGGACTAATCTGAACAAGAGTGGTATCAGGCTCAAGAGTACACAGAGGTGTCGCTAGAGATGGTGGCAAGGGAGGTAGAGATTCATATCTTTCCTGAAAATCTAGACTAAAAATCTAACTCAATGACTCAAAATTGGGCATGGTGTCTACATTGTTCTAGAAGTCTTGAATCTCACCCTCCTACGAGAATTCAACATTATAATGTATCAAGGAAACAGGTTGAGTCTCCTCATCACTACTATAGTCTAACCATAAAGTGTCTTGGAGCTCTTGAATGGATCTAGCGGGTGGATACAAGGTGACCTTGTTCTTGGAATCTCCATGGGAAATATACATGTCACCAGAATGGCATCTGATATAAGCATCGGTCGTAGCAAGCCATGGTCATCCTAAGATCAAGGGATGTCCTCCCACAGGGTTCTTTGGCTGAAGCACAATGAAGTCCGTAGGATATTCCAAAGAGTCTAGAGAAACGACCACATCATCCAATACCCCTTCCGGCTTGATTTTAGATCTTTGTGCTAGTTCAAGCACAGTGGAAGTAGGACAAATATGGACCAATCCAAGTTGATCCATGGTTTTCTTGGTCATAACATTAATGGCTGCCCCTAGGTCTATAAGTACATTGGAGACAAGGACATCACCTATCTGAACAGAGACAATGGGGTTTCCGGGGTCAGTATATTTCTCCATGTGCATACACCCTGTCATTAACGTTGCTGCTTTACCAACAAATTGAATGGTTTGAGGTTCTGATCTTCTCCTCCCTCACTTCTTGAGATAGAGTTCCCTAATGATTTTTCTGCAAATGGGGATCTATTTAATAACTTGGAGCAAAGGTACCTTTATGAAAAGGTTCCTAAGCTCAGACGCCAGGCTAGTCTCAGGAATGGGGTCCTTCTTCTCCACAAATAACCTCTCTTGATAAGGAGGTCAGTTGGAAGAAGATGGAAAAGGCTCAGAAGGTATGGGGATAGCCTAGATGGTGTCATATTTTTTAGAATGGTCAGGAGTTTCCACCTCACCTTTCTCGTTGATAATCACCATAAGATTATTTTGATTTTATGAGGTTACTATCTTCCCTGACCTCAATTGGAGGTCATTGACTCCAACTGGCATGGACTGATATCTGGATTAGGAAAGCGGGTTCATAGAATGGATCATCTGTACTGCTTTTTTATTGGGGTTGGGTAAATTTTGGGCAGGCAGCTGAGAAGGTCGAAACGGTGGAGGTAAAGGAAATGGTGGCATTGGCTGACTCGGCTAAGGTAATGATGGTTGTGGCATTAGGTAAGGTGCATATGTAGGAGGGTATGACTGCATAGGTGCAGGATAGGAATGGTGTGAATGATATGAATGGTTTGTCCCTCTCCATCCTTGTTGCCAAGATTGGGAGGGTTGTCCATAATGATATTGGTTCCCATGCTGCTAATGTTGAGAGTGACTATTGTTAGGATAGGAATATGAATGTGCATTATAACCAAAAAAATGTGATGGAGGTTCAAAAGCCATACCTGCACTTACCTGAAGCCAGTTTCTTCATGCTCCCATAGCATGCAATGATTCGGCTTCAGGTTGTCCTCCTTCAAGTACAGCTTTCAGCCCAGGTATGGAGGGACATTTTTCCATGGCATGGTTCTCTGTACAAATTGCACATTTATTAGTTTCTTTAATATCGAGAGGACATTCTCTTAAAAGATGATTTCTTCTACATTTTGGACAAAAAATGGACAATGACTCTTGTTCCTCTACAAGTTTTTTTTGAAACTTCAAAGAGTCTATTTGTTTACTAACAATATTCATTATCTCAATTTTCATATTGTCCATTTTGTTTTCTAATCCAATAATCATAGCATCAGTAGATTCGGTTTTCTTATTTCTATTCCACATTCCTTTACCAGATCTATATTAATTCCTCGAGAATTTCCTTTACAAGTCACATCTTTGATCAAAAGATTTTTGAGCAACATCCCCTTCTCCTAACAAATTTAAATTATTCCTAGCATTGTCAATAAGCCCCCGTAAGAACAAGGTTCTAATGGTACTTTGATCAAATTTTTGCTTTGACCTTTGGAGGATGTACATGAATCTCTCCAAGTAGTCCTCTAGAGTCTCATCATCATTTTGCACAATAGTAAAGATTTCATCTTGAATATATCCAGTCTTACAATATTCCTGATATTTCAACAAGAACACTCTCTTCATTTGATCCAAACAAGATATAGTGTTTCCTCCTAGTCCCATGAACCAATGGAGTGTTGCGTCCTTGAGAGTTGTAGGAAACAAATTTAACTTCTCGGCATCATATGGATAATCACAAATTCTACACAAAATATCAAACTCAAATAGGAAAGAATCTGGATCTTCATGTACCTTACCATAGAAATGAGGAAGATATGATGGTGAAATATTTTTCATTTGTACTTGTGTATCGGGATCCACAATTGGGAATCCAAAAGTGGATTGTTCCTCATTTACCTGGTTTTCACCAGTTCCTTCTGCATGGTCTTCCTGATCTACCATTGTTGTTCTTCCACACGAACCACTCTTAACAGGCTGAGAAGGCTGACTATGGGTTCTAATAGTCCCCTTCTTCCCCTTTGTGGGTTGTGTCACACCTAGACCACTGCTGCCAGAGCCTAAGTGGATTATTCGTGCGTGAGGAGTCTAAGTTTGTTTGGACTTTTTGCTTGCAAAATAAGGCCCAATATGAGATTTGGTTTCAAATTTATCAATATTTATTTGGTCCCTAGTGGGCTTCAGACCCCTACCTCTTTTAGGCACTCATTTCAAAAAATGAAAAAACGAAATTTCAATAAAAATGTTGCAACTTAAAAATAATTGGACATCTATAAATTCCTTCAAGCAAACAGAAGCACACTGTAGAAAAAAATAATAGCAGACTTACCCCTATTGCAAAAAACGGAAAATTCTTACCAATTCAAATAGCCTCCCCAGCAATGGCGCCAAAATGTTGGGTGCAAGAATTGCACTTAAGAAAACTCCTCAACACTTAATTTGCAACCCAGGGGTTTCATAAACATAGAGACGAAGCATAGGCAATGGTAGAAGTGGTATGAAATTTTCCTATTCCTAATCCTGCTTCTTGAATGAAATGTTGCAAAATTAGACAGAAAACAATCTTAAAGACAATCGACACCAAAGCAATTCTAGTGCTGGAATGTAAAAGAATAATTTGCGAGGAAATCAAGTAAAGGAACTTTCACACAACTGGAAGCAATCTTAAATGTTGAAATGAAATACTATGTTTATCTTCAGTATAGATGGCTAACAATTTAACAAGTGGTCCCTTGCAAGATCTGTTTCCCAATTGATCTTCCTTCTACACCAAGCAACCTATTCTTGTACTATTGCAATCTGCTTGCACTAGTGCAGGTATAGTACTTTATGTGAAAAAAGTATATTTTACCTTCTTTACTGAAGAATTATGTCTTTATGGAGGTGCTCTAAGCCTCAAGGCTTAGAGCACTCTGTTCCTGTGACAAGAGACCAGCTCTTGCACCGAGACAAAGCTTCCTTCACCAAAGTTTCTAATTTACTTTCGAAAGAATTAAAAGACGTGTTGAAAATAATTGCAATTGCAAGCTAGATTCTGAGATAAATTACATGTGAAAAAGAATTCTTTAATTAACTAAACTTTGCAATGAAAGTAAATTTCATAAAGCAAAAACAATTCAAAATAATCAAGCAGCAGTCAAAGTAATTTGCATGCATCAACTGACTTTCGACAATTCACTTATAACATTTATGTTCCTTGTTCTTAAGTCATAAACTACAAGTATAAAGTATAGTGTTTGTAATAACGTTCTTTCTTAATTCATGTAAAGATCCTTCAGAAATGTAATCCTTAACATTGAGAATGATTACTTGAATTGACAATACGTTTGCTTGCAAGAATAAATTAAATTATAAGTAGGAAAGGAACATAACACTTGTTGTAAAGTAAAACTAGAGTGCAAGAAACTACATGCACTAGTACAAGAAGAATCTTCCTGCACAACCCGAGCGGAAGCAAACTAAGACAAAAATTGCAGGAAAAGAATTGTAGGAAAGAAATTGCAAGAAAGAAAGAAACTTAACTAAACTTCCAAACTATGGATCCGTTCACGCTTGAATATAAAATGAATTAATCTCAGAAATCTGAAATAAACATAAGAGCAATCAAAGCCACGCAACTACAAATGAATAAATGTTCACACAGACTTTTCAAATGGCAAAAGAACAAGGGTAAACGAGTTGGGTTGGCTGGGCCCTAGCCAACTAGCTTGTTTCCCGTTTAGGAAATGAAACGATTTAGCACTTAATCACACATAAAATATAAATTAAACATAGCATGAAGAAAACATGGTGCGTTCCTTGCATTAACTTGATCAGCAAATATACATGATAGTGCAAGTCCAACCCAGAATTGAGGGCAATACAAAATTACAAACTAAACAAAATTATAACTCAAAGATCACTAGCTTGGCTCTACCTATAGTCTACATTATATACAGTCTCTCGGCCTTAGCCATACTCTACTAATTACAGTCATTTCCTATTCAAGCCTTTCGGTCAAACGAACTAACAAACGAACTTTGGAAAATTGGCTAATGGCTATAATAAAATGCAGACTTTGCTGGCCGTAGACCATATTCTCAGCAAGCATCCCTGAATATACGCCGCCAATGTCCATCCTCACAATCGAACTAGGAGTTGTCGATAAAAAATGCCGACGTGGAATATCATGGAGATCACGGAGCAACATCGTTGGTGGTGTAGGAATCTTCTTGCATTGATCATGCTAAATGATGATTAACACTTAGTTCTTCAATTACTTTTTAGGAAAGCTAAACATAAGTTACAAGAGATGCTAAAAGGCATGAAATCTGTGTAAAATAATTAATAAAGCACTTAATAAATCTTAACTATGAAATACGAAGTATATGTAGGAATAGATGATTATGTTGGACTAGTGCAAGAATGGGAGGGTTGAATAGAGATAAAATAGAGGTTAAGGCTTATGGGAATAGGGTAAAAATAGAGCAATTTGGGACACCAACACATCCTTTCACTGCACTCCCCATAGAGAGTGGTTTTTCGAGTATGAGAAATATGATGGTGGTGATGTATTCTTAGGGGATGACAGGAAGGCTAGAATTGTCGGTTGTGGAAAATTCAAGTTGAAGTTGCAAGGTGGAAGGATTAGAACACTTCTGGTTGTTTTGAATATTCCTGCATTGGCCAGAAATTTGATTTATGTAAGCAAGCTAGATGACGCAAGTGTAAAAATAGCAAGATGGTTCGAGAAGCGCTGGTATTGATGGGGGGAGTTCGGATTGGAACACTGTACAAGCTTTTGGGCAGCATTGTTATTGATGGGTGCAACATTTCTATGGCTCCTGAAATTGGAGAAGAAAATCTAGTGGTATCTGGAGAAAAGACCATGTTGTGGCATCAAAGGCTTGGACATATTGGAGAGAAGGGCCTTCGAATACTTCATGGTAATGGTATGGTATAAGGTATGTCTAATTTTTATTTTTATTTTTATTTATGTGAAAATTGTGTAGGTGGGAAGCAGAATCAGGTGAGTTTATCCTCTAGTGCTAAGAGGGCGAAACAGATATTAGAGCTTGTGCACAATGATGTGTTTGGAACTTTGTCGGTTCCATCACTGGGAAATTCTATGTACTATGTATCATTTATAGATGAATTCTCAAGGAATACATGGATATATTTCCTCATGAAGAAATTTGAAGTCTTTGACAGGTTTAAATAATTTAAGGCTCTGGTGGAAAACCAGGCAGAGAAGAAGATAAAGGTGTTGAGGACAGGTAACGGTGGAGAATTTTGTAAGAAGGAATTTGAAGAGTTCGGTAAGAAGTGTGGTATAGCATGACAAAATACTACTCCATACACACTCAGAAAGATGGAGTTTCAAAAAGAATGAACAGGACGTTGATGGAAAAGGCAAGAAGCATGCTCAGTGGTGCCAGGTTAGGACAGGAATTCTAGGCAGAGGTGGTGGAGACTACATGTTACCTGGTCAACAGATCACCTTCATCAACGTTAGAGGATAAGACTCCACAAGAGGTATGGATTGGTAAGAAACCTTCTCTTTCACATTTGAGGGTATTTGGATGCGATGCATATGTACATGTTCCAAAGGAGAAAATAACAAAGTTGGATAGTAAATCTGAAAGGTACATATTTATTGGGTATAAGGATGGTTTAAAAGGTTATAAGCTTTGGAACCCAGAAAGAAGGAAGGTTGTATACAATTGAGATGTGGTGTTTAGAGAGGTGAAAGATGTTATTAAACATGAATTCCTACCAAAGGAACCTGAGAAGATAGAGTTTGAGCTAAAGGAGGAAGAATCGGACTCTACAACAGAAGAGGAATCAGAAGATGAAGAGCCACAAACTCCAGCTATAAGAAGATCAGTTTGAGAAACAAGGTAGCCTGAAAGGTATAGTCCATCTACTTTCTGTTCAAATTTTGATTTAGCTATTACTGATGATGATCCTAGAACTGTGAGGGAAGAATTAGATTCAAAGGATGGAAAACTTTGGAAATAGGCCATGGGGTATGAAATGGAATCTTTGCACCAAAATGAGGCTTGGGATCTGGTGGAGTTATCGGCTGGAAGGAAACCCATTGGCAGAAAATGGGTGTTTAAGAAGAAGATCAATGCGGAAGGCAAGGTGGAGAAATACAAAGCTTGGTTGGTAGAAAAAGGTTATTCCCAGGTGCTGGGAATTGATTTTGGTGATATTTTTTCTCCTGTTGCCAAGGTAGCTTCTATGAGATTACTTTTATCTATTGTTGTTTCTTTTGATTTCGAGGTAGAACAGATGGATGTGAAGGAAACATTTCTTCATGGGGATCTAGAAGAAGAGATCTACATAAAGCAACCTGAAGGCTTTGCAGTGAAGGGTGAGAAAGAACTGGTATGCAAGTTAAAGAAGTCTCTGTATGGGTTAAAATAGTCACCAAGCATATGGTATCAGAAATTTGATACATTTATACGGGGACTTAGCTTCACCAGAAGAAAATAAGATCGATGTGTGTATTTTAAATTAATTGGTGACCGTGTTATTTATCCGGTCTTGTGTGTGGATGATATGTTACTAGTTGGAAATGACAAGGAAATTATCGAGGATTTGAAGACCTAATTGTCCTCCAAATTCAACTTGAAAGATCTTGGTGCTGCAAACTATATTTTGGGCATGGAAATTAAACAAGATCGGGCAAACAGGAACCTCTGGTTAAACCAAAGGAAGTATGTCGAGACAATACTGCAAAGGTTTAATATGCAAGATAGTAAACCGGTGAAGGTTCCTATTCCTCTAGGTGTAAAGTTATCTACTAAACAATGTCCCAATACACAAGAAGAGGAAGAGGACATGTCCCATGTTCCATATGTAAGTGCAGTCGGTAGCTTGATGTATGAAATGGTATGTACTAGACCAGACATTTCACTTGCAGTGAGAGTATTGTGCAGGTTTATGTCAAAACTAGGGAAGGAGCATTGGACAACAATGAAGTGGGTTTTTAGGTATTAGCATGCCACTAGTGATTATTTTTTGTGCTACCAAGGAAGACTATGATTGGACAGAGTTTTGGACATTCGTGGTTTTGTTGATGCATACTGGGTTGGAGATTTGGATCAAAGAAGATCCACAAGTGGGTATGTGTTTAACCTATTTGGAGGTGTAGTCAGTTGGATGACTAAGACATAGTCCGTAGTGGCACTTTCAACTACAGAGGTAGAATACATGGCAACCAGTCATGTAAACAAGGAAGTCGTTTGGTTGCATAGGTTGTGTTCAAGTATGGGGTTAGTACAACGAGCTATAAGGATAGACTGTGAAAGCTAAAGTGCAATTTTCTTTGCAAAGAACCCTGCTTATCATTCAAATACAAAGCACATTGATGTTTAATATCACTTTGTGAGGGATATGGTTGAGGACAAAAATTTGTTACTAGTAAAGGTGGACACTTTGAAGAATACTGCAGATGCACTGACAAAGTATGTGAGCATTGAGAAGTTCCCTTGGTGTAGAGAAACAATGAGCATTGCAAGGTTGGATTAATGACTAAGCTTTCCTATGCCCCCCTATGGAAAGAAAATAACAAGTGGGAGAATGTTGGGTGTGTGTTATATTCTTTCCACGACTACCCCATGCACCGGGGGGGGTCACGGGGGGGTGGTTGCCCCCTTGTCAGGGGGTATGCAGGGGGCGGTACCCCCCTTGCACAAGGTCTAGGGCAACGACCCAGGGAGTTTTTTTTAGACCCTATATTAGGTGGTCGAACCTACCTATGGTTTTGTGCATGGATTTCGCACATGGTTTTGGGCATGATGGTTTTATGTCCATGGTATTTTGTAGATCCGGTCAAGGGAACTACGATTATGTTCTAATCCAGGTTTCATGGATTGGGGTTTATGGATGCTTAAGCATCTATATATATGTATCGTAACATTGAAAGGAATATAATGAAAAATCAATATGGTAGTCTTGGTTTTGGGATCTAGGGGAAACTCTCTGTGTATATTTGTTTTATGTTTTATGCTCTCGTCATTGTTTATTTTATGTTTTTTAGAATTCGTATGCAAGTAATTTCTGTATGAGGTTAAAACCTACACAAAGTTACTGCATATTGATCTTCGTGTTCTCTCTCCCTCCACTCCATTTTTGTAGATAAAAACCTTGAAAATAACCATTGAGGATGATTAGAAAAGAATGCAATGAATTTTGTAATAAATTTTGGGTGTTTTTATTAATTTTTTCAAAGACCTTGGCATTGTGCACAATTGTCTTTTACAAACAGAGAATATTTGTGTGGTTCTAGCTTGGAAAGCCACACAAATCTTGATTTTCAGTGTAAAATATCAAGTCGGTGTACATAGAGCCGATGAGGAGCGACTGTGCACACCAAGGGAGATTTTTAAATTCATAAAACCCCCTCAAAAATGTTAAATTCACAGTAAAATGAAAATTAAAATCAATCAAAACAAAGATAATGGAAATAACTCTTACCTGGAGAAAGCGGTTCATGATTTGGTCCACTGGTTTGGTCAAAATCCACCTCTGAAGTTTTTGGTAAAAATGCACTCTCAATGGCTTTCAAATGCTAAAAGTTTTTTTAATTTTTGGACTTTTATAAGGTTTTTAGGTGAATTAAAATATTATTTTTTGCCTTTAGCTTATGAAATCCAAATTTTCAATGTTTTTACTATGTTTTTCGACAGATACGATAATTTTTGAGTTTAAATGTGCAAGACACAAGTTTAATTACGAAAATGAATCATTTTGGCAATGAGTACATTTTTATCACTTTTTTGAACTCGTTAAAACTTACGACAAAGCAAAACCTTGGATTTCTTTTTAAGCCCTTTTCAGAGTCCCTAAACATGAAAACATCGTCGAGTATTTAATTATTCGAACTCATAAAAGTAAATGAACAGTCGTCTATTCAGAATAAGTTTAACCCTTTTACGCATTGAACTAGATTATTTACAAAAAAGGTATACATTGACTAATCATGGTCAATAGAGTTCTCTCCTGCATTATTTTACCCTTTTTCGGCATTGAGAGATTAAATTTACGAAAAAGGACATTTCAGAGTTTACTTATGTTTTTCTCCTAACTCCCTAAAAATGAAAAACACCAAGGTTTACTTTCTCTGGGCTCGTTAAAAATTTACATTGAAAGAACTAAACGAATTTTATTTTCATGCATTTTCAAACTCTTTAAATGTGAAAACGACATCAAGTTACCCCTTTGTTGGACTCGTTAAACATAAATAGTGTAGGACTCGTCAATCATGACAAGATTGGACCACTCTTTCTTAAGGTTCGTTAAAAATACTCCAAAGGACTCATTCGAAGGATGAGCTTACAAGGCAAGAATATTTTATCCTCCTCAATATTGCACAAAAATAAAGAGGTACATACCAGTATTGGTGGGGGGGAATTGGGAAAGAACATTTGTTTTTGTATTACAAAAGGCAATATGTCAGTCTTAAACATGACACTCTGTCACCTTTTTGTTCGGGTTGGGAAATACATTTGTCTCTCAATTGACCATACCTCATTGAAGGTCTTCAAACTGGTTTCTGGTCTTATTTTTGAGTCAAATGTTGCCAAGTCAAAATGTCATGTCTTTGATATTTTCAAGAAAAGCCCAACTTCAGTCACAATTACCTTGCAATTTGTAGCCCTAAATCACATCATCCATCCCTGAATCAGTCCTAGATTACTCCAAATTTATTATTCAATACTTGACATGAGTTTCATGTTGTAGGCCCTCATGCGACGAGTCGATTCCTATCAACTTCAGCTCATTACCTTGGAAGTTGATCTAGAAACATTCTTCAACACCTTGGAGCTTGCATGCCTTAATGGAAGGTTTCTCACCTTCGATGAAAGGTTCTCATCATTAAAATTCAATTGGATGATTCTATGAGTGTTCGAATTCAGAACATCTTTTCACACTTCATAGATTGTACTAGAAGTACCTTGAGAACCATTGTCATTATTGGTGGTTTCTATCACGCTTGTTAACAGTTCACATCATTCACTGGTAATCAAGTGGTTTCTACCATGTTTGACTTTGATACATTAATTCACATGGTTAAATTTATACTACGGATTAAGAGATGGCAATCAAGACCCTGGATCTAGTTTCATCCATGCAGTTTGCGTGGAGTTATTAAATATTCATGATTGTAAACATAGATCCATTGATGGTTGCATCCATATTGTGTCTTCTATTGACATGGATCTTTAGATGTATTTCCATATTGATTCTTTGAGATATTTATGCTTTGAGTATGGGAATGCCTACCTCAGTGATGATTATATATTGTATTGTAACCTTTGATTGATTGTTTCAGGTCTCCAACTATGGTCTCTAATCCGAACCTTGGCATGATAAAGCGCTTCAGTCCTCAAACATATTTTCTGACTTTGCACTTTAGGGGGAAATCTATTACACGTCATTTTGTCACCATTAGGCAAATGACCATCAATCTGGATCTTTCGTTATCCATCAAAGTGTTCCAAAGCATTCCCCTGCAAGGCTAGAACCTAAAAAATCCCAAAGAGAATGAAATTTCTGGATTACAAGGCCCAAAAACCTATTTTTGATTGCCTGTGTGGTTCCTTAGCTAGATTCTATGCATATGCAAACTTGACCATTAAAGTCAGCACAAAAGTGCACTCTATCTTACACTGTGGACTGCGCACATGACTCAACACAAGTAAAAATAAAAAAGTAAATTCTAGAAGCTTTTTTGGGAGAATCTTTCTCAACTAAAAGCTTTGAGTTGATGCTTACTCAAGCATGAGCCCTCTCATCATGGAGCTAATTCCCTCTCTTTGTGGATCCCCTATCCCACCATTTGAGGATCTCATCCCTTAGGAAGAGGATCTCAAACGTCCTCCTCCTGGATTATAAATCAAACACAGGCCAGAGGTTTGGAAAGGACCACTGAAGATAGGCTTATGCTGCAGAAATGTGGCTATAAGTATTTTCATCCAAGGAGAATGTTGGATATCATGGGAAGAGGCTTGTGACATCAACGAGACTAGGTTGTAAGCTTTTTCTCCTTTGAATTCAATACAAAGCAATTGTTCTTTCCTAATCATGTCTATTTTGATATTATTTGTGAGATTCCTTGATTGTTCACATGGTTTATAACTGATTATTGATTCAAATATATGATGTATGCTAAGTTAAGAACTTCATTTACCTTTGATTTTATATGCAATATGCTTTCATCCTTTTGAATGTTTTTTTCTATTCAGATATCTTTTGGAGCATCATGGAGAAGCCGTGGAAAACATTTGGAAGCCTCTAGGGCATTACGGAAAAGCTAGTTGTGGAATGTGCTAAAAGGAATTCAATAGGAACTTCGTTAAATAGGTAAGTGGTTCTTCATATACTAGTTGTTTCAATCAGTCATAAGCTAAGGAAAGGTAGCAATTCTTTTGATGCGTGTTACTAGCTTTTGTTGGAAATCTAGGGAGATCCATCTTGTTTGCCAGAAGGATTAATCTGCCTAACAAAGTCCCACATCCACACTTGGAATACAAAACAAAGAGTTCCAAATTTCACTAACAATGCTCATAGACTAAAGAGTATCACTTGGACAAACAATTGATTTACATCCAAAGTGATCTAAATAACAAGAATGGATTTATTTTCTAGCTCCCTGTCATGATCAGAAATTCCAATTTTAAGATAGTATTTGCTTCCTTCGAATCTAATTAAAATTATCCAATCTGTTTCATCTACCGAGCTCACACATAGCTTGCAAAAAGGATCCAAATTATATTATGGCAACTTGTTTAAAAAACTGGGGTGAAAATTTTGTTGCTAAGCCATTTCCTCAATGCCTTGTACCTTTTTTTCCTTTTTCTTCATTGGTTCTTCCTTGGACCTTTTGGTTCCTTTCTTCACTGTACTACCCTAGTGTCAACTCTTACCTCTTTCCTTCACTATGTTTTCAAAAGTGTCACAATATCCTTCCTTTTCATCTCCTTACCTTTGCAAATTGGTGTGAAATTTTCACTGCTAAGCCACTACCTCAATGCCTTGTACCTTTTGTCTTTTTTCTTCACTAGTTATGCCATGTACCTTTTGCTTCTTTTCTTCACTAGTTTTTCCCTAGTGTCAACTCTTACCTCTTTCCTTCACTAGGGTTTCCAAAGTGTCACAATGTCCTTCCTTCTCATCTCCTTGCCTTTGCTCGCATGTGAGGGGGTAGGAGGTGCAATGTATAACATAGATCTTTATGAGCTGCATGGAATCCTATGGAAACATTTTTTTGTTTGTTGGAAATAATTCACATTATTAAAAAATTCTTAAATTCAATCATATAAACAAAGGCCATTTTATTCAATCAAGAGTAATGAGGTACTAAGTAATATGATATAGTTACTTCTATCATATATGTGATATCATCAAAACAATTAATAAGGTGTAGATTTATTTTAAACATAATTTCTTAAACATCAAGGCGTACAAATTTTTGGAAACATAATTTTTGTTATTATTTATATGATAGAATTCATACATGATATGGAATATGAAAACTTACACTTCAAGAAATTCAATCCCTTTTAATATTTAATAAATTTAAATTTCAAATAAATTTACACTAGCAATGATTATAAAAAAACTATTAAAATTTAAACTTTAAACAAATAAAATAAATACAATTAAATTTACATTTTCATTTTTCTTTTTATATATTTAGTTAAAAAAACCATATATATATATATATATATATATATATATATATATATCCATTATAAAAACTCTAACATTTTATAGTAAAAAGATGCATAAATTACATTTACTTGTCCTTTCTAACAATTTTTTTTTTTTTTTTTTTGAAATTCTTTCTAAAATTGGACCTCATATATACTTCTGATATTATACAATAAAGAGTTCAATATTGGCATCTAATCATTTTTTCTTTTTTACATTTTAAGGCAGTTATATTGTGAACAAGTCTGATCTTAGGAAATTACAAATGTCCATTCTCCTTTTTCTTTTCTTTTTTTTTCTTTTCCATGGGTGATGGCTTTATGACATGGAAGTTAGGCAACCGACCCTTCAATCTTACTAGTACTAGTGTTTTCCACAATTTAATATTTGATGCTGCTCAAAATCAATGGTCACTTTTTATATTCCAAAATCTTTTGGAGTCACAATTGCATTCTAAAGTCAATGCATAGGAGAGGTTGCATGTTGAGAAATCACTACATGTAGATATTTAGGGTTTGATTCCTCTTTTTTTGATAATTAGTTATGATTTATGTTGCCCTTTATTTCTTCTTTATTATGTGATCTTTCATCGAGAAATTACCAAATTAATATGTATGAAGATCACAAGAATAAGGAACACAAGATATAGCCACTTAGCCAAGGAAAAACCCCTATCTAGGGGAAAGCCGAGTCAAACTCTTCAACTAGTATATTCAAATCAAGATGAGACAAACCAAAACCCTTTTTACCTAGACAAAGACCTCCTCTAATCACCAAGTCATCTCTTCCTTCAAGTAGATGTATTCTACCAAAGTCTCTAAGTGTTAGCTCCTCAGATGCAGATTTAATCCAAAATTTTGGTTGCCCAACTACAAAATTTTGGACCTATAGCTACTTCAGGATTTTGGCCCCTAACTACTCATCCAGAAACCCTAAACTTCTTTGTATGTGTGAGAGATAGATGCCCAAAATTTTGATTTTGTTTCTTCCTTCAATTAGGTCTTCTTTTTTTGAAATTCACTCTCATTTTTTTCCTCTTTCTATTGCAAATCGAACTTGTGTGTGTGTGCTTCCAAATGTGTTGAGCTACCTCAAGTTATATTGATTTTGCTGGGTCAAATGGCCCTAAGCTAGACCAACTTCATCAGGACAAGGCCAACTTGGTGAGGAGGTGAAAAGTGAAACTTTTGACTCAAAAAGAAATTTCTTTTCATGATGAAAATTCCCAACAAGGGTTTAATAAATGTGGTAAAGACTCTTTTGACTCATGACAAAACCTAGAAGCCTTCAATAGAGGTTATGACCTAGAAAATGAATAAAAAAGCATGAAACCCATGTTTCAAAAATATTTTTATTTTACAATAATTTTTTTCTTTTTCTTTTGACAAATACAATTATGAAGACTGACACTAGTTACATTCTTCAACACTCCCTCTTTGTTACAGGCCATTTTTTCATGTGTTCAATAGCCCTGCAAACCGGATCAATCAACATCCATGAACACTTTTTCATAATCCCTTCACAAAGCCCTAAACATCACTTCTACAAAACTTCTAAGTTTCTGGGACAATTAGCTCAAAAACACTATTTTTAGCCGGAATACACCTTGCATGCTTAGCCACCTGCATTCAACGTATATTTCATACATGATAGCCAATGTTGATGAGCACATGTTTGTCCCTTTTGCAGGTGTGTTGTTTCTAGAAATTCAGGAAAAACAAAAAATATCTATGAAGCTTCCTCTTCCAGAAGCTTCCAAGGTAGTTTTAATTATTTACCACAAATAGAGAAATTGAATTCCTATCCGATCCTGTCTTGGAGACCTTATCTCTTATCTTTTGAGCTCATCCTCACATCATATGTGTATCTCAAGCAAAGATTGGTAATTAGATAAGAATTCCTAAACTACCACACTCATCCTATAAATTTACTACCTCCCATAAGGTTTGGGTTGGCTTTTGGAGATTGATAGTGCCCTCATGCTGCTGCTTTGAGCCTAAAGGAGTCACCATATTCATTTATTAGGGTTGATGTTGAGGTGTGATTTGTGACAAGGAAGGACAAGTCAAATTGGGGAGACATATACAAAGTCATACTTCTATTTATGGTTGTAACTCTCTCCTATATTTATCAATACAAAGAGAATCTTATTTTCCTATATTTGATGTGTTATTTTTGCACTCATGTATTTCAATGCCACGTTGATTCATCGAATAGAGATTTTACATTATTCTACATGGATTGTGGTTTCTTTTTTTTGTTTGAGTCGTGTGTGCAGGTTATAATTATAATACTTGGAGCTATAGTCGGAGCTTACAAGCAAGGAGGAAAGGAATGCTTACTACAAATTCCAGGTAGGATTCTTTCCCATTTTCTAATCTCTCTAAGGGAGACTTGAATATTTTTGTCTTATGTTGTTCTAGATCAGGCCACTAGATCTAGGGATTTCACCTTTGTCTGCAATCATGAAAATTCCATATAAAAAATAAGTGACTCCATTGGGGATCAATATTTCCATTAGTGGCTTCCTTGGCCTTAGCATCTTTTCACCTCTCAAAGTGAACTCAATTGACTCACTCATACATTGGCTGGCCTTAGGAAAACACCCTTTCGAGCTTGGTTGTGTTTCTTGTGTTGTGTTATGACTGAAACAACCCTAGTGCATTCCCTATTCCAAGACAAAGTGATTCATCACACCTGTGTCTTCTCTATGTCTACGCTATAGTGCACTGGTGTTTGTTCTGCACCTGCGCTAATATTGTTGGATAAAAAATTTACATTCATTTGCCTTTCTCTTTATTCTGCTTTGGTCTAGCAAGTTTTTTTTAGTCTCTAAGTTTTTCTGTTTCTCTAAAAAGTGAATCACTTGTGTTAAATTGCATGTTTTTGCTTGTATTTTTGACACAACAAAAAATCCTCCTCAATTTCCCAGGGGGGCTAAATTATGTATGAGTTTTAATCACCTCTGAGTGACATCACCTTGTTTATGAGATTTTTGTTTCGTTATTCATTTCTTCTTGTAAATTAGGGTTTGTATGCATAGATTGATTGTTGAATTTGAAAAGTAACTTTTACATTACAGTTAAAGTATATGTGGTTTCTTTTCATCAACGATTAAGTTACATTCATATGTTTCCTTTCCTTTAAAATGTTAAAATAAAATAAAATAAAAAGAATTATTTGCATTGCATATAGGGCTTTGATTTTTATTGGAATAGTGAAGTTTAGGAGATTAATTGTTGCATCACTTGTTTGTTGCATTGTTGATTGATTTATTCTTCCCCTACTTAGTTAGGCCTTTCATTCTTAAAAGGAAAATGAAAAGAGTTCTTTTTGTCATATTAATTGCATCATAGGTATGTTCAGGTGACACCAAGTTTTGATCCTTGAAATCGAAATATACTTCAAGATAAACTCTAAAATTCATTCAATCAATCTTAAGGAGAATTTGGAACATTAATGCAAATATCTAGAGGTCGAGGCTGGATATGTGTTCTGGCATATTTAAACGTAGGAGTCGTTTTTCTTTTTCAGTGTTACATTCTAGGGGTGATATCTTGTTCCACATACATAAGTGTATAGGATTTTTCTCCACATACCTTCGGGTATATCAGATGGCGCTCCACGCATGATAAGTATATCAAAATGTTCTCATCTAACAATTACGCATTAGATAGCACTACTATGGATTGTGCTTCCATGTAACTCCGGGTATATTTTAGAAGTCCCCTCCAGGTTTTTATCTCACCTTAGGAATCTGAGTCAGTTGCCTTGTCACTTGTGATACACCGAATCATTTGGGGATATTGCATGCACACACGTAAATCCTTGGTTTACCAAGATGTGTTTGTTAGTATTTTGTATCTTTACTTTCTAAAATCGATTAATTGACCGCAGAACAACATCCTCACCATGGAATAACTCCTTAGTGGATTTTAGGTTGAGACTAATGGAAATAGTAACAGAGTCTACCAGTTAAGGAAATCCCTCTGACGAGAATCCTGGTCCTTTTCCTTCTTTTGGAAATTTTGGTGCTCCTTTTATTGCAATGTTTTCCCTTCTCATATTTACCATTGGTTTGCCAGTTTCATTGTTTTCGACCCCTATGGTTACAAATTTCCAAACTAATCCTCAACCATGTTCTGCTCCACTTGAACAATATCAACCTCAAGTTGATCCTAAAGTTAACCATTTTCCTTCTTCACTTGTTGTTTTTTCATCCCTTTCTTCCTCCTTACCTGGTGAAATTTTTGATTCTAGTAACCGAGAAGCTAAGAAGAAGAAGAAAAATAAGTAGGGGGGTAACCAACCAACCATTACTACTAATGCAACTAGTATGGTGAAACCTTCCAATTATCCCCACAAAGTTAAATTCCCCTGCAAGTTATGTAAGGGTGACCACCTTCTTAGAGATTGTCCCGATATTCCAAAGCTATTAGAAGTGTGGTCCACAAGCTCACATCAACCTTTGTCGTCAACTTCTAGAGATCATGTTGGTGACAAACCATCGACTTGTGATAGTAAGTTCCATGGGAAGGAGGTTAAAGTTAAGTTTCCATGTAAGTTATGTGAAGGGAATTATCCAATTCACCTTTACCCTTATATTGATGAAGCATCCAAATTGTTAACAACCTTATAGCTCCTCAATTGGGACTTCCAGCTGGTTACCAGAAGCTTTCCCTTAATCCCCACTAGTTGATAAAGTGAATCCCATGAGTATGTTCCCAACCAACCATTGGTTGAGAAAATGGTTGACTTGACTCCACCTTCATTTGATCGTACCTTTCCCATAGAGAGTGAACTTCATACCGCTTAGGTTCTACTCATATCTTCATATTCCAATGAACTGGGGGGTAATCCTCCTATTCCAATGACACAAGGGGACAATCTTCTCATTCCCACGACATAGGGGGGAAATTATCCCATTCTCCCAGCACAAGGGAGTATTTCTCCCATTCCCATAGGACAAGGTAGCAGTTCTCACATTCCCACGACACCCCCTTCAAGTAGTATGGTCACTTCGTTTGATTGGAGTCAACTGGTAAGATATTGTCTTCATCCTTATGTGCCCTTCTAGACCATAGTATAGGCTTAAAATATGCTTGTACCTGGCATAATTATATACAAAGGTGTGTCTATTAGTATTATGTCCTCAACTGCTAGGAAAGCTTTCGGTTCTTCACAGTTTGTGCCCGTTATCCAAAATATGTTGGCTTTTAACAGAGGAACTAGTCAATTGTTAGGGATCCTTCCTCAGTTTCCTATTACTTTGGGATAAAAGATTGTCTATATCAATGCAATGGTAGTTCAAGGTCCTTTGGATTTTCATTTAATCCTTGGGTCTAACTATGTTTATGACATGGGAGCTCTTGTCTCTTAACTCTTTCATGTGATGTGTTTCCCGCATGAATGAAGAATCGTGACCATTGACGAGCTTCCATTTTTTGGTTTGAATTTGACTGCAAATCAACCATCTTCCCTAAATGGTCCTTATATGAAAGCGGTATCTCCCTCCATAGGTTAATTATGTGGCAAGATGCTCCATGCTTGCAGCTATTGATGATCTAGTAGGTGATGTAGTGCATCATGTATTGGAACCACTAGAGCTTGATTTTTCCATTAGATCTTTTGATATGTATCCCTTCTAGAGAATTTTTCTTCCATATTAAAAGAACCTCTTAGAATCCATGGCCTCCTCAAGGTCATGAAACAAGGTTCTGGAGCAAAGTTCCTTTTCTTGTGTCAAGCTCCTTAAAAAATGAAACAAGGTCCCTAGAGCAAAGTTTCTTTTATTGTGTTAATCTCCTTAAAGAATGAAACAAGGTGTCATGAGAAGAGTTCCTTTTCTTGTGTCAACCTCATTAAAAAATGAAACAAGGCCCCTTGAGAATAGTTCCTTTTCTTATGTCAAGCTCGTTAAAAAAATGAAACAAGGTCCCAAAGCAGAGTTCCTTGTCTTGTGTCAATCTCGTTAAAAAATGAAATAAATCCCCTTCCAATTCGACTCTTTGATTAAATCTCATAAATTCTCAGTTGAGTCTTTCACTTGATCTCATAATTGAACCTTCATTCCATCCACCCAGTAACTAGTAGTCTACTTAGGTGAATGAAATGAATCTTGGGGGGCATGTGCCCAAAATTGAGTCAATATGTTGGGGGTATGAAAACTTATTTCAAGCATAGTTTTTCGTTGTTTAAATATTGTGTAAAAATGAAACCACTCTCAAACATAGTTTTCTTTGTTTCAAGATTGTAAAAAAATGAAACCATCTTCAAGTACTCTCAAGCATAGTTTTTCTCTATTTCAAGCATGTACAAAATGAAACCATATTCAAGTATTCTCAATCATAGTTTCCACATGTTTCAAGCTTTTGTAAAAATGAAACCATTCTTATCCTATCCCTTATGATTTCCATTTTTTTCAGCCTATTTCTATTAGATGAGCCTTGGTTTTCTCATTTCATCATCACCATTTGCTTGTCTAATCATACGCTTTCACTTGGTTGTTTTACCATTTCCCGATGAACTGTCGCGATGAGTGGTCTTATTAGCCAGCCTCTTGACCTCTACGTGTTTTGAGTAGTTCCATCATGGACAAAACTAGTTGATACCCTTTATACCACTGATTCCTCTAAGAGGAGTCCTATATGAGCTCATTTTAGACTCCTAAAACATGAAAATATTATTGAGCACTTGTGTTTTCAAAAACGTTAAAGTAAATGAAAAGATGTATGCCTAATATAAGTTTAACCCTGTTCCGGATTGGGATAGACTATTTATGAAAAAGGAATAATTTAGTCGAACATGGCTACAAGGTTCTCCTGATTATCGTCTTATGCCTTTTCGAACTCAAGACACTAAATTTATGAAAAGGAACATTTGGATTTTTCTTTTTTGCCTCTTTTTCAAACTCTCTAAACATGAAAAAGGAGCCAAGTTATACCTTCGCTAGACTCATAAAAACATCAAAAAGTGTTGGACTCATTGAACATGATGAGACCGAACCACTCCTTCTCAGGTTTCGTTAAAAATACTCAGAGGGATTCATCTGAAGGATGAACTTATAGATCAAGCATATGTTATCCTCCTCAAGCTTATCAAAAATAAAGAGGTACTGACTAGAAATGGTTGGGGAAATTGGGAAAATAGGGTACTTGACCTATTAATGGTAGCGAGTCGCTCTTGAACATGACACTCTTCCACTTCATCTTCGTGGTTATTGGGTTGGGAAATCTGCTTGCCTATTTGGTTAATCATATTGTATTAAAAGCCTTCATATTCGCTTTTGAGTCAATTCTACCAAATCCATTAAGTGTCGCCAGTATTTCTAAGAGAAGTCCTTCAGTTTACATCTACTACAATACCTTTAAGTCTCCATTCATGTTTGTCGTACCTGAACTAGTTTCACATCATCATTATTCCATCTCAAATATTGATACCCATTTTGTGTCGATGATGAGGGATACATCAAGGCCCTCTTGCGACAAGTCACTTCCTATCAACATTAGCTCATTATCCTAGAAGTTGACTTAGAAACTTCGTTTGCTACCTTAGATATAACACCCTCTTCCCACATCTACCCAAGTAACCGACCAACTGGGGTAAACATATGATGAGAGGTTACTATGATTGGATTCAACCTCCTAGGTGACCCTAAGGATATGGAATCGACAGAAACACATCATACAAACCTTCCACATCAACAACAGGACCCCTAAGAACCATCCCAAAATTTATGGTAGCCGGCCCCTGGGTCCCACTAAGGTTTTATACCACTTGACTTATAGATGCTCACATGCAATAGGCTTGACAACATCCAGGAGGCTCTAGACACGCTCATGACAAAGCCTACCAACATCCAGGGACTATTTTGCTCAATGTTGTGCCAATGTCCATAGGATTTGAGCCACTTTTTCAGGCCCAAAGCCCATGTCATTGCCCATAATTGAATGACACCAAACGATAAAAAGGAAACAATGATGCAAATGAAAATACTTGAACAAGCCCTTAACTCGACCATTACTAGCCATGACAGGATTCTAGTCAAACATATCACAAATATGTAATCTATAGGTGTAAGCAAAAAATCTAAGCATAGGGATCTCATACTCATCTAGGAATTGCTAAGAAGCATTGGTGCCTCAACACATTAGATGCAATTTCATCCATTAGGTCATACATACATTGTTCATTAATTTACAAGTAAAAAGAGATTGTCATAAAACATATACATAATCAGCATAATAGCAACATAAATACCAAGGAAATCATAGCCATATGATCCACATATAAACCAACATAATACTCATAGAAATACAAGGAGAAATAACCTCACATTGATGATGCAAAATCCAAACCCGAGATGGGACTACCACATTCCACCTGACCATAGAATAGCTAAGACAAATCTCTCTTCATCCATTCACCCTCATTCAATATTCCAAGCATGAATGTGCGATCTCATAGAACACATCAATCTAAAAAAATCCAAGGCTTCTAGAGGCCAACCACCTCAACGCATCAAACAGTGATTCCACCTCGCGGTCAGACATCCCAAAATCATCATCAGATTGGGCTCTACCAAAGCCTTCTAGGGCTCCAGAGTGTTTGTTCCAACCAAGGCTTCCAGGACTAGCAACTCAACCCACCAAGGGCTTCAAGAGAATTTTTCCAACCAAGGCTTCTAGGACTAGTAACTCAACCCAAGTTGTTATAGAGCTTCCTGAGCATTTGTTCCGACCAAGGCTTCTAGGAACTAGTAACTCAACCCAAGCTAAAGGAAACATGAGAACCAACCAGAAAACAAAGAAATAAACCCACCACACCATGGCTATCTAGGAAATAGCAAGGCTAGGAAAATCCACTGTCAATGCAGGCAATCCTCCATGCTAGTCACATATCATGACTAATAAACCACATGAATATTCCATGCATTCCAAAACTAGTGAGGAAACCATACATGAAACTTGGTACCTGCAAGCAGAGCTTTTTGTAGCTACTGATCTTGATGTCCTCTTATGATTTCCTACTCTTTCTTTGCCTCCTTGCTCCAAAACTCCAAGTATGCCACACCCTCTAAGAGTGCTCCAAGAAAACTCCAAGTGTCCAAGAGTATGAGAAAGGGAGAGAATAGAGAGAGAGAGCTCCAAAACTAAACTGAAAAAAGTCTGTGAACTGATCCTCAAAAGAATTTTTATTAATGAGGACTCTATTTTCTTCATTTTCCATTATTTTCCTTCATTTTCCTTCTCACATGAAACATGTAACCTTTCACCTTAATTTTCTCCTAATTTTCGTTATTTTCATAAATAAATGTGTGAAAATTCCATTTTTCCTTTCGAAAGCCTTAGCCATTTCCTTTTCCAATTTCCTTAGCTATTAATAAGCCACAAGTGATCCCCATCACTATTCTTTTTCCCAATATTCAGTTTGGAATAAGTGTCCCATTAACCATGGTTATTATTTTTCCTTTATTAACTTTTATTACATGGAAATTTCACCAAGGCTGTTAAAGAACCCTCCCCCTTGGGGCAACACTGTCCTCTATGTTCAACAACAACCATAACCAAAAGACTGCTATAAGAAAAACATACTGCCAATGGAGATTTATAACTTAGTTCCTTGCGATATTTACAATGATCAACCTGTTAAGAAACCAACCAACATGAAAACATAACAAGCACAACATCATAAATGACATGACACCCATCCCGCTTTTTGGAGCTTTATAACATAGCTCATGGTGGTATTTACATCCATATACGTATGTACATATAACAAATACATATACCAAACACCATACCAAAACTACTTTGCCTCATCCATCAAAAAATTAAGGATACATAGCCCGCATATGATTGTCCATCTCCCATGTAGCTTCATTGGGCCCAAATTTCTTCCAATGCACTTTAACCTACTCGATTTCTCAGTTCCAAAGCATGAACACATTTTTTTGCAATATACATTGAGGCTCAGGCTGGAATTATCCAATTGGTTCCACCTGCAATACAGACCATTCAATCACATTATCAACATCTTTAACATACTTCTTAAGCAATGACACATGGAAAACATTATTGAATTTCACTATCGGAGGCAGTACAAGTCGATAGGCTACTGGCCCAAACCTCTCAATAATACTAAAGGGTCCACAAAATCGTCGTGCCATCTTGGCACATGATCCATTCCACAAGGAGCTCTTCTTTGGTTTGATGTGCAAGTACACCTATTCCCAAACCTGGAACTCCTTCAACAACCTATTCCGATATGCATAGCTCTTCTACCTATTGTGGAGTACTAAAAAGGTATGTTTTTGATGATCATTTCAGTGGCTTTTCAGTAGAACTTGTAAACCTTTTTGCATCATGAACTTGGAAAATGATAAATAATTGTAACAAAACATGTGAGATTAATATGCAAGACTTAACCACTAACAATTGTCATTCCCTCATGCAGGAAGGGGTGAAAACGAGGAGTTGTTGTGCTAAGGGAAAGGACAAGTACAAGGTAACCGTTGTCCCTTTGACGGGCAACCGAGTGAAAACAAGGCTAAGCAGATCAAAGCAAATCAGCCCTGAAAAGGAGGAGAAGACACCAGCTCGGCGCAGGAGGGAAAAGAGATGATTAAGGATTAACGGTTTGGCGAATCCTTCAGGATCCTTGATCCTGAGGGATCACTGCTTTATCTATCTTATTACTTAGTCATCTCTGCCGTCACCCTTATATAAAGGGACAACACTGTTAGCTTGGGGGGAGAGACATGATTATGCTTTTATGTAATTTCTGTTAAGATCAAAACTTTGATCATCGAGTCTCAATAAGAACTGGTTCATTGTACTTTTGTTTCATGCATTAATACAAACTTGGTGATTAATTCATCTCTGCATCTAGATTAACCTAAAGCGGTGTACCCTTGGAGGCTAAGGGCCCAGCCCTGGAGGACACTTGCTTCTGTATCATTACAATTTGATTTCTGCGTGGTTTGCTTAGCGTCGTTATTTGGTAATCTGATATGCTTTATAAGTTTACACCACATGCTCTGTTAATATTAATTCATTAAGATTTCTACAGACAGAACTGTTGTATTGACTCTGCATCATATTATTGTTCCTTTCAGAGTTGATTGAATATTATTAGTCTTACTTGAATATTGTTGCTATTTCATTATAGAGCTTTTGTGCTGTACATTCATGTTACAGGACTCATCTTGAAAGTCGTGTTCTTTACGATCATCGGATTCAGAATTAATGCTTTTCCCTTTTGAGATGCAGTCGTATTCCTTTTAATTGAGATTGATACTTAGATCAGATTACTACTCAAGCGTGTTGTGTGCGTATATGGTTTCCAAAGGCTGTTCCATAACTTATCAGTAATCAGTGTTGTTCCATTAGTGTGAGTTGTTTGATCTACCTTAAGAGTGAAAGATTGTTGTTTGATTACGATTAATGCATTTGAGTTAGTAGATTAAGTTTGATTACTGCTTGAGAGACTTAGTTTTTTAACTGCTGTTCCTTCTACGAATTGTTGTTCCATTCCAGATTTGCTATTCGATTTCTTATTTGTTGTTCCATTTTCTTATCTGCCATTCCATTTACTGGCGTTTGTTATTTTGGTGTATGAGACGATCTAAGGCTGTAGTGAGCCTCGGCATTTACTGTCTGGTTCCCAGACCCGTGGTCCATTCTCTAATTTCCTTTCCATCAGTTTCCAAAGGGATGGGTTATCGCTGCCGAACCCTTGACTGATAAGTTGCCTAGTTTTCTGAGTGTGTGATTTACTCTTTTGAAGTAATTTAGTTGTAGACAAGCATCCGTTTACTCTTGTATTTTTGAATGTTGTACTACTAGCATTACTCTGAAAAATGATAGCCTCAGACTGAGACACTCTTTGAAATAACAAAACGCTCCTGGATTGACATATTAATGTGAGGTAATTAGAGGTGAAAGAGACCATTTTTATAGCTCTACACCTATCTTGTATCGCCCTTAGATTCTTATTTATAACCTGAATTTACTATTCCATGTCTACCAACATGTCTGATCCAATCAACACCCTGTTAACTAGATCACTCCAACTAATGGGAGTATTGCAACTCTGCCCATACAATGCATCAAATGGACTCATCCTCAGTGAATCCTGGTACCCATTCTTATAAGTGAACTCTACCAGTAGAATATACTCTTCCCACTTTCATTGTCGATGCGTCACATACATCCTCAACATTTCCTCCAATATCTTGCTAACCCTCTCAGTCTGTCCATCTGTTTGTGGATGATAAGTTGTATTGAATTCCAACTCCATGCCCAAACCTACAAACAACTCCTTCCAAAACTTGGAAGTGAACTTTGCATCCATGTCTGACAAAATCTTCTTTGGAACACCATGCAACCTGAACACATCTCTAAAGAATACCTATGGTACATCACTAGCCAAGAATGTAGAATTCACTGGAATGAAGTGCACAACATTTGTTAACCTTTCCACAACAACCATGATGGAATCATGTTGTCTCACTGTCCTCGACAAACCCGTGATGAATTCCATGGAAATGACCTCCAATTTCCATTCTGGAATCGCAATCAGTTGTAGCAATCCACCTAAATTTGGCCAATAATAAAATTTCTTCACTGCAATCAATTTCTTTTTATAGCCTGGGTGATCTTAATATGTATTCCCATGAAACTCCCTCAAGAACACCTTCTTGAACTCACTACTGTCTGACACATATATGATGTCTCTTAATCTAACCATTCCATCTGACATGAAGCGATAGTCCACATCCCGTGCACCTACATTTGTACCTGTACTTGTACTACCACTTGTACCTGTTCCTGTACTCTACTGTAACCTATGCATAATCTCCATATACTTGACATCTTGCTACCCTACCTACAAGGTCCTATCCTATAAGTCTATTCCATAGGAGCTCATATTTGCTAAGTGATTTACCTATATTTGCTTGCTAAGAGCATTTTCCACCCTGTTCTCTTTACCTTTGATATACCTAATCTCAAAATTGAACTCAAGGATCATGGCCAACCACTGAGCCTACCTATTGTTCAGGTTTGGTTGGTCAAATAGATACCACAAACCACTTTGATCACTCATCAACACAAACCTCCTAAACATAAGATAATTCCTCCACATCTTCAATGCATGTATGATCGCTACCAACTCAAGATCATGCATTGGGTAGTTCTGATCGTGCTCATTCAATTTTTGTGACTCATAGAATACCACCTATCCATCCTGCATAAGGACTCCACCAAGTCCTATATTGCAAGCATTTGTACATACTACAAACTCTTTGTTTGGGTTTGCAATCTTTAATACTGGTGCATGTGTCAACATCTACTTGAGCTTCTAAAAAATAGCCTCACACTCCTTTGTCCATTCAAACTCATTACCTTTTCTCTGCAATGATATGATAGTATAATCAATCTGAGATAAGTTCCTGATGAACCTCTGGTAATAACCTTCCAACCCCATGAAGGATCTCACCTCATCTACATTTCTAGGAGCTAACCACTCCATAATGGCCCTTATCTTTTCTGGATCTACTGCAATGCCCTCCTTGGAGAAAACATGTCCCAAGTAATGTACCTCAATCTGGAAGAAACTACACTTGCTGAGCTTAGCATACAACTGATGCTCTCTTAATAATCTCAACACTGTTCCTAAATTCTCGGCATGCTCTTCCTCATTTTTATAATATACTAATATATCATCAATGAACACAATAACAAACTTTTCAAAAATGGACGCAACACACTATTCATCAAGAACATAAATGTAGCTGGAGGATTAGTCAAACCGGATGGAAAGATAATAAACTCATAATTCCTATACCTGGTCTGGAAATTTGTCTTGTAAATTTCCTCACCTTTGACGTGTACCTGGTGGTATCTGGATATCAAGTTGATCTTCGAGAACATTGTTTCTCCCTTCAACTGATTGAAAAAGTCATCAATCCTCGATAATGGATACATGTTCTTAATGGTCACTTTGTTCAACTGCCTGTAGTCAATGCATAATCTAAGAGTTCCATCCTTCTTCTTCACAAATAGTACAAGTACACCCCATGGTGATACACTTGGCCTAATGTATCTCTTATCCAAAATTTCCTTCAATTGCAACTTCAACTCTACCAACTCAAGTGTACTCATCATGTAAGGTGCTTTTGATGTCATAGCTACCCCTAGCACCAAATCAATAGAAAGTTCTACCTCCCTATGAGGTGGAAAATCTGAAATATCCTCAGGAAATACATCTTGGAATTACTGTAAAACTAGGTACTTTCTTAAAACATATGCATCCTCAACCTCCTTACCTTTTTCACTAGAAATGTGCACTACAAATAACACACACCCTTTCCTGCGATTACACTTTTCCTGCATAGTTGTCACCATCCTAACTATTGTGGCTTTCTTCTTTCCATGTAAGACTCTTGTTTCCCCATTATCATCCACACACTCAATGGATTTGTCATAAAAATCCACCTTGGTCCTATGAAGGTACAACCAATTTATGCCCAACAACATATTGTATGATCCCAATGGTAATGCATTCAAATGTGTTGTGATAGGAACCCCATTCAAGTCAAATGCACAAGATATTACCCAATGATGAACTCGCTTCTTTGTACCTGTAGCCAACTGCACTAACAAGATTCTTCATGCACTTCTTTATTCAAACCACACTTATCCACCAAGTCAGGACTAGCATAAATATAATTAGATCCAGGGTCAATCAAAATAGAAATAACTTGATCACAAAGCTTACTTTCCATCTCAATGATAGATGTCTCATGGTCTACCTGTTTTTTACCTAATGTTGCATAGATACGAGGAACACTCTAAAAAACATCCCAACAGTATGTGCCTCCTGTGCACTATATATATGAGGACTACCACCCTAATTTTGTGGACAATCTCTCGTGTGATGATCTTTTCCACAAGTCCAACACCCTATAGGCTTCCAGCCTGCATCCTTGTTCTACTCCTCATAATGGTGTCCCTGTCCTCTGTCAGATGCATTGAACTTCTTAGATGGCACTACATTTTATTTTTTACCTAAATCCTGAGGCCTTGCTCATTTCTTGTCCCATTTTCCTTTGTTCTTTACATTACCTTTCTAATCTAGCTTAGTCTCATATCTTCACTTCACTTGCTCATAGTAGTGCTTTAGCTTTCTAGATGGCCTCCTCCAATGATCTAGGCTCATCGAACTCAATACTATCTTTGAATTCCATTAGTAACCCACTAGTGAATCTTTGAATCTTAGCCTCTTCCTCCTTGAGGTAAGGCACATACCTCAGTAACTCCAAGAACTTGCTAGTGTACTCCTCATTTGTCATTGATCCCATATTTAGCTCATAGAATTATTTTACCCTATCATCAAAGTATCTCTCTGATAGGTACTTCTTGAATAAATGCCTAAAATCATTCCAAGTCAAGTCCTCCTCATGTATACCTCTAAAATTCTTCACATCTTCCCACCAAATGTATGCTTTACCTTTGAGATTAAATGTAGCTATTTTGGCTTTCATGTTTTCTGAGTAATCATGCAACCTAAAGAACTTCCTCATCTCAAGAAACCATGCCTTTACATCCTGCGATTTCTTCATCTCTGCATCAAATGTAGGTGGCTTTTCTTTCTTAAACTCATCTAGAAAATATTCCCTATCGCTCCTCCTGTAAGGATGATAACGATGTCGATCATCATGCCTATCAGAACCAGAACTAGAATAGTACCTGTGTCTATCACCTCTCCTATCTGGAGTATCCAACAATCTACCATCTCTAACTGTGTCCTCTTTATCTGAACGGTGACCACCATGAAACCTACTGTCATATGCCTCCTTAGCTTTGTCCTCCTTCTCATGGTTGATCTGAATTGGTCCCTGTCGCTGCAATTCTGACAAACTCTGAAGTATCGCTGCATTTACCTCTGCTAGTTTCTCCTGTGTTTGTATGATTCGGTCATTATCTGCCTTACAACTCCTTATTTCTTCCTTTACACTTCTTACGTATCTTCCAAATTGGAATAATTCCCAACACCATGCTTCTCATATGATCCTTTGGGAGAGTCTTGGGAATTGTAGTCTACCATCTTTCTAATCATCTTTGATATTCTTCCTGCAAGGTATATCATGTCATCTAAAACAAATCACAATAAACCAACATATCTTAGTATAGTTCGGGGAGGATATCTAGTCTACAAGATCAAAAAATTAGTGTGATACATGTATAACATAATCATGACAACATATAGAAATATAACACATAAGAATATAGCCACACAACCATCATTCTAGCTCGAGTCAAGTTATCAATGCATGACCATGTCAACTACACATACCATAACTTCATGCATGAAAACAACCACTACATCACTGTACACCTAACCACATGTGAACATTAACATGCATAAGCAATGCATAATCAATCACACACTCATAACGACACACTCGACAACAACACCATCAACTTTCCATGGCAACATCACTACAACCATGAATCATACCATACAAACAAGCACATGGTACTACATCACAAGAGACACACATGAAACTAACATAGATGCATTACCAACACACAACCCATCCATCCTGAGGGGTGAACCATGCTCTGTTACCACTTTGTAACACCCTCTTCTCACATCTACCCAAGTAACTTTCCAACCAAGGAAAACATGTGATGAGAGGCTACTATGATTGGATTCAACCTCCTAGGTGACCTTAAGGAAATGGAATCAATGGAAACACATCATAAAAACCTTCCATATTAGCTACAAGACCCCTAGGAAGCATCCCAACATTTATGGTAACCAGCCCCTGGGTCCCACTGAGGTTTTAGACCCCTTGACCTCTAGACACTCCCATTTATGGGCCTGAAAACATCAAGGAGGCTCTGGATGCTCTCATGACAAGCTCTGCTAGTGCCTAGGGACTATTTTTCTCAGTATTGTGCCATCATCCCCGAGATTTGAGCCACTTTTTCAGGCCCAGAGCCCAGGTCACTACCCAAAATTGAATGAAACCAGGGAAAATTTTAGGGGCTAGTATTTGTAGGTGGGCTAATTTTCCATGCTTTTTTCCAAAAACATTATTCGCCAACTTCCATTTTTTCTCTAAAATGGTTTGCCCAAATTTTATAGCACACCATTATTTTACCTTAAAAATTGCCAAAATATTATATCAACTAACATAAATTCATTGGAAATCTAAATATTTCTTAAAAAAAAAATCATATTAGGGACTAATAAGATTCGCCAAGGTTTCTAAACTTTAAGATAAACTTCCATCCTTAAAATTTTCCCTGAATGAAACCTTCCAAATATAAAGATAACAAGGAAACAATGATGCAAATGAAAATACTTTAAAAGCCCTTGACTGGACCCCTACTAGCCATGACATGCATTTCGTCAAAAATATCACAAATATGTAATCTACAGGTGTAAATAACAGATCTAAGCATAGGGGTCTCATACTCATCTGAGAATTGCTAAAAAGCATTGGTGGCTCAACACATTAGCTTTAGTTTCATCCATTAGGTCATATATACATTGTTCATTCATTTACAGATAAAAGCATGATGAGAGCCATACACATATACTATCATAAAACATATACATAACCAACATAATAGCAACATAAATGCCAAGGAAATCACAACCATATGATCCACATATAAACCAATATAATACTCATAGAAATACAAGGATAAATAAGCTCACATTGATGATGGAAAATCCAAACCCGAGATGGGACTACCACGTTCCACCTAACCGTAGAATGGCTGACCCAAATCTCTCTTCAGCCATTCACCCTCGTGCTATATTCCAAGCATGAAGATGTGATCTCATAGAACACATCAATCCAAAACCATACAGGGCTTCTAGAGGCCAACCACCTCAACCCATCAAACAATGATTCCACCTCACCATTAGACATCACAAAACCATCATTAAATTGGCCTCTACCCAAGCCTCCCAGGGCTCTAGAGTGTTTGTTCCAACCAAGGCTTTCGAGACTAGTAACTCAACCCACAACTTATCTGGGCTTCCAGAGCATTTGTCCAACTAGGGCTTCCAAGACTAGTAACTCAACCCACCAAGGGCTTCTAGAGAATTTTTCCAACCAAGGATTCCAGGACTAGTAACTCAAACCAAGTTGTTATAGGGCTTCCAGAGTGTTTGCTCCAACCAAGGTTTCTAGTAACTAGTAACTCAAACCAAGCTAAAGGAAACATGAGCACCAACCAAAAAAAAAAGAAATAAACCCACAACACCATGAATATCCAGGAAATGGCAAGGCTAAGTAAATCCACTATCAATCCAGGCAATCCTCCATGCCAGTCACATACCATGACCAATAAACCACATGCCATTGCCATGCATGCCAAAACTAGTGAGGAAAACATACATGCAACTTGGTACTTGTAAGAAAAACCCGTTGTAGTTTCTAATCCTGATGTCCTCTTGTGATTTCCTGCTCTTCCTTTTCCTTCTTACTCCAAAACTCCAAGTATGCCACACCCTCCAAGAGTGCTCCAAGAAAACTCTAAGTGTCCAAGAGTATGAGAGAGAGAGCTCCAAAACTGAACTGACAAAAGTTTGTGAATTGATCCTCATAAGCCTTTTTATTAATGAGGCCTCTATTTTCTTCATTTTCCATTATTTTCCTTCATTTTTCCTCCTCACATGCAACCTGTGATCTTCCATCTTATGTTTCTCCTAATTTCCATTATTTCTGCAAATAATTGTGCCAAAATGCCAATTTGCCTTTCCAAAGCCTTAGCCATTGCCTTTGCCAATTTCCTTAGCCATTAATCAACTACAAGTGATCCCCACCACTGTGCTTTTTCCCAACATTCAGCTTGGAATAAGTTTCCCATCAACAGTGGTTAGCTTTTATTACATGGAATTTTCACTAGGGATGTTACATTAGAGCTTGCAAACATCAATGGAAAGTTGCCTCGCTTTCAGTGATAGGTCTTCATCATTGGCCTTTGGCCAAAAGATTTTGTGTGGTTTTCAACTTAAACTCATCTATTCACACCACTTAGATTGTACTAGGTATCTTGAGATCCATTAACATCATTGGTGGTTTCTCTCATGTATGTTAAAGTATTACATCATTGGCCGATAATCAGATGGTGTCTACCATGTTCGACTTTAGCTCATCTATTCACACCACATAGATTGTACTAGGTATATTGAGCTCCATTAACATCATTGGTGGTTTCTCACACATTTGTTAACGACTGACATCATTAGTCGGTAATCATATGGTGTCTACCATGTTCGACTTCACCTCATTCATTCACATGGTTAGTCTCATACATCAAGCGATCAAGTGAATGAGATAGAAGACCCCAAATCTAGCTTCATCCATCTAGGTTGCATTTTCAGGATTTATACAAAATCACAAAGTATGATGGCTATGATCATACAAAAGATTATCCAAGCATGGGTCTAGAATTTTTCATTGGTGGATGAAACTTTTTGATCATTGTACATGTAATATCACTTATATGCCTCCCTCAGTAGTGATACCATGATGAAAAAATTATTTTAACATATGATGATCTCGACCAATTGTTCTTGATCCGGACTTGTCACAAGGTAAAGAACTTTATTCCTCAGCCATTGCTTCTGAATTTGTACTTTATGGGGCAATCTATTATAGGCCATTTTGTCACATCTATTCAATAGGCCTACAAACCAAATCAATCAACATGCATGAACACTTTGTCATGATCCCTTCACAAAGCCCTAAGCACCACTTCTCCAAAAAGTCTTAAGTTTTTGGGACAATTAGCTCAAAGATATTGCTTTTAGGCCCAACACAACTTGCCTTCTTAGCCACCCGCATTCAATGCATCTTACATACTTGATAGCCAACTATGGTCATCACATGTTGCTCCCTTTTGCACGTGCATTGATTCTAGAAATTCAGGAAAAATAAAAAATATATTTGAAGCTTCCTCTTCCAGAAGCTTCCAAGTTATTTTAACTATTTACCTTAGATAGAGAAATCGAATTCCTATATGATCTTATCTTGGATACCTTATCTCTTATATCCTGAGCTGATCCTCCCATCATATGTGGATCTCAAGCCTAGATTGGTAATTGGATAAGAATTCCTAAACTACCACACTCGTCCTATAAATTTACTACCTCCTATAAGATCTAGGTTTCCTTTTGGAGATTGATAGTGCCCTCATATTGTTGCTTTGAGCCTAAAGGAGTCACGATATTCATTCATTAGGGTTGATGTTGAGGTGTGCTTTGTGACAAAGAAGGACAAGTCAACTTGGGGATACATCTAAAAAGTTAGACTTCTATTTATGGTTTTAACTCTCTCCTATATTTATCTATATGAAGAGCATCTTTTTTTCCTATATTTGATGTGGAATGTTTGCACTCATGTATTTCAATTCCACAATTATTCATTGAATATATATTTTAGATTATGCTATGTGGATTGTGGTTTCTTTTCTTGTTTTAGTCGTGTGTGCAAGTTCTAATTATAGCACTTGGATCCAGAGTTGGAGCTTACAAGAAAGGAGGAAATGAAGCCTTGCTACAAATCCTAGGTGAGATTCTTTCCCGTTTTCTAATATCTCTAAAGGAAACTTGAATCTTTTTTTCATATATTATTCTAGATCAAGCCACTAGATTTAGGGACTTCACCTTTGTCTGCAATCATGAAAATTCCATATAACAAATTCCTGCACACACAACTAAAAAAAGCAAAGAAACCACAATCCACGTAGCATAATCTAAAACATTTATTTAATGAATTAGCATGGCATTGAAATACATGAGTGAAAAAATACACACCAAATATAGGAAAACAAGACGCTCTTTGTATTGATAAATATAGGAGAGAGTTACAACCATAAATAGAAGTCTGACTTTGCAGATGTCTCCCTAAGTTGACTTGTCCTTCCTTGTCACAATGAACACCTCAACATCAACCCTAATGCATGAATGTGGTGATTCCTTTAGGCTCAAAGCAGTAGCATGAGGGCACTATCAATCTCCAAAATCCAACCTAAACCTTATGGGAGGTAGTAAATTTATAGGATGAGTGTGGTAGTTTAAGAATACAATTACCAATCTAGGCTTGATATCTGCATATGAAGAGAGGATGATCTCAAGGGATAATAGATAAGGTCTCCAAGGTAGGATCATAAAGGACTTTGAGTTCTCTATCTATGGTAAATAGTTAAAACTACCTTGGAAGCTTCGAAGATATTTTTTATTTTTCTGAATTTCTAAAATCAGCACACCTAAATAAGGGAGAAACATGTACTGACCAATGCTGTCTATCAGGGATGCAACATGCACTGAATGTAGGTGGCTAAGCATGTAAGGTGCGCTTGGGCTAAAAACAGTGTTTTTGAGCTAATTGTCCCAAAAACTCAAGACTTTTTGGAGAAGTGGTGCTTAGGCTTTGTGAAGGGATTATGACAAAGTGTTCAAGGATGTTGATTGATCTGGTTTGAAGGCCTATTAAAAATATGTAACAAAATGGACCATAACACTCTTAACAAGGAAGGTATTCATAATTACATATATAAATAGGTACATGGAAGATCTCAAAATGATATTCTCTGTGAAGAGTCATAGCACACACAATGCTACAAATTAGATACCTAACTAGGGTATATAACTAGGTGGGACTAAGGTATATACCAAACTTTAGCCACTCTAGGTTCCATCAATATTTAGCTCTAACACTAACCTAGGGAGTATCCAAGGTCAAAGCTCCGAGACCAACGCCACCCTCCCTACTTCAAGATCTTGACATCATCACAGGCTAGTCGGATGTCCTCTGAAACATCTTGTTGCCCCAAGATGCTTCATATCTCCCTATCTACTGAATATGTAATATCAACCAATATGAGCATGATTTTGAAATATTCAAACTTCTTATTTGGAAGATATTTTGTCAATGTGTCAGCGACCTAATGATCTGTCAGAATATATTGTAGCTTCACGACCCCATCTTGCACTAAACTTATAATGTAATGACACTTGTTATCAATATCCTTCGTCCTGGCATGAAATACGAGGCCTTAAGATATATTAATGTTGCTTTGAGTATCACAATTTATCACTTTAGGATCCACTGACCCTCCAACAAATTTGACGAGAGTTTTCTTAACCAAACTGTTTCTTTTCCTACTTCACATGCATCAACATATTCAGCTTCAACACTACTTAAAGCAACATGATCTTGTTTTCTACTCATCCGTGAAATCATTGCAGATCCCAAACTGAAATAACCATCGGTATTGTTTCTTCCATTGGTCTCACTGCCACCCCAATCAGAATCAATAAAACCTATTAGTTTAAATTCCTTTCCATCATACTTTAGGAAATGATGAATTGTTCCACATAGGTATCTCAAAATATGCTTGGACTATATCTAATGGCCATGATGAGGCTCCAACTAAAATTGACTAAGAATTATTATAGCAAAGCATATATCAAGTCTGGTATTCACCAAGTACATCAAAGAGCCCACCAACTTATGATAGCTTGTAGGATCAACGAGACTAGAGTCATAGATTCTCAACTTCTTTAGATTTGTGATCATGGGAGTAGTCATAGGCTTGGAATCCATTATACCAAAATTGTATAACATATTTATTATATACTTTCCTTGACCAAGATATATCTCACCAGGTTTCTGCCAAACTTCCAATCCGAAATAGTAGTGCATGAATCCCAGATATTTCATTTCAAATTCAGTTTCCAACAACTTCTTACATTCTATAATTTTGTGCTCCGCACTTGTAATAAATAAATCATCCACATATAAAATTATAATAATTGGTTCATTCTTCACTATCTTTATGTAGATATTTTCATTAGTAAAACTTTTGACAAAGCCAATCCTTAAAAGATAGACATCCATTCTTTCGTACCAAGCCCTAGGTGCTTGCTTCAAGTCATATAGAGTTTTCTTTAGTATACAAACATGAGTATCCCTGCTCTTTATCTCAAAGCCTTCCGATTTTTCAATATATACTTCTTCATCAATGGTTCCATTTAGAAAGGTTATCTTAACATCCATTTGATGTATATTTCATCCCATAGTTGTAGCTAGTGAAACTAAGGATCTAATAGTAGTGTACCTGGAAGTTGGAGCAAAGATTTCTTCAAAATATATTCCTTCTTTTTTAGAGAAATTCCTTACAACAAATATTTCTTTGTATTTTTCTATACTTCCATCAATGGCATGTTTGATTTTGTAAATCCATTTGGAAGTGGAAACATATTTTTCACTAGGTCTAGGAACCTTTTCCTACACCCCATTCTTCATGATAGATTGGTATTCTTCTTGCATTTCTTTCTTCCATTCTTCTTAATGAGTAACTTATTCAAAGGTAGTTGGATCTGTCTCGATTAACTTGGTCATGTATGTTGCATACCCTGAGTATGTTTTTGGTCTTTTTCTTTCACTAAAACTTCCTTTTTCTTGTCCATGTCCTTGATCATCTTCATGTGTAGCTTTTAACCAATTTGGCCTCTTCTTTGTTTTGGGAATGATTGTCGATTAAATAGGTTCACTTGGTCCTTCTTCTTCTTGAATTGTAGGATTTTTTTCATAATACTCTGCTTGTTGAAATAATGGTGCATATTCTTCATCGAATTCAATAGGTATATCCTTGGATATTTTGTAGGCATGATTTTTGTCAAATATGGCATCCCTGCGAACTTAAATTCATCTTTCTTCTTTGATGTATATTCTATAAGCCCTTGATGAAAGGTTATAAGCAATGAAGATACATTTTATACTTGTAGAGGCTAAATTCTTTCACTTGTCTTTTGGAACATGAATGTATGCAAGACATCAAAAGATTCAAAGATGGTATACATGTGGCTTCCTTCCTAAGAATGCTTACTATGGTGTCATATTATCAAGGATTCTGTGGGGAATTCTATTTTGTATGTTTACTGTTGTCATGGTTGCTTCTCCCTATAGAAATTTTGGTAGGTCTTGATCAAATTTCATAGTTATTATGCATTCCTCAATAATTATATTCTTCCTTTCTGCTACTTCATTTTGTTCAGGATTTTAGGGAACTATGAACTCCCTCTTAATGCATACTTCCTTGCAATAAGATATAATTTCCTTAGAAGTATACTCAACCCCATTGTCGGATCTAAGGGTATTTATCTTTCTTTCAGTTAGGGTTTCTACTTCGAATCTAAATTCCTTGAACTTTTCAAATACTTTATCCTTTGACTTGAGAAGATAGAGCCATGTATTTCTAGAGTGATAATCAATGAAGGCCACATAGTATAGGTGGCCTCCAAGAGATTTAACAAGCACAGGTCCACATACATCGGAATGAATGAGGTCTAGAATTTCTTTATACCTTGTATCACTATTTGTAAAAGGTTTCCTATTTTTCTTTCCCAAAGCACATCCCTTGAAAACTCCTTCATAGTCCTCTTGATGTTGGGGATTCCCTTCACCATTTGACTTAGAGAGGGTATTATCTTATAGTTAAGGTGTCCATATATTCTACGCCAAAGTTTGATTGGACTAATATCCATGTGAACAAGGGATTGAGGAGATGGTGTTATAACCCTATATAATCCTCCTTCATGAATCCCATTAATTCTTTCCTTTTCAAAACTAGAATCCTTTCCTCAAACCAAAACTTTACCATCTACAAAAAGAAATGATATCTCCTTTATCTCTAAACACAAAATGGAAAGTAAATTATTTTATAAACCTGGGACATAAAGAATTTTGTTGATATGTAGCTTTCCTCCATTTTCTAGCTCTAATGATGTATATCCAAGGCCCTTGAATTCATAACTTTTGTTGTCTCCAGGCTCCACTGCATGTGATGATGATTCCTTTGATAGAGTATGAAGTTGTCCGCTTTCTCTTGTCATGTGTCTTGAGGCTCCACTATCGATAATACATGCAATGTCATCATCAAGTGTACTTGTAAGTGAAACCAAGAACCATCCACACTTGACTCTCTTAGATAGATTGTAGATGATCGTTCCAACAAAGATTCCTGCAATTTTCAAGAGATTGGGTCCCATCTTCAAATGGCTTTCTGTTGAGATAGTGATATTTTCTTCTAAGATTGCTTTCCTTCCTTCAAATAGCCAACAAAGTGATATTCAAATAGTCCTTCCTTCACATTAGATCTGAAACCATGTTGAGAAATCATTGCATGTAGATATTAGGGTTTGATTCCTCTTTTCTTAATATTTACTTGTGATTTATGTTGGACTTTCTTTCTTCTTTATTATGTTATATTTCATCAAGAAATTATCAAATTAATATGTATGAAGATCACAAGAATAAGGAACACAAGATATAGGTACTCATCTAACTCTTCCACTAGTAGATTCAAATCAAGATGAGACAATCCAAGACCATTTTTACGTAGACAAACACCTCCTCCAATCACCAAGTTATCCCTTCCTTCAAGAAGATGTATTTTTCCAAAGTCTCCAAGTGCCAACTCCCTAGATGCAGCTTCAATCCAGAATTTCAACCCCTCAACTACTAAATTTCATGCCTACAGCTACTTTAGAATTTCATCCCTATGCTACTCATCTAGAAACCATAGAAGACTTTCCACGTGTGAGAGATAGATTCCAAAAAAATCGATTTTGTTTCTTCCTTCATTTAGGTCTTCTTTTTCTACAATTCACTCTTCTTTTCATCCTCTTTCTCTTGTAGATCGAACTTGTGAATGCGTGCTTCAAAATGAGTTGAGTTGCCTCTATTTATATTGATTTTGTTGTGTCGAATAGCCTTAATCCAGGCTGACTTTATTAGGATAGGGTCGACTTGGTGAGGAGGTGAAAAATGACACTTTTGACTCAAAAATAAATTTCTTTACATGATACATTAGAGAAATTTTGATTCTAAAATGGGCCTCAAAACAAAAATTTACAACCAAAATCAACTTTATAAGAACCAATAGGATTCAAGATGATGATATCAACCATGGGGGATGATTCACCATTTTTGGAGTAAAAAAGTAAAAGATTTACTCAAATTTTGATTGTTAACACTCATTTGATTTAGAATTTAATTCCTCATCCAAGGAGTACCCATGTTCCATACCTTCAATGGACCCTGCTACACAAAAAATGAGAAATACTTGAAAAACCTTATTGCAATCACATGTTTTTATGTATTTCTCATTTTTCGTGTGGTAGAGTCCATCAATAGTATGCAACATGGGTACTCCATGGATGAGGAATTAAATTTTGCATCCAAGGAGTGCTCTCGCTTGAAATTTGAATAAAACCATAGGGAGATAAGTTGAAAATACGAGTTGAAAAAATAGACTTTTATTTTTTCCCTCTAAAATTTGATGATGTAATCTAATCTTATTTTATAATATTACTTAGGAGGCCCATTTTAGACTCAAAACTTCTATAATGCAAATTCCCAAGGAGGGTCAAATAAATGTAATAAAGACTCTTTTGACTCATGGCAAAACCTAGAAGCCTTCAATGGAGGCTATCACCTAGAAAATAAATTAGAGCATGAAACCCATGCTTCAAAAATATATTTCTTTTACAATATTTTTTCTTTTCTTTTAACAAATACAATTATGAATACTGACACTGGTTACATTTTTCAACACTATATACCCTACTCGTGTTTGTGTTGTTAAGAATTATGACCTTTCAGCCTTAGGTTAATTGAGAGTTCAAATTCACATATAAAAGGATAGTGGGCACATGTTGGAAGTGTTGTACAATGTTATCATTTTTACTTCGAATGATTAAAAACTAAATTGGTTTAAATAATTAAATTAAAATTAAAATTTAATTGAGAAAGAAAATCAAAATGATATGTTTGTTGTACGACGTCAACTATTATAAAGGTTTTTAGTTTTGTATGGAAGATTATTTCCTTTATAAAGGCTGGACCTATTTTATTCTCATAGAGATGCTTTCGTGAGTGCTTAATGAGAAACTTTTCCAGTTTGTGTTGAGGTTACCCTTATAGCCTCTTATTCTTGTTGATAAGAATGCAACCATAACTAATGAAAATTTTGAAGCTTTGGTTAGTCTCATATCGCCCTTTCTAGCCAAACTTGTTATTTCATTTGTTGCTGATTTATACATCTTAGGAGTTGAATTCTCTCATACTAATAGTGACATTACAACAATATAATTTTTTGAGAGAATTAGCACATTTTACCTCCCTAGAGTAAGGCTAGATAGTTAGACATGGGTAATCCCAAGAAATCTAGTAGCATTGGAATTTTTTATCATGCTTGGTGTACTTGTTTTAGACAATACATTGATTTCATGAATGGGATGATTCAAGGTGAAGAAGATGTGAGATTGGTAAGAGAGAGAAGAATTATTTCCAACCACCTTTGAGGTGAAGGGGAGGCAACAAGCATCTCCAACAACATGGGTAAGTGTGTTTTTATCACGGGAGTTTGGTTATTTAGAGAAAGTTATAAAATATTATAATAGAAATGAGAATTTTTTCAAGTTAGGGTTTGTCTCACAGGAGTTGGTTATTTAGAGAAAGTTATAAAATATTTAAATAAATATTGTAATAGAAACTTAAATGTTTTCATGTTAGGGTTCATGAATGCACATGTGTTTGGTTTGTATAAATTCCTCTCTCTCATAGTTGTAGTTATACTTCTAGCCATTACTTGTTTGTAGCTTCACTACCCTATTTATAATTGTAATAAGTGGTTAGACTAATCTAGTTCATGAGTGGAAAATAATATGCATGAGAACTGCAATTTTGAGTGGTTTCCATGGATCTTATTTCATGTTTGTAACAACCTCCTCCCACATTTACCCAAGCTAACTCTTCCACTAGGATAAACATGAGACAAAGAGTTACTATGATATGATTCATCCTCCTAGATCCCCTTAAGGAAGTGGAACTGACGAAAAAAAACTTTAAAGTCCTCCCTCGGGAGCTACAAAATCTTCAGTATCCAACCGACCCCTCCAGGTGTCCAACCCCTGAAGTAACTTGCTTCTTGAATGAACTAAATCCCCAGTCACTCCCGTGACAAGCCTTCCATATGATTAAGACCCTCCAGTCACTCCCACAGCAAGGCATCCATGCGATTATGTCCTCTTCTGGGCAGTTCTATGCCAGCAACCCTGAATTCTAAGCCACTTTTTTAGGGTCAGGACTCAGGCCTCTACCCATAACTCCATGAAACTTCCAGAAAAGATAAATAATGTTGAGACAAGGCTACTAATACAAAAACTTGAACAAGGACTTGACCTGGCCCCTAACAGTCATGACATGTATTCCTTCAAACACATTATGAGCTTTTAATCTACAGGTCATGACAACATATCTAAACATAGGGATCTCATACTTTTCTGAGATTCGTCAATAATGTATGATGCCCTCTCACAATAGCATCATTATAATCTATTATTTCATACATTCATTAGCATTTCATTTACTAATCAAAACATGATAAGAGCCATAACTCAAATCTTTCATAAACCATGATTATAACCAACAGATCAACAATGATAGAACAACCATTATAACCACATAATAGCGAACACATTGACACAGAATACACAAGAGGAAAATATCTCTTATTAACATATGCAAAATCCAACCAAGCCATGGACTTCCATGTACCACCTGACCATATATTGGGTTGAACCAAATATTTCTTTTAGCCAATCACACCCATGCCATATTCCAAGCATGAATGTGGGACTTACAACAAAACAACAAGGGCTTCCTCAGGTTTTACCGCAATCCACCAAGGGATTCCTAGATCCAATCCTTCATCTATACAACTAGAATTTTCCGTAATCACTCCAAGGGATTCCTAGGCCCAAACAAGAAACATACACTACCAAGATTTACCGCAATCCCACAATATATCGGTCATGGGATCACTAGGCCTATACAAGCATGGATGCATCCAGATCTCTCCAGCTAAACCGTGAGGAATTTATCCATCTCCTACCTATAGGATTTACTGCATATCCTTCCATTTACTAGTAAAGGATTCCTAGACCCAACAAGGGTACACATAATCAGGATTTATAGGAATCCCACCTTCATCGGTTCAGGGCTTCCTAGGCCTTGTGTTTCTCCTTGAGACCACCCCACTTAGTTTCAAAGCCATCCAGCAATCCATCTCAACCAAGTAAAAGAAACCCCATCACACCATGGTTATCTAGAAATGGAAAGGCAAGGCTTAAAACCACTGTCATGCCTGGAAAAACCCATGCCAATGACAACAAGAGAACCAAAAACACACATACGTGTAGCATGTATGCCAAAATTAGCAAGTAAATCATACATACAACTTGATACCTAAAAATAATCCCATTGTATCAACTTGATCCTACTTTTCCTTGTTTGATCTTTCCTTCCCCCTGCTTTCTTGTCATTCCTTTGCCTTCCTTCCTCCAATGCTAGAGGGATCAAATAATACTCTAAGTGTATGAGAGTATGAGAGAGTAGAGAGAATATAGAGAGAGCTCCAAAATTGAACTGAAAAACAGCTAAACTGACAAAAGGTTGGCGGTGTTGGACCTGCCAACATTCAACAAATCCCTGCAATATGAATCCCCAATCATACTTCACACCATTTGGTGTAGGAATCCCATCCGGTATGAAGGTCTGGTTGCCAAATACTTAGAGATTTGCCTCGGCTCTAGCTGTTAGCACAAGAGAGTGATGCAATGGTATCTTCGAAAAGAAAGGTGAGTGTGCCTAGTGAGTGCGCAATGAAAATGTGTCTAGGTTCTCTTACTACAAAAGGGGGGAGAAAAGTGAGCCTCTAAGTGAGGTAATAGTACCACCCAATAAGAGACACACATCAACCAAAAATGCATGTCCAACATCCAGCGGAATAATCCACAGTGGATGTGATGGTCATTATAACTGATAAGCAAGGAAAGTTTTGTTTAGTATCTCGTAGAATAGGCCACAAGGATGACACAACAGTGACGACCATTACAACACAATCTCAACAAGATAAGAACTAAAATAACCGAAATAGTTCAACTATATTAGTACATGTGAAAGCAAACATGAAATACAAACGTTCACAAAATAGTATTACAAACATCCATAAGTCATGCATGAAAACATGCTAGCCTGAAAAGGCTTTTGTAATTAAGAAAAAGTTCCAAGACACATATTTACATTGTACATCACTAGCCCTAGTAGTGGTACATTGGAGCCACTCCTTGCTCCTCAAAGAACTAAATGATCTCTCTAATGCTTTGTGGGAGGAGCTAAGGTGAAAATTCATTTGCTCATACAATGAGGGGGTATATATAACCAAGGGGTGATGCTTACCCCTTGTGACTCTTTAACTACCTTCATGACTGTTCAACTTCCTTTGACATTTCAACTTACATGACTCTTCATATTCAAGTGTGTCCATTGGACTTCTACTTTACAATACATTTGATTTACAATAAAAATGGCGCACAATAGTGATGTGGCATATGAAAACTCATGACACGACTTGACATGACACTACTGAGATGGACTGGCTTGATGATGTGGCAATGTTAAGCCGATATTGCTGCTGAGTCATAGATGTGTTCTAAGATGTGATTTTTCTTCTCCTCCGGATAGCTTGATGATGCATGGTCTTCAATTATCCTCGGTCTTGGAAGATGGTTGCACACTTATGCTCCTTGTGCTTGCTCTTGGTAGGTTCATTTGTCCATTTGGCTATAAGTGAGTATTTAGGAATGCTTCCTTTTTCTTCTCCTTCTTCATCATCTCTCCATGACTTAACATTGTACTTGTTCCTACAATTCAATCATGACAGGATGACATCAATCCGAAAACTTCCTAGTCTAAGATGATGCATTATTTTCCATGAACTAATCCCAAGACCAATGATAGGCAGGTAGAGAGGGCCCAGTAACTACACATTGCACAGTTCCATGTGATAGGGAGAGAGGTTGATCACTAAGACTGTGCAAAGCACAACTCAGGCTTGACTAAGTAACTCTTAAGCACAATCCTCATTGAGGAGAAAAATTGTGTAGTGGCCATTGGGAGTCAAGATTGTACAGTTCATATAGACAGTGGATGATGCAGGATGGAATCCTGGAAGACCGATCTGTGCAGTTTTTAGAGGCAAGGGGAACTGGGCAATAGAGAGACATTGAGGACAAATCTGCACAATTCTTGAGGTCAATGAGCTCCAGATGAGGGAGGAAACTGGGGGAAACATCTGCATAATTATGGAGGCCAAGGGAGGCTAGGTTCTCTAATTTTTGGGTTCCATCAGGAAAGTGGAAGAGCTTGAGGACTGGAAGTGAAAAGTGCGCAGTTCAAGTCAGACTGGGAGGAACTGTTGTGCACTTCTGGAGGTCAAGGGAGACTGTTGGGCTCTAGAATTGTGCAGTGCAACTGAAATGGAGGAAAGTGACTATGCACTGTGCAGTTTTAGGCAACAATATCACAACACTAAGGGTTTAGACTGCATAGTGCACAATTCAGTTAGGGTCTAGTGCAGTTGGGTTGCCCGTCGGGAGGATTTTTAGAAAAGTGGCTAAGTGCGGGAAGGAGATAAACTTGTGATGAACTTGAACTTGTGATGATACACTTAGCATACTTCGATGAAACGACAACATAGACTACCGAAGCAACAACAAAGCATTACCCTTTGTGTGAATGTCTCATAACAAGAGGCGACAAGTGCAACACTTGAGATAAACTTTAGGATGACCGTGACGACACTTGTGTGACAGTGCTCAAAACTTTTTGTATGAGTGTGATAGGTGTTTACATAGCTAGGACAACTCGTATACATAAATACCAAACTCTGAAACCACCAAAAAATGTTTAGAAACATGGAAAAATAGTCAAACGTGCCAAACGACGACAGTTGAACCACCAAGGAAAAGGGGTTAGAGGACTTTAGGAAAGCTCATGAAATGAACTTAAGTGTTCGTAACAATCAAGGGGAAGACCAAGGAAACCACTACAACACTTGGCGACACACTAGTTGAATTCTAGCTTCTCTGTCTTGGTTATTTTCTTCTATGTAGGGCCTTGGTCCTTTAGGGAGTAATGATTCATCATGCAAATTACTTTGGATTCCCCACTTACCCCATGGACAGACATGTTCCCTTGTGTACCTCATCAGTTGAACACAACATAAGATTCAATAAGATCTCAATGTTTCGAATTGGGAAAGGTAGTTTAGCTCGCTAGCTTAAGATTTTCAGAGTATAGTTTTTCATCTCTGGTGTTCCTCCGCTACTAGAAGGCCTGGATAGTACCCCAACAGAGTCATGCAGGAAGACAAGCATTGATCCACTGCTAGGGAGACTGGGCAGTACCCCGGTGGAGTTGGTTTCTTCACCTCTCTGTGCATGAAGGCTTTCTCTTCTTTCACCTTTATTTATTTATTTAAAGAGAACTGTGCATCAACACTTATTTATTTTGGGGCAGAAGAGGGATCCTGAATTATTGAGAGCATGAGAGGTTGCTCCTTCAGAGAAGAATATAAAGACCTCTGATTTAGGTTTACTCATTTATATTTTCCCTTTCTCCATTTCTACTAACTGGATAAGCTTGAAAACACCAAAGAAGAAAAATGAGTACAAGCATGAGGTTTCCAGACTGGACATAGGTTCATGATTGGACCAAAACTATCCTTATGGACAGATCATATTTTCCGTTAGAACTTCATCGGCCAAAGGATACAACCAACACAAGGAATATGGAAAAAGGGATAGCCAGTTGTTGCAGTGTCACAAGACTCTTTGAACTTCAGCCACACACATATTTGGAATCCACAACGGTGTAACACACAACACTTATTTACATGAAAAACAACACAAATTGAAACAAATGTTATACACAAAATGACCTCCTCATCAACTCAAAGGTGAAAGACAGGATGACTGAAGCAAAGACCACAATTGCAGTCATTGATTCCACACTAACGCTGGTTGCACACTATAAACCTACTTTATAAAGCTTGTTACCAAGCCTAAAGGAGCGTTAGTGACCCCAATAACTCATGTTACTAGTGAAGGGGCAGCATTAGTGAAACTAAGGGAAGTTCAATGGGTAAATCCAATGAATTGACTCACAAATATCTAGATATTTATCCCTAAATTTGCTCAAGAAAAGCAAGGAAACATCTAAAATCAAGATATTTGGAGGATTTCTAATCTAAGAAAAGAAGGCAAATGGGAAAGAGCTGAAAAGCAGAGCAAGTTCATTGCTTTTTCCCTAGTGAACTCTAGGAGGAGCTTGGCAACCCTAACTCGATTGCTATATAAGCAAAGTGAGGGTTATTGTGAAAGGGGTTAGAGCATTTGAAAGGATAGCCTACTAAGCTGTTGAGCATCGACTCAAATATGAAGAAGTGAGCTAGAAGAGAGAGAGAGAGAGAGAGAGAGAGAGAGAGAGAAGGAGCAAGGGAAGACTGATACAATGGATGGTTGTAATCACTCTTCCATTATTAATACAGAACTACAGTTGTGTTCCCTACTCCATAGTGTCGATAACATTGTTCATTGAGTTGTTCATTTCAATACTTGTTTAGATGAGTGGTTTAGTTGTATGCAAATAGATGTTCATTGTGCATTCATATATTAGTTTTCAAGATTGTATGCTGTGATTGTGTTTGCCTTTCCTTTGTGCAAGAATTAATTTGGAGCTGGCTTTGAGGGAGTTCTTCTTGGCTGCATAGTGATCTCCAAACAAATCTAGAAGGAGACTTGAGGTAATCCTCTTTCCATACTTTGTTAACATATATTTGATAGATGAACATGTGTATAACTTGGTAGCTTTTGCAGATAATCTTACAGTCTGTCGAAGGTCCCGGGAAGGCCTTTGAGGGTAGTTTTCATTCTCCATACATCGTGCATTTCACCCCATAGCAACAAAACACAAACAAAAAATAAAAAAGGACTATGTACATAGTGTGGGGTGCAACCCCAAATTTTCATTGAAAATACTACTTTAAGTCTTGGCCATTGACAAGGAGAGAATCAATCTTCCCGTCAAGTGATTGAAGATAATACATGTGTTGGCCAAACTTTTCATGGACTATGTAGTGACCAATCCATAGGGATTGAAACTTAGTATGTTTTCCTTTGTCCTCATGGGCTTTGTCCCAGTTCAAGACTAAGTCACCCACACTAAAGTTATTCTTCCCCGCAAACTTTATCTCAAACCATCTCTTGATATGACTCTGATGAAGTGTAAATTTTTCTTTTGCTTTCAACATTTCTTCCTATAGCTTGTGCAAAGTGTCCATCCTATGCTGAACTAAAAGACATGGCTTGCCTTGGGATACTTTGGAAAATTGGGGAGCAAGAAAGTAGATGTTTGGCGGGAGGATGGCTATTTTTCCATACACCAGGAAGTAAGGGGAGGTATTCAGAGAAGCCTTAGGTGTGACTCGGTCAACCCATAAGGCATTAACCAAAGCGGAGTGCCAATTTTGTTGCTTAGAGAATATGGTCTTTTTGATGATACGGATGAGGTTCTTATTCATGGATTTAGCAAGACCATTCCATTGTGGGTAGTAATTAGCATAATGTTTCAAGATGATACCATTTTCCAATGAAAAATTATAAAGCTTTAACGAGTAAAAATATTTTGCATTGTCAAAAACAAGTGACATAGGAATGTCGAACTTGGAGATGATATTCTACTGTAGAAAGCTAATGAATTCCTGATCATTCACTTGTTTTAGTGGAATTGCCTCCGTCCACCGCATAAAACAATATTTAGCAGTTAGGATATAGGGGTGTTTCTTCTAAGTGAGCGAAAATTTCCCCAATGATATCCATGCCCCACTATTGAAATGGTTCTTCTACTGCAATAGGTTGTAGTGGGGCTGCTAACTTCCAATTTCTATTGGCACACCTCTGACAAAATGAACACTTTCGGGCATGGGCATAAGAATCCTTGAATAATGTTGGCTAGTATTAACTGGATCACATGATATTTTGCACTGTTGTGTTTCCTGTGAAGCTTCCCCCAACTGGTCCATCATTGAGATCACGTAAAACCTTTTTTGAATCATGTGCCTCCAAACACCTGAGAAATATCCCATTGTGGTGCTTCCTGAACAACACCCCATGCACCAACTGATATGACAGTACTTTGAGTCGAAGTGCCATCTTATGCCGCATAGAGAAGTGAGAGGGCACGGTGCCATGCTCAAGGTATTGGCACACATCTGCGTACCAAGAATTTATGTCCAAAGTGAGAGAGGCTCGCTCAACATCGTACATTTCGATCCCTTGCTCCCATCGTGCGAGCTCTTCTTCTTCCTCTTTTGCGCTAACTACTTCTACTACTAACTTTCAAAGAACATGACCCTTGATGGTGTGAACTGGCTTGATGTCAAGATCATATTCCTATAATTCGGTCATCTAGTTCGGCCTTCTTTCACCCATATCTTGCTGAACAGGAAGTGATCTGAATCCTGGGTGTGGAACAAATATAATACAATGGTTTTTCAATAGATAGGGTCTAATGTCTTTTACCACCTTGTACACTGCATAAGCTTGTTTTTCCATGGTAGGGCAATTGAACTCTGGTCCCTGTAGGCTTGCACACATGAAGGAGATAGGTAGTTTGTTGTTCAATTCATCCTTCTAGGTGAGCACTGTCAAAAGTGAAAGTGTAGAGCAAGAAGTCTTTGTTGAAGTATGGGTTGTACAACGCGGGTTCTTATGCTATAGCTTGCTTAATATGGGTGAACGTCTCATTTTCCCTTTTATACCATTTATAGGCCGCGTCTTTCTTGATCATCTCCTGTATTGGTTTAAAAATATGAGCGTAGTCAGAGGTGAACATTCTAAGGAAGTTAATATTCCCTAGGAAAGACTGCATGGATTTTTTGTTCACTGGGTGGGGAATCTGCATGATGGTCTGAACCCTATCCAGATCTACCTTGATCCCACTTTTAGCAATGATGTGTCTAGGAAGGTTACCCTCATACACTCCAAAGATACTCTTCTTGGGATTCAAGGATATCCTGTATTTTTGGCATCACTAAAAATATTCTTCAAATGGCACAGGTGTTCTGACCTCTGTTTGGAAAATATCATCGCATCATCAAGGTAGAACACAACTCTCTGTCCAATAAGCCTGCGGAAGGCAATGTTCATTGCACCAGCATTGACCAGCCCAAATGGCATTCATTGGAATGCAAACGTGCCCCACTTTATACTAAATGTAGTTTTTAATATGCTAGGCTTTGCTACCAAAACCTGGTTGTAACCCAAAAATCCATCGAGCAAAGAGAACATTTCGGACCCAGATACTGTTTGCAATATCTGCTCCATGGACGACATTGGGTAATTTTCCTTGTCTGAGACATGGTTGAGATTGTGGAAATCTACGCACATGAAGATCTCCCCAGACTTATTTCTCATAGGGACTAAGTTGGATACCCACGTTGAATGTCGCACCTTGTAAATGATCCAAGCATCCAAACGTTTTCTCAATTCCTCCTGTATGAGGGGCTCAAGCCTTTGATGAAATTTTCTTAATTTCTATTGAAAAGGATTGGCCCCTTCCTTGATTAGTATCACATGTTGGATTATTCGGTTGTAATATGTCTTGAGATAATAGTATGTCCATGCGATGACATCACGATACTACCTGAATAGGCATATAAAGGCTTGTCGCTCTTATGGTGTGCAGAAAGTACCGAGATTGACATACTTCGGATCTTTCTCAGTTCCTAAATTGATTTTCTCGTGCAACAATGTAGAACTGTGGGTCTTGGCATTCATAGGTCCCCAGAAGCGGTTTTTTAGATCATACAGCTTTTCCAGTGATACCACACCCTTAGGGATGAGGTTTCTTTTGCTTGTGTTAGCTATGTCCTACAGTGTCTGCTCGTGCTTGTCCTCATCAATTGTTGTGTCTTTGAATACATTAGTATTGGCCATAAAGTACAATATCTATTGGTAATCATCAAAAACATGTAAGTTAGTTATGTTATCTGAGATGGATGGTTTATACAAAAATTCAATAGAAAAGTCATCCCTTAAAGGTAACATCCTAGCAGTTGTGTTTTCTAAGGCATCTGCAACTAAGTTACGCATTCTTGGTACTGAAATAATATTAAAATATTGGAAGTGAGAGATAAGTCACCATACCTCTTGTTGATAACTCTTAAGACGAGGTGACACACAATGTATAATGTTACATACCTGACGTACCACAATTTCGGAGTCACCTACCACTTTTAGGACAACAGCCTTGAGGTCAATGGTTTTCTGTAAGCCCAAGACGAGTGCTTCATACTCTAAAATGTTGCTCGTGCACTCAAATTCCAAGCAACTAGATATTAATTTTTTTCTTTGAAGTGGGTCTATTAAAGCACAATCATCTCCAGATCCCTCCTGTCTCTTGGATCCGTCAAAGTACATTGTCCACATATCATATGTACAAGGACTGCTTACTGCACTAGTACCACTACTGCTACTACTACTACTAGTAGATGTACAAAGTTCATTATCTCCAGTTGGACATGGAAGGAGTTCCAACTGTGTGTCTGGTGGGACTGGAGATGGATCTACAAGATAGAAACCCAACTATGTCTCCAAAAAATCATTTCCAAAAATAAGTTCTACGGAAGCCAACAGCTCATTGTACCCGTTCAAGGGAGTCACTATGTGCTTCATGTATCTCTTTGACTCTACCCAAATATGATTATTCCTGCCTCTATAAAGAAGCTATAAGTGTGACTAGTTTTTGGTGAAGTATCCTTGCATATTTATTGACCAGTCTCTTCTCAATAATACCTCGTATGCTTCCTGAATGTCCACAATTACAATGTTGATGCATTTATGAACTCGTTTGTAAGATGATAAACTGATGATGACATCCTTGAGTTCACCAATTGTTGGAACACAAGTCCTACCCAGCTGAATGATATGTGCATATGTCCTATCCCATTGAGCATTGATCTTCTTGGCCATGGATAATGGAATGACATTTATTGATGCAACGGAATCGACCAAGAAATTGTGTACATTGAAGTTGAAGATTTCAAACGTTAACAAGAATGGTGTTAAGAGTTTGTTTTCCTCCAGACAAAGTGCATTAAGCACAGATGCAAGAGTGTCAGGAGGCTTACTAGATCCCTTGTCTGAAGATGAAGCATTATTGATAGAAGTTTGTCCAAGTGCCCGCAGAAGGATGTCCCATTGGCTCATGATCTTGGTAAGTTCAAGCAGGGAGATGTTTTCACAAAACTTTTTCATGTCTTCTATAATATTGTAATCTATAGCAAGAAGACTGATGGAGGTGTCTGGGGGTGGAACTGCGTTTATGGTTTCCAGTGGAATGGTTTTGTCTTTATTTTTGGCGAAAACACTTTTTGTTGGAACTATTTTCCCAGACTTGCTCTAAGTGATTTGCACTGAGTTAGCCAAAGGAGTTAGTTTTATTAACAATTTTTCTTTGAATTTCTATTTTGGTACCTCAATCACAGTGGTCAGCCCCTAACTTCTCAAGTGGTACCAGATACTCTGCTTCTGGGCTGAACCATCACTTGAAGGTTCCTTATCGGTAGTAATTTTTTGGGCTGCAAGAACACAATGGTACATGTTTAGTGCATGCCCAGTGCTTGGAGCTTCATCAGTTGTAGCAACTTCTTCTTCCTCTTGATTAGGATCAACCTGATCCTCAACCATGACTATGTCCACAAACTGCGCAACTATTCTTCTTGTGAGCTGGTTCCATTGTGGGCACACCTTTTCCAAATGATGTTCATTATGAAATGTGCAATATGGGCCCATGCCAATTTTTTGAAAGTTCAACACCACATTGGAACTCTACATAGATTTTTTCAGTTGATTGTTACTATTGCCAGAATTTGCATTCCCTCTAGAAATGAACATGGGGGTCCTTTTATTCATGGTAGTTGCACATGTCCTTTTTTTAAGTTCAGTCATTTCGATGGTCAAGGACTTGATGAGACAACTAAGGCTTTCAAGATCATTTGGCTATTTTTCCTTAGCCTTGTTCATAGAGGCTTGAGACCTATTACCTATTTCTTTGGAGTCCTTTGTGGGTTCATCATTTGTGATGACACCAATGGTACGCAGGTCCTTCTCTACGGCAATAGCCTCTTCATAGTTTTCTATTAACGTTGGTCTTGCAGTTCACTTTAAAAACTACACAATACTTGTTGGCAAGGCAAAAGTGTAGTAGTCGATGGTTATGGAGTCATGAGGTTTTGCGTCGTCCGAAAACTTGTTCAAGATTCAATTAAACCTTTGATTGAAATCTTTAACCTTTTCTTTCTGTTCCATCTTCAAACTACCCAACTCATTCAATAACATGGCAGGGGTCTTATGTTCAGAAAATTTCTCAAGAAAGATTCTTTTGAATTCCCTCCAATTCTTTATGGAGTTTGGAGGAAGGCTATGGTACCATACATCTTCTCTACCATCCAAGGTACATGGGAAAAGGATGCATGCAACATCATCATAATGTACCTCAAGTGTTTGTAGGTGTAGGTAAAATTTTTCTAAGTGATCTTCAGCCTTCACTGTTTTGTCAGGGTCATATTTCGTCAATAGCTTCTTCGTGTGTCTCGACATCTTGTGTAGGACACCCGAAAGTGCCAATGGGCCCTGAGTCATCAAATCCATATTATTCTCTACCATTTCTTCTTATTTTATATATTCCTCTTCCTCTTCTAAATCTGATGGTTCCTCCTCCTCTGTTTCTTTGTTTCCTTCCTCTCTGCCTCCCATGCAAGAACCTGAACCTGAGAGTAAAGGTTGCCTCCTTCTCCTTCTTGCAAGAGACAAGGTTATTCTTCCCTTTACACATCTTCTGCTAGTTCTTCAAGAGTGGTGAGAATTGCTTCTTCAAAAGACAAGACCACTACTCCTGTGGGGGTTGTAATTTTCTTATTTTGAGAATATGGAAGAGTGATTACTCCCAGAATCAGTCCAAAATATTTTGCAAATTTACAAGTGATGGGGCAGACAACCCAAAGTTGATGGTATGGGATTTCACGTTCAGGCCTGGGCAGTGATGAGTTACCAACTTCAGAGTTGTGAGTAGGGGAGAGGGAGTGGACGTTACTTCCTTGACAAAAAATATGGATTAGTGGGGTCAGCGGGACAATCAACAATAAAATATTGGCGACCCTCCTTCTAGCACAAAAAATGTGGATGGTGCTAGACTTGCCAACATTTAGGGTATCTCCCCGATATGAAGTCCCGATCAGACTTCGCACTATTTGGTGTAGGATTCCAATCCGGTATGAAGGCCCAATTGCCAAATACTTAAAAAATTTACTCAGCTCTAGCTTTCAGCACAATAGAGTGATGCCATGGTATCTTCGAAAAGTAAGGTGAGTGTGTCTGGTGAGTGTGCAACACAACAGTGTCTAGGTTCTCTTATTGCAAAAGGGGGGGAGAAAAGTGAGCCTTTAAGTGAGAGGTCCTTGTAACACCCATGAAGAGACACACATGAACTGAAAATGCCTGTCCAACATCTAGCGGAATAGTCCACAACGAATGTGTTGGTCGTTATAATCAATAAGAAACGAAAGGTATATCTATTATCTCGTGGAATATTTCACAAGGATGAGACAATAGTGACAACCATTACAACACATTTCCAAAAATATAAGCACTAAAATAACCAAAATAGTTCAATTATCTTAGTACATGTGAAAGCAAACATGAAATACAAACATTCACAGAATAGTCTTACAAACATCTATAAGTCATAAATGAAAATGTGTTGGCCTGAAAAGGATTCTATAACTAAGAAAACGTTCCAAGACACATATTTACATTATACATCACTAGCCCCAGTAATGGGACATTGGAGCCACTCCTTGCTCCTCAAAGAACTACCTGATCTCTCTAATGCTTTGTGGGAGGAGCCAAGGTGAAAAGTCATTTTCTCATACAACAAGGAGATATATATAACCAAGGGGTGATGCTTACCCCTTGTGACCATTTGACTACCCACATGATTGTTCAACAACCTTTGACTTTTCAACTTGTACGGCTCTTCATATTCAAGTGTGTCTTACGATACATTTGGTTTAAAATAAACATGGCCCACAATGGTGATGTGGCATATGACAACTCATGACACGAATTGACATGACACTGTTGAGATGGACTGGTTTGAATGTGGAAATATCAAGTTGTTATTGCTGCTGAGTGATAGATGTGTTCTTAGATGTGCTTTCTCTTCTCCTCCTCATAGCTTGATGATGTGGAAATATCAAGTTGCTATTGCTGTTGAGTGATAGATGTGTTCTTGGATGTGCTTTCTCTTCTCCTCCTCATAGCTTGATGATGTGAAGTATTCAATGATCTTCGGTATTGGAAGATGGTTGCACACTTGTTCTCCTTTTGCTTGGTCTTAGTAGGTTCTTTCATCCATTCGGCTACAAGTGAGTCTTTAGGAATACTTCCTCTTTCTTCTCCTTCTTCATCATCTCGCCATGACTTGACAGTGTACCTATTCCTGCAATTCACTCATGACGAGACAACGTCAATCTGAAAACTCCCTATTCTAAGATGATGCATTATTTCCCATGAACTGAGCCTGGGACTGGTGACAAGCTGGGAGAGAGGGACCGGTAACTACGAATTGCACACTGCCAGGTGACAGGGAGAGAGGTTGATCACTGAGACTACACAGAGCCCAACTCAAGCTTGACTGAGGAACTTTTGAGCAAAATATTCACTGAGGAGAAACATTACACAGTGGCCACTGGGAGTCAGGATTGCACATTTCAGACAGACAGTGGTTGATGCAGGATGGGATCCTGGGAGATAGATCTATGTTGTTTTCAGAAGCAATGAGGATTGGGTAGCAGAGATACCTAGAGGAAAAATCTACACAGTTCTTGAGGTCAGTGAGCTCTAGCTGAGGGAGGACATTGGGGGACACCTCTTCATATCTGGAGGCTAAGGGAGGTTAGATTCTCAGTGCATTCCGAAGTTCTATCAGGCAAGGGGAAGAGCTTGAGGACTGGAAGTGAGAAGTGTGCAGTTCAAGTCAGACTGGGAGGAACTGCTGCGCAATTATGGAGGTCAAGGGAGACTGCTGGGCTCTGGAATTGCGTAGTGAAACTACCCTAGAGGATAGTGACTATGCACTGTGTAGTTCTAGACAGCAAGGTCATAACACTGAGGGCTGAGACTACGTAGTGCGTAGTTCAGTTAGGGTCTGGTGCAACTGGGTTTCCCAGTCGGGAATATTTTTAGAAAAGTGTTAAGTGTGGGAGGGAGATAGACTTGTGATGAACTTGAACTTGTGACCATACACTTAACATACTTCGATGACACAAAAACATAGAAAACTAGAGAAAAAAGAAAGTATTACCCTACATGTCATTGTCTCATAACAAGACGTGAAAAGTGTGACACTTGAGATAAACGTTAGGACGACCATGATGACACTTGTGCGACAGTGCTCAAAATTTTTTGTATGGGTGTGACTGGTTTTTACATAGCTAGGACAACTCGTATACACAAATACCAAACTTAGAAACCACGAGAAAGGGTTCACAGACATGGGAAAATAGTCAAACATGCCAAAAGACGACAGTTGATCCACCAAGCAAAAGGGGTCAGAGGACTTTAGGAAAACTCATCAAATGAGCTTAAGTGTTTGCAACAATCAAGGGGAAGATGAAGGAAGGCTTTAAAGTTTGAGTGCAAGCCAAAATTTTGGAGGGTGTTGTAGTCACTACAATAGATCCTCAAAATCATTTTTATGATTGAGGCCTCTATTTTCTTCAATTTCCATTATTTTCCTTAATTTTCCCCCTCACATGAAGCCTGTGACCTTTCTCCTTACTTTTTTCCTAATTTCCATTATTTTCATAAATAAAATGTTAATTAATGCTTCTTTTCCTTTATAAAGCCTTTTCCATTGCCTTTTCCAATTTCCCTTAACCATAATAATCCAAATGAACACCCACACTAGGATGTTTTTCCCAACATTCAACTTGGAATATGTGTCCCATGACCTTGGTATTATTTTTCCTTTATTAACTTTATTACATGGAATTTTTAACCCAGGGTTGTTACAGACCCTCCCTCTTAGGGGAACACTATCCTAAGTGTTCAATGAAACCTACAACCAACAAGACCATTGAAAAGAAAAACATACTTCCCATGGAGCTTTATAACTTAGCTCGATGCAGTATCTACAATAATCAACCTGCTAAAAAGAAAACCAACATGAAAAACATAAAAAATGACAACCCTAACACTTATTAGAGCTTTATAACACAACTCATGGCGGTATTTACATCCATATACATATATACATATACCAAAACTGCTTTGCCTCAACCGGAAAACAAGGAAGGATACATAACCTACATCTGATCATCCATCTCCCATAAAGCTTCATCGGGCCCAAAGTGCTTCCACTACACTTTAACCTGCTTGACTTCTCGGTTCCAGAGCATGAGCATCTTTCTCTACAAAATACACAGAGGTTCTAGCTGGAATTCTCCTTCTGGCTCCACCTACAATATAGACCAATCAATAACATGATCAACATCCTTTATATATAGTTTAAAAAGGAAACATGGAAAACATCATGGACTTTCACTATCGAAGGAAGTGCAAGTCTATAAGCCACTGGTCCAATCCTCTCAAGGATCTAGAAAGGCCCACAAAAATGAGGTGTCAGCTTAGCACATGACCCAATACTCAAGGAGATCTTCTTGGGCTTGATGCACAAGTACACATGTTCCCCAACCTAAAACTCCTTAAAAAACTTGTTCTAATCTGCATAACTTTTCTGCCTCTCCCGCGCTGCCTTTAGGTTATTCTTGATACCCTGCATTTTGTAACTACCCTCCTCCCACATTTACCCAGGTTAACTGGTCCACTAAGATAAACATGTGACCAAAGGCTAATATGATCTGATTTGACTCCCCATGTACAGTTAAGGAAGTGGAACTGACAGAGCACAACTAATTCAATCTGACCTGCTACACATGTCATAGAACCCTCGGGATCCAACCAACCCATTCAAGTGATAAACCCCTAAGACAACTTACCATTTCACTGACCTAGAGCCTCATTCGCTCCCATGACATGGGCATTCATGCGACTGGGACCCTCAAGATTCTCTCACAACAAGGGCATGTAAGCGACTCGAGGCTTTTTCAACTAGTTCAAAGCCAGTGACCTCGAAATTTGTGCCACTTTTTTAGGCCCAAGACTCAAGCCACTGTCGATAACTTCATGAAACTTCCAAAAATGAAAAGTAACATCAAAACAATGATAATCATGAAAATACTTGATTAATGACTTGACTGGACCCCTAATAGCCATGACCGCATTTCGTCGAACATGTCACAAATATACAATCTACAGGTCATATCAACATATATGAGCATATGGGACTCATACTTATTTGATAATCGCTAAGAAGCATTAATTCCTTATCACATTAGCTACATTATCATCTATTAGGTCATATATTCATAGTTCATTCATTTACAAATCAAAATATGATGAGAGCCATACATCATCACTGTCATAAAACATGCTCATAACCAACATATAACCAATAGAAATAACGAGGATACAATAGCCATAAAAACAACATATAAAAAAGTATATTTACCAATCAAGTAGAAGAGGAAAGAAGCTCTTATTAACATATGAAAAATGCAACCAGGTCTAGGACTTCCATGAACCACTCGACCATAGACTAGGCTGAACCAAATCTCTCTTTCAGTCGTCACCCGTGTGCCATATTCCAAATCATGAATGTGGGATCTCATGGAACAATTCTAACAAAACCAAACCAGGGCTTCCAAAGGCCAAACCACCTCAACCCTCAACCAAATATTCCACATCATGGTCGAGCATCACTAACCATCACCATATTGGTCTCTACCCAAGTTGTCCAGGGTTCTAGAGTGTTTGTTCCAACCAGGACTAGTAACTCAACCCACAACTTTTGTCAACCTTTCTGAGTGCTTTTCTAACCAAGGCTTCTAGGACTAGTAACTCAACCCACCAAGGACTTCCAAAGAATTTTCCAACCAAGTTTTCCAAGACTAGTAGCTCAATCCAAGCTATTATATGGTTTCTAGTGCGTTTGTCCAACCAAGGCTTCTAGGAACTAGTAACTCAACCCACAACCAAAGGAACATGAGAACCAACCAAAAAATAAAAGGAAGGAAACCCACAACACCATGGCTATCCAGGAAATGGCAAGGATAAGAAAATCCATTGTCAATCTAGGAATTCCTCCATGCAAATGACAAATCATAGCCAAGAAACCATATGCATATGCCATGCATGTGAAAACTAGTAAGGAAATCATACATGCAAGTTGTTACCTACAATAAAAACCCACGGTAGTTGTTGATCCCAATGTCCTCTTATGCTTTCTTGCTCTTCCTTTTCCTTCTTTCTCCAAAAGTCCAAGTATGCCACACTCCTCCAAGAGTGCTCTAAGAAAACTCTAAGTGTCCAAGAGTATGAGAGAGAGAGAGAATAGAGAGAGTTCCAAAACTAAACCTACAAAAAGATTAACTTGACAAAAGCTTCAAATTGATCCTCAGAAGCCTTTTTATTAAGTAGGCCTCTGTTTTCTTCATTTTCCATTATTTTCCTTCATTTTACTCGTCACATGGAACCTGTGACCTTTGCCCTTCCTTTTCTCCTATTTTCCATTATTTTCGTAAATGAAATGCCAATTAACGCTTCATACCTTTCCAAAGCCTATGCCTTTTCCAATTTCCTTAGCCATTTATTAATCACAAGTGATCCCCATCGATATGTTTTTTCCCAACATTCATCTTGGAATGTGTCCCATGACGATGGTTATTATTTTCCCTTTATTAACTTTATTACATGGATTTTTTTACCAGGGTTGTTATAGAACCCTCCCGCTTAGGGGAACACCATCCCCGGTGTTCAATGACACCTACAACCAACAATACTGATGAAAAGAAAAACATACTGCCTATGGAGTTTTATAACTTATCTCATTGTATTATTTACAATGATCAACATGCTGAGAAGCAAACCAACATGAGAAACATATCAACATGACACCCATATCACTTATTGGAGATTTATAACATAGCTCATGGTAGTATTTATATCCATATACATATATACATATACCAAAACATCACACCAAACATATGCTAAAAACATTCACTCAACCAACGAATAGAGAAGGATACATAGTCTGCATCTAATCAGCCATCTCCCATGTATCTTTATTGGGCCCAAAGTGCTTCCATTACAATTTAACCTGCTCGATAGCTAGATTCCGAAGCATGAGCATATTTCTCTGCAAAATGCACTGAGGTCCTGCCTAGAATTCTCCTTCTAGCTCCAACTACAATACATACCAATCAATCACATGATAAACATATTTAACATACTTCTTAAGCAAACTGATCCGGATTTAAACAGGAACGCAACAAATTACAGAGATAACCATAAACACAATGATGTAGTGGAAATAATACTTCATTTCATTAATGTAAAATACTGAAATATGCTTACAAACAGAAATGGAAATAAACTAGCTAGTGCGATGGTAACTTATCTCTGAGAAGAGATGTGGTGGCTACATGCCTCTGAACTATGTTACAATGAGGCTCGAAGGCCTATTTATTGTTGAGAAACAATGGAAAGCCCTAAACATTCAAAAACCTAACCCTAGAAGATGAGACGCCAAACTGTGGGCCCTGTTTGGGTAAATTGATACATCAACTTCCCGGGGTCGTAACTTTGGCATACAATCTCCATTTGACATACACAATATCTCGTTAGAAAGATCTATCTAAGAACTACAACTTTGGGAAGAGAAACATCGGTCCATGGACCCATATTTCTCCCAGTTTTCCCAAAAAATGTCGTTTAGGGCCTCAAAACGGCTCCGGAAGTTCAGGACCCGAAAAACTGCTAAAAATAGTAAACTGTGCTACAATTAAGGAAACTGAACAGCTAAAAGAAACAATGGTGGGAGTCTAAGTGGACTTGGTAGGTGACCACCAATATCCACCTAAATCATTCTTCCCCCCTTAGGAAGCAATGGTCCCCATTGCGTTGAGTTCCTCCATGAGATGAGGAAACTTCTGTTGAACTTGGTCCCTGGTGAGCCACTTGCCGTGGTGAAGGAGTTGGCCTGCTTTGACAACTTGATACAGTTGGATATTCTGTTGGCGAGTGTGCTTGATTTGTGTGTCCATGATCTGATCAGTTGCATCTTGTTCCATACAATTTGGATTTAACTATGTGGGTGTGAGCTATTCTGCAATGTCGGATGTGTCTAGTAATGGTGGAAAGTATGGCCGAAGGCGGTCCACATTGAACACTGGGTGCAGGCCAAGGAATGGGGGAATGCTGAGCTCAAATGCATTTCCCCCCACAGCCTTGGTAATGGTGTAAGGACCATATCAGAGTGGTATGAGTTTTCGATAGGCTCTGGTAAGGCGTTCCTTTTGCAAATGCAACCAGACTTTGTCGCCCACCTGAAACTTGTGTGGCACCCGATGTTGATCATGTCGCTGCATCTACTTGGAATTTTATTTCTCCATAATGTCATGGACCTGCGGGCGAATATGTTGGATGTGCTCAATGAAGCTATTTTCCTTATCTGTTTCGGATTAGACATGAGCCGAATCTACATGAGTAGCTGCAAATGGCATGGCCACATCAATGGGACATAGTGGTTGGAATCCCAAGCCCACCTGAAAAGGGTTGTGGCTAGTCAAGCTGTGGAGAGCTTGGTTGTAGATGTGTTGAACATAGGGGAGGCTCTCATCCCATTTGCATGGATGCTTTGAGTTTTACATGTGCAGAATGTGTACGATCATCCCATTGACAACCTCTGTCTGGCCATCAGTTTGAGGATGGAAGGTTGTGGACTTAGTGAGTTTGGTGTCCAGCATCGACCAGAGACTGGACCAAAATGTACTGAGGAACCTGCTGTCCCAATCTGAGATGATAGACTGTGGGATCCCAAAGTGTACCCACACTCATTCAAAGAAGAGTTTAGCAGTGTCTTCTATTGTGATATTCTTCTTGTAGGCCGCCATAATGGCTGTCTTTGAGAAGTTATCAATGACCACAAAAACACAGTCATTTCCATGCTTAGTGGAAGGAAGTTCTAACATGTAATCCATGGAGATGGATTCCCAAGGTCGAATTGGGGTAGGCAGCGGGGTATAGAGGCCTTGCTTCTTGATGATCAGTTTGGCAATGGCACAGACAGTGCACGATTTGATGTACTTCCTGATATCCTGTCAAAGATTCAGCTAATAGAAATACTTCTGCAATACTGCCACCATTTTCTCGACCCCGAAATGCCCAGCAACCCGACTGTAGTGTTCTTCCAAAATCATCTTGGCATGCTCGCTTGAAGGAACACAAAGGTGACCTAGGTGGCATAACAGAGCATCCTGGAGGTGAAAATCTGGAACATGCTGACCCTCCAAGTGGCCGAATTCTGGGTTGCTTTTGTAGAGAAGTGGCCAATCAGAAGTCTCATGCCCACAAGAGTTGAGCACGGTGGTTAATGCCATGATCGATGGTCGACTAAGGCAATCTGCAACATTATTGGAAAACATCATGGAATTTCACTGTCGAAGACAGTGCAAGACGATATGCTATTGGTCCAATCCTCTCAAGAATCTTGAAAGGTCCACAATACCGAGGTGCCATCTTGGTACATGATCCAATCCTCAAGGAGCTCTTCTTGGGATTGATATGCAAGTACACTTGTTCCCCAACCTAAAACTCCTTAAACAACTTGTTCTTAATATGCATAACTCTTTTGTTTATCTTGTGTTGCCATTATATTCTTTTTGATTACCTGCATCTCTTGTTCCATTTCCACCAACATGTCTGGTCCTATCAATACCCTATTCATTGGATCACTCCAACTGATGGGATTATTACAACTCCTCCCATACAATGCCTCAAACAGACTCATCCTCAAACATTCTTGGTACCTATTGTCGTAATCAAACTCAACCAGTGGAAGATACTCTTCCCACTTTAGTTGATGATGCATGACATACATTCTCAACATGTCCTCCTATATCCTGTTGACCCTCTCCGTTTGTCCATCTTCCTGTGGATAATAAGTTGTGCTGAAGGCTAACTCTGTACCCAAGCCTATAAATAATTCTTTTTAGAATCTAGAAGTGAACTTGGCATCCCTATCTGATATGATCTTCTTTGGTACACCATGAAAACTCACTATATCTCTAATGAATACATGTGCTACATCATTAGCTGAATATGTAGACCTCACTAGAATGTAGTGCACTACCTTAGTCAACCTGTCCACAACAACCATGATAGAATCATGTTGTCTAGATGTCCTCGAAAAACCTGTAATGAAATCTATGGAAATGTCTTCCCACTTCCACTTTGGAATCGAAGTCAGATGTCGTAATCCACCTGAATGCTTGAATTCTACTTTTACTTGTTGACAATCCAAGAACCTAGCCACAAACTCTGCCACTTCTTTCTTCTAGTTTGACGTATAGTAGAACTTCTTCACCGCTATCAATGTCTTCTCATATCTTGAGAGACCTGAATACGACTTAACATGAAATTCCCTCAAGATAATCTTCTTGAGCTCACTGTTGTTAAACACATATGTCATGTCCCTAAATCTAACCAAGCCATCTACTATGAGACAATAGTCCACATCCTGAACACATGTACCCTGTTGTAACCTGTGCATAAGCTCCTTATACCTGTCATCCTATTGTCCTTCTTGCAATATCTAATCCTATAGATTTGTCCCATAGGAACTCATAGTTGCTATGTGATTTACCTATATCCACATGCTAAGAGCATCTGCAACCTTGTTTTATTTACCTTTAATATACCTGATCTAAAAGTCGAACTCACTGATTGTGACCAACCATCTAGCTTGCATGGAATTCATATTCATTTGGTCAAATGGATACCTCAATCCACTGTGATCACTCATCAAGATGAACCACCTGCCAAGAAGATAATGCCTCCACATCTTCAAAGCATGGATGATCGCTTCCAACTCAAGATAACGCATTGGATAATTTTTCTCATGCTCATTCAATTTCCTTGATTCATAGAACAATACCTATCCTTCCTGCATAAGAACTCCACCAAGCCCTCTCTTGCAAGCATCTGTACATACCAAAAAACATTTTTCTAGATCTGCAATCTTTCAAATTGGAGCATTTAACAATAACTACTTCAAGTGTTCAAAACTAGTGCATCTTCCTCTGTCCATTCAAATTTCTTACCTTTCCTTTGTAACGATGTAATAGGATAAGCAATGTAAGAGAAGTTCCTAATTAAACTCCTGTAATAACCTACCAACCCCATGAATGATCTTACCTCATCCACATTTCTAGGAGCTTCCCACTCCATGATAGCGCTTATCTTCTCCGGATCCACTGCTATCCTTCCTTGGAAACCACATGCCCCATGTAGTGTACCTATGTCTGAAAGAAATTACATTTACTTAGCTTAGCATACAACTAATGCTCTCTCAGCAATCTCAATAATGCTGCTAAATGTTCGGCATGTTCTTCCTCATTTTTAGAATATACCAATATACCATCGATGAATACAATAAAATACTTGTCCAGATAAATATGCAACACATTATTCATCAAGCACATAAAAGCAGTTGGAGAATTATTCAAACCAAATGGAACTACAACAAACTCATAATGTCCATACCTGGTCCAGAAAGAAGTCTTGTAGATGTCCTCTTCTTTAATGTGTACCCGATGATATCCTGATCTCAGATCAATATTTGAGAACAATGCTTCTCCCTTCAACATATCAAACAAGTCATCAATCCTTGACAACGGATACTTGTTCTTGATGGTCACCTTATTCAACTACCTATAATCAATGCATAACCTGAGAGTACCGTCCTTCTTCTTCACAAGAAACACTAGTGCACCCCAAGGTGCTACACTTGGCCTATTGTATCCCTTGTAAAGCATTTCTTTGAACTATAAATTGAGCTCTATAAACTCTGGTGTGCTCATCATGTAGGGTTCCCTTGATGTTGGTGTTGCCCCTGGTACCAACTCAATAGAAAAGTATACTTCCCTGTGAGGCGGAAACTCTGAAATCTCTGTCGGAAACACATCCTAAAATTATTGTATAATTGGGTACCTTCTCAATACATATGCATCCTCGACTTCCTTACCTTTGTCACTGGAAATATGCATTGCAAATAACACACACCCTTTCCTACAACTGCGCTTCACCTGCATAGTTGTAACCATTTTGACCGATGTTACCTTCTTCTTACACTGTAAGACTCTTTGTTCTCCATTTTCATCTGAGCACTCAATGGATTTGTCATAACAATCCACTTTAGTCCTATGAAGATACAACCAGTACATTCCAAACAACATACAATATGGTCCCAACAACAATACATTCAAATGTATTGATGTAGGAATACCATTCAACTCGAATGCACAAGCTCTTACCCAGTGATGAACTCTCTTCTTTGTACATGTAGCCAACTGCACTAAATAAGATTCTCCATGCAATTATTTATTCAAACCACACTTATCAACCAGGTCAGGACTAACATAACTATAATTAGACCCAGGGTTAATAAAAATAGAAACAACTTGATCACAAAGCTTACTGTCCTTCTTGATAATAGACGCCTGGTGATCTGCCTACCTAATCTCTAATGATGCATAGATCCATGCAATAATTTTTCCAATATCCCCCATGATATGTGCCTCCTGTGCACTGTAGATATGCGGTCTACCACCTTGATGTTGTGGAGAATCTCTCTTGCGATTCTCTCCTCAACAAGTCCAACACTATAAGGGCTTCCAACCATCACCCTTGTTTTGCTCCTCAGACTGAAATCCATGTCCTTTATCAGACGCATTGAACTTCCTATGTGGGGTTGCATTCTCTTTATTACTTGTATCTTGAGGTTTTGTTCACTTCTTGTCCCATTTTCTTTTATTTTGTGCGTTACCTTTCCAGTTCGTCATAGTCTCAAATCTGCGCTTTAATTTCTCAAAACAATGCTTTAACTTTCGGGTGGCCTCTTCTAATGATATAGGATCATCAAACTCAATCATGTCCTTAATGCTACTGACAACCCACTGATGAATCTATGGATCTTGGCCTTTTCTTCCTCGAGGTAAGGCACATACCTTAATAAACCCAACAATTTTCTATTGTACTCCTCATGAGTCATAGATCCCATCTTCAAATCATAGAATTAGTTTTCCCTATCATCATAGTATCTCTATGATAAGTACTTCTTTGTGAATAGTCTCTTGAACTCACTCCAAGTCAACTCCTCTTCATGAATACCTCTAAAATTCTTTACATCCTCCCACCATATATTTTCTTTACCTTTAAGACTGGATGTCACTATTTTGGCCTTCATGTTTTTTAAGTAATCGTGCAATCTAAAGAACTTATTCATACCAAGCAAGCATGCTTCTACATCCTGTGACTTCTTCCTTTCTCCATTGAATGTAGGTGGCTTTTATTTCTTGAATTCATTCGACAAATATCCTCTATCACTCCTCCTATAAGGATGATAACGATGATGATCATAGTGCTTGTCAGAACCAGAACTAGAATAATATGTATGTCCATCACCTCTCCCATCTAGAGTATCCAAAAGCATGCCATCTTTGTTTGTGTCATCTCTATCTGACTTGTGCTCACCATGAGACCTGCTACTATATGCTCTATTAACTTTCTCCTCCTACCCATGTATGATCTGAGGTGGTCCCTGTCTTTGTAATTCTGACAAACTCTGAAGGATTACTGCATTAACTTCTACTTGTTTCTCATGTGCTTGAATGATTCTGTCATTATCTGCTTTACAATTTCTTATTTCTTCCTTTAAGCTTCTCAATGTATTTGCTAAGTTAGAAGAGTTCCCAACACCATGCTTTTCATCTGATCCATAGGGGGAGTCTCGTGAACTATAGTCTACCATCTTGCTAGTCATCTTTGAGGTTTTCTTCCTGTAAGGTATATCATGTCAGCTAAACCAAATCATAAACAAACAAATGTACTTCAGTGTAGTTCAAGGGAGGATATCTTATCTACAATACCAACCAAATTAGTGTAATACATATATAAACATAATCATATCAACATTTAATCATCATCTCAACCATTATCCAGTCATCAATGCATGGCCATACCAACCACATACCATGACCTCATGCACAACAATTATCACCATGTCAATGTATTCATAAAAACATATAAATATTGACATGTATAACTAATGCATAACAGACATACACTCATGATGAACACATCCAACAACAACACCATCAAATTTTCACATGACGACACCATCGCAACTATGACCAACACCATGCATATGCAACAAGCACATAGACCATAAGCATAAGGAACACATATATGCAACTAACATGAATGCATGACTAACACAACGCCCATCTAGTCCAAGGGTGAACTATGCTCTAATACCACTTTGTGGTATCCGATAACACCCAAAGAGAAAAGAAACCAGACATTCCCCAAAGAGAATGGAACCTGACTATAATACCACTTTGTAACCACCCTCCTCCCACATTTACCTAATTTAACCGGTCTTTTGAGGTAAACATGTGATGAGAGGCTACTATGATCTAATTTGAATCCCCATGTATAGTTAAGGAAGTGAAACCAACACAACACAACCAATATAACCTTCTAAACATGTCACAAAACCCTTCGGAACCAATCAACCCTCCCAAGTGATCAACCCCTGAGACAACTTAGCATTTCGCTGACCTAGAGCCTCAATCGCTCCCATGACACTGGCATGCATGTGACTGGGACCCTCCAATTGCTCTCACAGCAAGGGCATGTAAACAAATAGGGACTTTTTTTAGCTAATTTAGAGCCAATGACCCCAGATTTTGTGCAACTTTTTCAGGGCTAGGACTTAGGCCACTGCCCAAAACTTCATGAAACTTCCAAAAATGAAAAGTAACATCGAAACAGTGATACTAATGCAAATACTTGATCAATAACTTGACTGGACCCCTACTAGTCATGACAGGAATTTTGTCAAACATGTCACAAATATACAATCTACAGGTCATATCAACATATCTAAGCATAGGGAACTCACATTTAGAAAAAGATGATTCATATTTTCCATAATAATATTTGAGTTTTGTCGATGTTTCAAATCCCAAAGGGGATCCATCATCATGTTAGAGAATGAATGAATGAAACAAGAGTTAAACAACCAAAGGGAAGAGGAATAAATAATGAATGAGCAAAATAATTAAAAATCTCACTAAAATCCTAAATTATAAAATTATAAAAAACCTAAACCTAAATTATGCATTAGAAAAACTAGAAATAAATGATAAATAATGAATAAATAATAATAATTAATTATTAATAATAGTAATCCTGTTTATTTATTAATAATTAATTGATTATTTATTATAATAAATAAATAAATTATGATTATTATACATAAATAACTATTAATAATAGTTAACTAATTTATTTGTTTATTTATTACTAACTAACAATTGTAATAAATAATTAATAACTAAATAAAGAAATAAAATATTTTTTATTTAAGAAATTCGAGAAAATGGATAAAATTATTAATTTACTTATTAATAATAATATTTATCCACTTATTAATAATTAATTATTTCTTAACCATAATAAATAAATTATTATTATTATGCCTAAATAATCATTAATAATAATTAATAAATTTATTAATTAAAACAAACTAATCATTTGGAGCATTGACGTCTTATCACATTAGCTGCATTATCATCTATTAGGTCATATATTCATAGTTCATTCATTTACAAATCAAAACATGATGAGAGTCATACATTATCACTGTCATAAAACATGCTCATAACTAGCATATAACAAACAAAAATAACAAGGATACAATAGCCATAAATACCACATATAGACAAGTATATTTACCCATCAAATACAAGAGGAAATAATCTCTTATTAACATATGCAAAATGAAACCAAGTTTGGGACTTCCACGAACCACCCAGTCATAGAATAGGCCGAACCAAATCTCTCTTTCATCCAGTGACACCCCCGAGCCATATTAAAAGCATGAATGTGGGATCTCATGGAACAATTCCAACAAAACCAAACTAGGTTTTCCTGAGGAGAAACCACCACAACCCTTGACTAGTGATTCCACCTCACGACCGGACATCACTAACCATCACCAGATTGGTCTGTACCCAAGTTTTCTAGGGTTCCAGAGCATTTGTTCCAACCAAGGCTTCCTGGACTAGTAACTCAACCCACAACTATTATCTAGCTTCCAGATCATTTTTCCAACCAGGGCTTCCAGTACTAGTAACTCAACCCATCAAGGGCTTCTAGAGCATTTGTCCAACCAAAGCTTCCAGGACTAGTAATTCAACCCATGATGTTACAAGGATTCAAGAGTGTTTGTCCAACCAAGGCTTCCAGGAACTAGTAACTCAACCCACAGCGAAAGGAACATGAGAACCAACTAGAAAACAAAAGGAAAGAAACTCACAACACCATGACTATCTAGGAAATGGAAAGGCTAATCAATTCCACTATCAATCGATACATTCCTCCATGTCAATGACAGATCATAACCAAGAAACCACATGCATATGCCATGCATGCCAAAACTAGCAAGGAAATCATACATGCAACTAGGTACCTACAAGCAAAACCCACGACAGTTGCTGATCCCGATGTCGTCTTATGATTTCTTGCTCTTCCTTTGCCTTCTTTCTTCAAAACTTCAATTATGCCACACTCCTCCAAGAGTGCTCCAAGAAAACTCTAAGTGTCCAAGAGTTTGAGTGAGAGAAAATAGAGAGAGAGCTCTGAAACTGAACTGACAAAAGCTCCAAACTGATCCTCAAAAGACTTTTTATTAATGAGGCCTCTATTTTCTTCATTTTCAATTATTTTCCTTCATTTTCATCCTCACATGCAACTTGTGACCTTTCACCTTCGTTTTCTCCTATTTTCCTTTATTATCATAGATAAAATGCCAATTAATGCCTCATGCATTTCCAAAACCTTTTCCATTGCCTTTGCCAATTCCTTAGCCATTTATTAATCACAAGTGATCCCCATCACTATGTTTTTGCCCAACATTTATCTTGGAATATGTGTCCCATGACCATGGCTATTATTTTTCCTTTATTAACTTTATTACATGGATTTTTGATTAGCGTTGTTACACATTTCTTGTTCCATCTCTACCAACATGTCTGGTCCTATCAACACCCTATTCGCTGGATGACTCAAACTAATATGAGTATTACAACTCTTCCCATACAATGCCTCAAACGAACTCATCCTTAGTGACTCCTTATACACATTTTTGTAGGAAAATTCAACCATAGGTAGATATTCTTCCCACTTTAATTGTTGATGCATCACATACATCCTCAACATGTCCTCTAGTATTATGTTGACCCTCTTTTTTTTTCATTTGCATGTGGATGATAAGTTGTGCTGAAGGCCAGCTCTATACCCAAACCTACAAACAACTCTTTCCAAAATCTGGAAGTGAACTTGGCATATTTGTCTGACACAATCTTCTTTGGTACACCATGCACCTCACTATATCTCTGATGAAGACTTATGCTACATCACTAACTGAATAAGTATATTTCACCAGAATGAAGAGCGCTACCTTTGTCAACCTTTCCACCACAACCATGATAGAATCATGTTGGCTAGATGTCCTCGGAAAACCGGTAATGAAATCCATGGAAATGACCTCCCATTTCCACTATGGAATCAAAATCGGTTGTAGTGATCCACCTAGATTCTTACAATTTTCTTTTACCTATTGACTGTCTAAATATCTAGCTATAAACTCTACCACTTCCTTCTTTAGATTCAGCCAATAATAGAACTTCTTCACCGATGTCAATGTATTTTGATATCCTGGGTGACCTGAATACGTTTTAGCATGGAATTCTCTTAGGATAAGCTTCTTGAGCTCACTATTGTCTGGCACATAGATCTTGTCCCTAATTCTAACTAAACCATATGTTCTGAGACTATAATCCACATCCTGGTCACCTATACCCTACTATCACTTGTGCATAAGGTCCATATACTTGTCATCCTATTGTCCTTCCTATAATATCTGATCCTGTAGATTTGTCCCATAGGAACTCATAGTTGCTATATGATTCACCTTCACTCTCTTGCTAAGAGCATCTGCAACCTTGTTTTCCTTTCCCTTAATGTACCTGATCTCGAAATTAAACTCACTAATCGTGGAAAACCATCTAACGTTCCTGACATTCATATTTAGTTGGTCAAACAAGTATCTCAATCCACTATGATCACTCATCAATACAAACCTCCTGCTAAGAAGATAATGCCTCCACATCTTCAAAGTACGGATGATGGTTGCCAACTCAAGATCATGTGTCACATTGTTCTTCTCGCGCTCACTCAATTTCCTTGATTTGTAACATACCGCCTGTCCCTCTTGCATCAAGACTCCACCAAGTCCTCTCTTGTAAGCATTTGTACACACTACAAAAAATTTATCCAGATCTCCAATCTTGAGAACTGGAGCATTTGTCAACAACTATTTCAATTGCTCAAGACTAGCTGCACATTCTTCTATCCATTCAAATTTCTTATCTTTCCTATGTAATTATGTAATAGGATATGCAATCTGCGAGAATTTCCTAATGAACCTCCTGTAATAACTTGCTAACCCCATAAATAACCTTACCTCATCCACATTCCTAGGAGTTTCCCATTCCATGATATCTTTTATCTTATCCGAATCCACTGCTATTCCTTTCTTGGAAACTACATGCCCCAAGTATTGTACCTTTGTCTAAAAGAAGTGGAATTTACTAATCTTGGCATACAAATGATGCTCTCTTAGTAATCTCAACACTATTTCTAAGTGTTCAAAATGCTCTTCCTCATTCTTAGAATATATCAATATATCATCAATGAACACAATAACAAACTTGTCCAGAAAAGAATGTAACACACTATTCATCAAGAACATAAACATAGTTGGAGCATTAGTTAGACCAAAAGGAACCACAACAAACTCACAATTCCCATACCTAGTCTTGAAATCAATTTTGTATATTTCATCTTCTTTAATGTGTACCTGATGATATGTGGATCTCAAGTCAATCTTCGAGAAAACTGCTACTCCCTTCAACTGTTCAAACAAATCATCAATCCTTGGTAATAGATACCTATTCTTGATGGTTACCTTGTTCAAATTCATGTAGTCAATGCACAACCTGAGAGTACCATCCTTCTTATTTACGAACAACACTAGTGCACCCCAAGGTGATACACTTGACCTGATGTATCCCTTGTCAAGCATTTTCTTCAATAACTTCAACTCTACTAACTCTGGTGTGCTCATCTTGTATGGTTCCTTTGATGTTGGTGTTGTCCTTGGTACCAACTCAATGGAAAAGTCCACTTCCCTGTGAGGTGGAAACTCTGAAACCTCTGCAAGAAATTCATCCTGAAACTGCTATAAAATTGGGTACCTACTCAATACCTCTGCATCCTCAACATCCTTACCTTTGTCACTAGAAATATGCACTGTAAATAACACATAACCTTTCTTGTGACTGCTCTTTTCCTACATAGTTGTAACCATTCTAACTGGTGTTGCCTTCTTCTTACCCTGCAAGATCCTTTGTTCTTCATTTTCATCCAAGCACTCAATATCATTTTCATAACAATCCCCCTTGCTCCTATGAAGATACAACCAGTCCATACCCAATAACATATTGTATGATCCCAACAGAAGCACATTCAAATATGTTGATGTAGGCATACCATTAAAGTCAAATGCACAAGCTCTTTCCCAATGATGAAATTTTTCCTTTGTACCTGTAGCCAACTGTACTAACCAAGCCTTTGCATGCACTTCTTTATTCAAACCACACTTACCCACCAGGTCAGGATTAACATAACTATAATTAGATCCAGGGTCAATCAAAATAGAAAAAAATTGATCACAAAGCTTACCATCCATCTCAATAATAAATTCTTGGTGATCCACTTGCATATTATCCAATGCTACATAGATCCAAGGAATTTTGTACCTAACATCCCCAACATTTTGTGCGTCCTGTACACTATAGATCTGAGGTTTACCACCCTGATTATGCAGAAAATTCTTCTTAAGATGCTCCTTACCACATGTCCAACAATGTAACTGTCTCCTACCATCACCTTTTTCTATTGTTCTCCAAGATGAGGTCCATTAAACTTCTTGTAAGGTACAACATTCTCTTTCTCACTTACATCCTGGGGTCTTGTTCTTTTCGGCTACCATTTACCTTTAGCCTTGTCTTTCCCTTTCCAACCTTGCTGAGACTTTGTCTTGCGCTTTGATTTTTCATAACAATGCTTCAACTTACCAATGAATTCTTCAAGTGACCAAGGCTCATCATATTCAATCTGATATCTAAATGCTAATGGTAATCCATTGAAAAATCTTTGAAGTTTGGACTTCTCATCCTTAAGATATGGTACATACCTCAATAACTCCAAGAAACTGGTTGTATACTCCTCATTTTTCATTGTTCCCATCTTTGGCACATAGAACTCTTTGGCCTTACTATCATAGTACCTCTCTGACAAGTACTTCTTTGTAAAAAGTCTCTTCAATTCATGCCAACTCAACCCTTCTGTTGTCATGTCTCTAACCTGCTTTACATCTTCCACTAGATGTTTGCTTTCCCTTTGAGATTGAAGATAGTTATTATGGGCTTCATTTTCTTTTTGTAATCATGCAACTCAAAGAAATTCTTCATCCTGAGTAACTATGCCTTTGCATCTTCCAACTTCTCCAAATATCCATCAAAGGTAGGTAGATTTTCTTTCTTGAACTCCTCTTGTGAATTCCCCTGGCATTCCTCCTGTAACGATGATAATGATGATGACCATGGTATTTATCGGAACTAGAGCTAGAATAGAACCTATTTCCATCACCTCTCCTATTTGGTGTGTCCAAGAACCTACCATCCCTGATCGTGTCATCTCTATTTGATCTATGTCCACCGTGAGACCTACTACCATATGCCCCATTAGTCATATCCTCCAGCCCATGGCTAATCCTAAGCGGTCCCTGTCTCTACAAATATGACAAACTTTAAAGGATAACTACATTAGCATCTACTTGTTTCTCTTGTTCCTGAATGATTCAGTCATTATCTTCTTTGCAACTTCTTATTTTTGCCTTCAAAATTCTTAATGTGTTTGTTGTGTCAGGAGAGTGCCCATCACCATGTTGCTCATCTGATCTATAGGGAGAATCTTGTGAACTGCAATCTACCACCTTTCTAGTCATCTTTGATCTTCTTCCTACAAGTATACCATGTCAGCTAAACCAAAATATAAACATAGTAAACATACCTCAATATAGTTCAGGGGAGGATATGTCTCCTGCAAGATCAACCAGATTAGCACGATACATGTATAATCATAATCATAACAATATACCAACATCATATCCATCATTATCTAGTTACCATGCATGACAATACTAACTGCATGCCAGGACCTCATGCATGAAAATTAGAACCATGGTAAGGCATGCATACATCCACAAAGATAATAAACATACACAGCAAATTCATATCCAACTGACATCCATTCATGACAACCACATTCCAACAACAACATCATCAACTTCCATATGACAATGAAACTATAAAAGTGACCACCATGATGCATACATAACAAGAACATATACAAACTCCATGCATGCATGACGACCATATTTTGCCCATCCAGTCCAAGGGGTGAACCATGCTCTGATAGCACTTTGTAACACCTTCCTCCCACATATAGCCAAGCTAACTAGTCCACCAAGGTAAACATGAGACGAAGAGTTATTATAATGTGATTCAACCTCCTATATCACCTTAAGAAAGTGGAACCGACGAACCAACACTTTAAAGACCTCCCTCAGGAGCTAAATAACCTTCAAGAGCCAACCGACCCCTCCAGGTGTCCAACCCCTGAGAGATCTTGCTTCTTGACTAAAATAGACCCCTCAATGCTCCCATGACAAGCCTTCCATGTGACTGAGACCCTCCAGTCACTCCCACAACAAAGCATCCATGCGACTATGGCCTTTTCCAGGAAGTTATGTGTCAACGACCTCGAATTCTGAGCCAATTTTTTATGGCTAGGACTCAAGCCTATGCCCAAAACTTCATGAAACTTCCATAAATGATAAATAACATTGAGACAAGGCTACTAATAAAAAACTTGAACAAGGAATTAACTTGACCCCTAATAGCCATGACATACATTCCGTCAAACACATCATGAACATGTAATCTATAGGTCATAACAACATATATGAACATAGGGGTCACATACTTATCTAAGATTCATTAAGAAGGTCAGATCCCCTCTCATAATAGCTACATTATTATCTAGGTCATAGAATCATTATCATTTCATTTACTAATAAAAACATGATGAGATCCATAACCCAAGTCTGCCATAAACCATGCTTATACCAACATATAACCAATAGATCAACAATGATAGAATAGCAATTATAACCACATAATAGCAAACACATTTACATAGAATACACAAGAGGAAAAGATCTCTTATTAACATATGAAAAATCCAACCAAGCCATGGACTTCCACGTACCACCGGACCATAGAGTGGGATGAACCAAATCTTTCTTTCAACCAATCACCCCCATGCCATATTCCAAGCATGAATGTGGGACTTACAAAAAAACGAGCAACGCTTCATTGTGCTTTACCACAATCCACCAAGGGATTCTGTTAGGTCTCTATACTACTAGTGTAACCCCTTATTATTATTAGTGCAGCCCCCTTATTATATTGTTGTGCCCATGTAGTCCCCATATTGTTATAATTGTGCCCCATAGAATCCCACTATTGTTATTGTTGTACCCCTACATTATTATTGTTATGTTGGCTTTGATTATATTATGACCCCTTAGATTCCTATATATAGAAAGGAGGTCTTGTCATTTGTATCATCCAAGAATTGTTCATATGTGTAATGTAAAGAAGGTTGCCCCCTTGAAGAGGCTGAATTATAACACGTTGATCTTTCTTTTCTATCTTTTTCTGAGCTGGTTTCATAACATTTGGTATCAGAGCTTTGGATTCTAGGGTTTCACTGCTCCAAATAGGTCATCGTGGAATTTTCACTATAAAATTTTCTCTACGAATTTTCAGAAGCTAAAAACAAAACCCATTTGAGCTAAAATTGGTCTGAATCTCGTATGATCTGAGGATGTTATGGATTTTGCAAGCTCCAGAATTTCATCTCAAACCAGTCATCATGGAATGTCAGTTATAACTGTTTTTCTACGAATGTTCAAACTTTGAAATTAAAACCCATTTGAGCTGAAATCTTGTTGAAGCTCGGGTCCAAATTTCAGATCTTGTCTCACTATATTTTTGGAGATAGGATCCAAGGAAGTTAGGGTTTTTGCAGGATCCTGAATTACATCCCAAATAGGTGACCTTGGGAAAATCATCATAGCTTTCTCTCTCAGTATAAAATTGAAATTTCTTAAGAAGTTATAGAAAGAGGATGCCCTGGAGCTTTTTTTATATCCGTTTCAGGTCCAAAGGTAGAAACAGTGACACGTGGAACTTGATACAAATTTTCTCTACTGAAAAAGTATATAATCAGGTCATTTTGGGAGATTGGGCATAACTCTTTCTTGGAGAATCCAATTTCGATCAAATGGATGGCATTGGAAAGAGGGCGCAGAAGGTAACTGCAAGTCGTCATTTCAGACCTTGGAGATTTGAAATTTTAGAGATACAACATATTCAAGATCGAGCTCCTAAAATCAATAAAAAGCGATATGAGGAAGTTTGATGGCCAGGATGTAGTAAATTGGATACTACAGATGGAGCAATATTTTGATCTACATGATGTAAAACTGTTACAAAAGGTACATATTGCATCTTTATATTTAGAACCAAATCAATTTGTATGGTATAGATGGATTTGTTGTCGTAAACCACTTGTCACCTGGTCAATTTTCACGGAGGAAATGATAGCACATTATGAGGATACAAAGAGCAACACCTTCTTTAACCAATTGATAAATCTCAAACAAAAGGGTTCAATGACAGATCACCTTGAGGACTTACAAAAATTGAATATAAGGGTAAATGATATTCCAGAGAAGCAAAGGATTGATGTCTTTATAGGGACTTTAAAGGATAACATTCAACATGAGGTTCATCTTTGGGAACCTGATTCATTGGAGAAGGCATTCAGGTTGGCAAGAAAAATTGAAAGCGGAATTATGGAAACAAGGAATCCTACCACTCACAACTATAAATATGGAAGTGTTTTTTCTCCTAGCCTTCCACAACCTACAAGGTTTACACCACAACAATTGGAAGAAAAAAGAGAAAAAGGGCTTTGTTACAGTTGTGATAGAAAATACACTAAAGGTCATAAGTGTGCTGAGAAGAAATTATTTTACATAGATTGTGAAGAGGAGGAAGAAAAGGATCAAGAAATGCCAAAAGAAGAGGATATACACTAGGAACCAACCCTAGAGAAAGAACAAATGAATCCGATCATATCTTGTAAAGCATTTGCAACAATTACTACTCCTCAAACTCTCAAGATAGAAGGACATATCAAGAAGAAAAAGGTTCAAGAAGTGAAAGATCACATAGAGCATCAAGAAATGAATCTGACCATATCTTGTAATGCATTGGAAATAATTACCACTGTTGGAAATAATACTGAGAGGGGGGGTGAATCAGTATTATCAGATCAATAAAACTTTTTCAATGCTCAGAAACATATACGCTACTTCAGTTAAGTGAACCGGCGTGTACACGCTACTGTGTCTAAAGAAACCAGCGTATAACCATAAATCTTATAATTCAGTTAGTTTATCTTCAGTTAAATGCATCAGGACATTATTCATCATATTAAGAGTAAACAGATGCAGTATAACAGAACAGATCATCACACAAAAGCCACACACATGAACACCATGATATAAGGTGGAAACCCAATGTGGGTGAAAACCACCTGCTGCAAGTCGTCTCTATCTTTCTTTAATAAGAACTTCAGTTTACAATCTTTTGTACTGGTGCAGCCTTATACCAGTACGCAGGCTACAACCTGCAGAAGGCTTCAACCTTCTCTCGTTCTCCAAACTTCCTTGGAAGGGAGCTCCAACCCCCTTTGCTCTTGTACTAGCTAAGATACTAGTACGTAGGTGCTGGCCTACAATCTTCTTTCCTTCAAGTACCACTTTTCATCAATTTTCAGACTGGGTACTCCTGAAGCACAACCTTACAATCTGAAGACCATGATTCATTCACAAATCATTGAAGCATAAAACAACCAATGCTAGCATCATCAACCTTTGAATCACTGAACCACTGAACCCTGTCAACACCAGTCACCAGAACACAGAGCAGACTATAGAACTCTGCAATAACAGTCAGACCCAACTGCAAACCCAAAAATCAAGATTCAAAAGATATACGCTACTCAATGAGAGAAACCCGCGTATACACGCGGTTTTACCGAAGACAACCTGCGTACAGATCTAAAAATAATTTTTCATAACTTGCAGTTGTACCAGACATCAATTATACCCAGAACATAACATTGCGTCAGTATGCAAATCTAGATATACGCATAATCAACCATGTAAAGATAGTTCATTTCAAACCATTTGATCCCGATCTCTCCTTAGATCTTGTTCTCCATCAACCGATGAGATCTCTCCTTAGCTTCAGATCAAGCAATACATCATCAACCAATAACCTGCATACTGGATCTAATACTTCATCAGATATTCAAGACTTTTCAGATACACTTGCCTAATGATTTCCTTCTCCTTATATAGCCTTAGGCCTTGTTCAATACCAAGAGCCAAAACCATAGAAATCCAATACCATCAGCTTCAAAACTAGGGATCAACACGTCCGTCGAGACACCAAGGTCCAAAACCATAGGCACAACTTCCAAGGAATAACCGCCATGGACCAAAGATAAGTTTTCCACATACACACGCTTTTACTGAAGCCAACCAGCGTGTACACGCGACTTGGTATATAGCGAACCTGTGTATACGCGACTTGGTATATAGTGAACCTGCTTGTATACGCGACTTGGTATATAGTGAACCAGCGTGTATATATTTTTCTTCATACTTGTAGACTGATCATCAATTCCTTGCTGCTATCCTTCTGCACTATGATTTGTTATCAGTGTGATTTGCCATCGAGGACAATACTTGTCTCATAATGCCAACAATCTCCCCCTTTGGACTTGATGGCAACAACACCAAATCAAATTACTCTCCCCCTTTGTCATCAAGGGCAAAGGGCTGTGCTCCCCCTGAGTACATGCTGATATCTTTGCTTGGTTGTGCTGAAACATGCTGCCCCTGACTGTAGGCAAGATCTGCAAAAGATGTTCTTCAAAAGAACCAAGACTTATACACCATAAGGGACCTCCCTATCACCAAAAGACTCAATCCATATTCCCAACCAAGAGGGGATACATCAGAAACAACTAATTATATTACATCATTCATCCCAGGCATAGTGGGGAAACCAACATACGCCGTTACATGACCTTGACACCATAAAGGAGATATTACAAAAAAAAATACATGACATAGAGACAACAGAACTAGACCAAGACTTATGAAGGTCACAAGCAGAATCTGATAAACATCTTTTTAGATCAGCAACCAAGATTTCCTTCTGAGCTCCTTCTCCTGAAACCAACAATAGTTGTGTACTAGAACCAAAAGCATCTAAATGCCAACAATGCTTTATGAGACTTTAAGTTGCTCCCCCTGAACCTGTGCCTGCTGCATTCTGACATACCCATCTCAGACCTTCTCTAACCAGAGTCTGCCCTTGTTGTTCAGACTCCATATACGCGACTTCTCCTGCATAAAATAGCGTATGCACGCGGATATGCTTTCTGAAACACGCGTACACCATACACGCAACTTTCCCAATATAGATCGGCGTATATACGCGGATATCCCTTACGTAACTTGCGTATACCAACTTTTCTGTAGAACAGACAAGCTTCAATAGCAGGATGAAGCATCAACTACTCCCAGCTTTTGTCTGAGATATTCAAAAGTTTCCCTCGGTAGTGGTTTTGTGAGAATGTCAGCAACTTGTTCCTTAGAAGGAACATACTCCAACTTGACCTTCTGCTCAAGCACTTGTTCCCGAAGAAATGGTACTTGATTGGTATGTGCTTAGTCTTTGAGTGCATGACTGGATTCTTTGAAATGCTGATTGCACTTGTATTATCACATAAGATAGAGACTGGTGGAGTGCAAGTGATTTGAAAATCCTGCAAGGTCTGCATCATCCAAAGAAGTTGTGTGCAACAAGATGCTGCAGCCACATATTCTGCTTCAGCTGTAGATAAGGCAATCGAGCTTTGTTTCTTGCTGAACCAAGATACTAATCTGGATCCCATAAAGAATGCACCACCACTTGTGCTCTTCCTGTCATCCACGCTCCCGGCCCAATCTGCATCTGTATAAGCATGAAGTGTGAGATCTGTATCTCTAGGATACCATAAGCCATAATTTTGTGTCCCTTGAAGATACTTGAAAATTCTCTTCACTGCCTGAAGATGAGTCTCCTTCAGATTTGCTTGAAATCTTCCAACTATTCCGACTGCATGCATGATGTCTGGTCGGGTACCTGTCAAATAAAGCAAACTCCCAATCATGGATCTATAAGTTGGTTGATGAACTGCTGCTGATTCATCATTTGCACTGAGGCTGCATCCTGTAACCATGGGTGTACATACTGGCTTTGACTCTTCCATGCCATACTTCTTCAAGATCTGCTTGAAGTACTTGGTTTGAGACAAGAAGATGCCTCCTTCATTTTGTTGGATTTGCAATCCAAGGAAGTATGTCAATTCTCCAAGTAGTGACATTTCGAATTCTTTCTGCATAACCAAGGCAAAGTTTTGACTCATAGTCTCTTCATTGCTACCAAAGATAATATCATCTACATAAACAACAAGTATTATCAATTTGTTATTTTCAACTTTTATATATATATTGCTATCTGCTGATCCTTTTGAAAAACCTTGTTGGTGAAGATATTTGTCCAACCGATAGTACCAAGCCCTTGGAGCTTGTTTGAGACCATAGAGAGCCTTTTTCAATCTGCATACAAGGCTTGGATCATTCCCAAGAATGAAACCATCTGGCTGTTCAATATATACTTCTTCTTCTAAGTCTCCATTCAGAAAGGCTGATTTCACGTCCATTTGAAATACCTTGAAGTTTTGAAAGCTTGAGAGAGCAAGGAACATTCGGATGGCCTCAAGTCTTGCTACAGGAGCAAAGGTCTCTTCAAAATCTATCCCTTCTTACTGCGCATACCCTTTACAAACAAGTTTGGCCTTGTTTCTAATTACTTCTTCATTTTCATTCAATTTATTCTTGAAGACCCATTTTGTCCCTATGACATTCTTATCTTTTGGTCTAGGAACCAGTTCCCAAGTGTTGTTCTTTTCGATATGCTCAAGTTCTTCATCCATTGCTTTGACCCAACATTCATCTTTGCATGCCTCTTTCACATTTTTTGGTTCAGTGGAAGAGAGTAATGCCAAATAGCTTGAAGCTTCTGCAATTCTTCTTCTTGTTTGTATTCCTGCTTCTTTCTACCCCACAATCTAAGATTCTGGATGATTCTTTTGAACATATCTGGATGGAGTCTTCTCTTCTATTCTTGTCTGCTCCTCTGGTTCTTCTTGAGGTTCTTCTTCTTCATCATTCTGCCTTTGAGGGTAGCCTTCATCTTCTTCAATGTCTTCATGATGAACTTGCCTAGGAATATATCCCTTCTCATCAACCACTACATCAATGTTGTCAACAATTCTGCCAAGTCTTTTGTTGTAGCACTTGTATGCTTTGCTATGTGGAGAATAACCAAGAAGAATGCCTTCATCTGCTCTTGGTTCAAGTTTTCCAAGTTGCTCATCAGTATTCTTAATATAACATTTGCTCCCAAAGATTTTGAAATGCTTCACCGAAGGAGTCTCACCACTCCAGAGCTCATGAGGTGTTTGAGTGCTGTTTACTCGGACATTTGTTTTGTTAAGAATAATAACCGCAGCATGTGCAGCCTCACCCCAGAAAGTTGCGGGAGTACCTGATTCATCAAGCATAGCACGAGTCATTTGTTGGATTGTTCTGTTCATTCTTTCCACAACCCCATTTTGCTGAGGAGTTCTAGTTGTAGAGAATTCTCTTCTTATCCCATGTTCTTCACAGAAATCGAAAAATTCGTTTGAGGTAAACTCCCCACCTCTGTCAGATCTGAGGCACTTAATTTTGTGTCCTGATTCATTTTCAACCAAGGCTTTGAAGGATTTGAATTTTTCGAATGCTTCATCCTTGTGCTTCATAAGCCCTAACCAGACAAACCTGGAGAAATCGTCAATGAATAATATCAAATATTCTTCTCCTCGAGGTGTCCTTTTCCTAAATGGACCACATACATCTGTATGGACTAGCTCAAGAGGTATGCTGGCTGATCCTTCCTTCTCTGGAAAGTTAGTTCTGGTTTGCTTTCCAAACTGACAAGATTTGCATATAGTGTTGTCTGGAATTTTGATATCTGGAAGACCACGAACTGCCTGATATTTGCATGCTTTCCTTATTTGTGAAAAGCTTAGATGCCCCAACCTTCGATGCCATAGCCAGTGTTCATCATCCTTGCTCAAATAGCATTGTTGTGGTCCTTCTTCAAATATGTATAGATTATTTGGAGTCCTTCTTCCTTTGATCACTATTTTACCTGTGTCAAGGTCACGAACACAACATCCATTTGATCTAAATATTACTTCTGTTCCTTGATCGCACATTTGACTGACACTCAGAAGATTATGCTTCAATCCATCAACATACAAAACATTTCCAGCTTTGACCTTCTCTTTCAATGGAGCAACACCTTTTCCTTTTATGGCCGCAGAGATATCGTTTCCAAAAGAAACTTTCTTCCCTTTTCTAATGCGGTATATGACTCGAGCTTTTGTTTGTCCCCTGTCATATGCTTCGAACATCCGCTGTCAATGTACCATAGACTTTCTTGACCTTCTGCATAAAAGGCTATCCCACATCTTTCTGGTTGCGGTTCCTTTATTCTCCATGTTCTGACATTTGGGGTTTGTTCCTTCTGAGTTGTCTTCCGGAACCTGCTCCTGCATTCAGAGTCTTCATGACCAAAGTTATTACAAATAGAGCATTCAACTTCATTTTCAAGAACCGAAAAGTTGTTATAAGTCCTTTTCATGGTTCCAGTCATTCTCCCTTGCTTTTGAGCTTCTCTAGTCATGATTGTCTTGTAGGCAACACATTGAGCTGCTTTGTGACCGAAGTTATGGCAAGAAAAGCATTGGCCATTAAAGAAACTTCTGCGATAATCAGATCTATCATCCAACCGATTGTAGCTTCTATTCACATTCATTCTTGGAGCAAATTTGGAAGATTTTACCTGAGGCTGATTGTAGCTTTTGTTTGTCCTTAAGGTAGTTTGTCCCCGAATTTCTTGATGGTCTTTATTTGTTCTTAAGGTAAACTGTCCCTGATTCACTTGATGACTTTTATTTGGCCTTTGCTCACTTCTCCTTGCTGCATCAAGATAGCTTTTAGAGGTAGAGGCTTGAGATGTTTCTCCATTATATCCAAGACCTGTCTTGATCAGAGGAGATCGCTGCACATTGATAATCTCATCCAAGGTTTCAGATCCTTTAACAAATTTAAAATTAATCGCTTTTGTTTTCTCAATCTCCTTTCTAAGACAAACAATCTCACATTCCAATTTTTCAAGATGTTTTTCCTTTTCAGCTAGTTGACATTGTAGAGAATCAATAATAGCACTCTTCTCTTCTAAGCAAACTTTGAGATCCTTCATTTCTTCACAAAAGCCTTCTACATCTATAGCATCCATATAGTCATCATCTTCAAAAGCCATTAAAAGTTTATATCTATTACCTTGTTCATCTTCATCACTATTTGAAAGACCATCACTATCTTCATGAGTGTAATAGCTTTTCTTCTTTTCATTTTGTTTCTTGTTCCATTTAACAGGTTCCTTTCCCTTGTCATTCTTATTTTTGTGAGGACATCTGGCAGCATAATGACCTACTCTTCCACAAGTAAAGCATTTAAAAGGTAACTTACCTCTGAACCTTCCAGAACCCCTTTGAAGATTTCTAACAAAATTTGATTCCTCTTCTTCATCTTCTGGCACGTGACTTGCTTCATAATAATCTCCTTTGCCTGAAGCCTTGAAGGCAGCTTCTCTTCTGTCTGATGGACCTCCCTTTCTCATTTCATAAGCGGTTAGAATTCCATGAAGCTGAGACATAGTAAGAATTTGCAGATTTTCCTTTTCTTCTATGGCAGACACTTTAGATTCAAACTTGGGGGACAAAGATCTTAGAACCTTTTCAACCACAATAGCCTCTTTTATTTCTTCACCCAAGTTTTTCATGCAATTAACAATCTCATCTACCCTAAGGAAATAGTTAGCCACACTTTCATCATTATACATTCTGAGAGTCTCATACTTAATCCTGAGAGTTTGAAGTTTAGCACGCTTTACCTGTTCGTCTCCTTCATAGCTCGTGACAATTTTGTCCCATATTTCTTTTGAAGATTTATAGTGCATTACCTTCATGAATTCTGATTGAGATATACATCCCAATAGATTATTGACTGCTTTCGCATTTGTTTCATATTTCTTTTTCTCGGCTGCATCTGTAGGAGTAGCTGAAGGAAAAGTGTAGCCTGTCTCTACGATGTCCCAAACTTCTGTACCAAGAGATTGAAGATAGGCAGTAACTCTTACCTTCCAATAATTGAAGTTTGTCCCATCAAAAACCGGTGGCCTGATTGATGCTTCTTTCTCGTAGTTGCTCATGATGAACGATCTACCTTCAAGCGATCAAGCTTCTCTGAAGGACCTGCTCTGATACCAATTGTTGGAAATAATACTGAGAGGGGGGGTGAATCAGTATTATCAGATCAATAAAACTTTTTCAATGCTCAGAAACATATACGCTACTTCAGTTAAGTGAAACGGCGTGTACACGCTACTGTGTCTAAAGAAACTAGCGTATAACCATAAATCTTATAATTCAGTTAGTTTATCTTCAGTTAAATGCATCAGTACATTATTCATCATATTAAGAGTAAACAGATGCAGTATAACAGAACAGATCATCACACAAAAGCCACACACATGAACACCATGATATAAGGTGGAAACCCAATGTGGGTGAAAACCACCTGCTGCAAGTCGTCTCTATCTTTCTTTAATAAGAACTTCAGTTTACAATCTTTTGTACTGGTGCAGCCTTATACCAGTACGCATGCTACAACCTGCAGAAGGCTTCAACCTTCTCTCGTTCTCCAAACTTCCTTGGAAGGGAGCTCCAACCCCCTTTGCTCTTGTACTAGCTAAGATACTAGTACGTAGGTGCTGGCCTGCAATCTTCTTTCCTTCAGGTACCACTTTTCATCAATTTTCAGACTGGGTACTCCTGAAGCACAACCTTACAATCTGAAGACCATGATTCATTCACAAATCATTGAAGCATAAAACAACCAATACTAGCATCATCAACCTTTGAATCACTGAACCACTGAAACCCTGTCAACACCAGTCACCAGAACACAGAGCAGACTATAGAACTCTGCAATAACAGTCAGACCCAACTGCAAACCCAAAAATCAAGATTCAAAAGATATACGCTACTTCAATGAGAGCAACCCGCGTATACACGCGGTTTTACCGAAGACAACCTACGTACAGATCTAAAAATAATTTTTCATAACTTGCAGCTGTACCAGACATCAGTTATACCCAGAACATAACATTGCGTCAGTATGCAGATCTAGATATACGCATAATCAACCATATAAAGATAGTTCATTTCAAACCATTTGATCCCGATCTCTCCTTAGATCTTGTTCTCCATCAACCGATGAGATCTCTCCTTAGCTTCAGATCAAGCAATACATCATCAACCAATAACCTGCATACTGGATCTAATACTTCATCAGATATTCAAGACTTTTCAGATACACTTGCCTAATGATTTCCTTCTCCTTATATAGCCTTAGGCCTTGTTCAATACCAAGAGCCAAAACCATAGAAATCCAATACCATCAGCTTCAAAACTAGGGATCAACATGTCCGTCGAGACACCAAGGTCCAAAACCATAGGCACAACTTCCAAGGAATAACCGCCGTGGACCAAAGATAAGTTTTCCACAGACACGCGCTTTTACTGAAGCCAACCAGCGTGTACACGCGACTTGGTATATAGCGAACCTACGTATACGCGACTTGGTATATAGCGAACCTACGTATACGCGACTTGGTATATAGTGAACCTGCTTGTATACGCGACTTGGTATATAGTGAACCAGCGTGTATATATTTTTCTTCATACTTGTAGACTGATCATCAATTCCTTGCTGCTATCCTTCTGCACTATGATTTTTTATCAGTGTGATTTGCCATCAAGGACAATACTTGTCTCATAATGCCAACAACCACTCCTCAAACTCTCAAGATAGGACATATCAAGAAGAAAAAGGTTCAAGCAGTGAAGATCACATCGAGAATCAACAATAAGTTCTCCAAATTTTAAAGGATAACCCCACTTCGATGTAGAATCAAATGAAACAACAAGAAGATCAACATTGTAGTGAAAGAAGTTTTGATGTAGGTGATTGGATATTTTTACGAATAAAACCATACAAACAAATGTACCTAAAGCAAGATAAGGAGGATAATAAATTATCACCAAAGTACTATGGTCCTTACAAGGTGCTGAAAAGGATTGGTACTATGACATACAATTTGGATCTTCCTGCATCTTCCCGAGTGCCCCCGGTTTTCCATGTTTCATGCTTAAAGAAGGTTATAGGTGACAAGCTCCTAGTTCAAACAATATTGTCAGAACTTGACAAGGAAGGAAAAATCATATTAAAAGTAGTCACAAAAATAAGAACCCAACAGATATGAAATCGATCAATTTCAAAGTATCTCATTAAGTGGAAGAACTTACCCGTTGAAGATTCCACATGGGAGGACAAGAATTTTATACAAAAGCATCCAAAACTACTTAAGCATTGAAGACAACACTTTTTGAAAGAGAGGGGCATGTTAGTGTTGGGTGCTAAAAGGTGTCTTTTAAAACTCCTAATTGCCTCACATTAATTATCAACTCGGGAAAGTCCTTTTATTCCAAGAGTGTACACAATATGTGCAAGCTATAAATCTATAGAGTAATGATTTTTAAAATGAAATATAAAACTTTGATACAAGAGTAAACGGATGCATTTATAAAACTCAAACTGCAACTATTAACAGAAATATTACATCTAAGCATCAAGACTTAATCCTCAACTGAAATCGTAATAAAATCTCAAACAAGCAATTCAATTGACTATAGCAGCAACCGAGAGCATAGTAGCATTAACCAGTCTCTTCTAGCTGATTCTATCTAAATCACACTCAATCTCAATTAAGCAATTCAAATGGAAATGATGTCAATCGAGAGTTCAGTAGCATTAACCAATCTCTTTCAGCTGATTCTATAATAACCACTCTTATCGTAATCAACAAGATTCAATGCCTTAACTAATAATCAATTTAATCTACAGTAAGCATAGATGGAATCAAATGACAAAGCTACGAAGTACATAAGGTCAGAATAAAGGAAAGTAAACTAACTGAAATACAAGAAATTGGAAAATATCAAACAAGATAAACTAGCAAAGAATGGAAAAACATCAAACCAATTAAACTTGCATGAATTAGAAAGATATAACACAAAGGATAGCAGTTTGATCCACCAGAGGCCAAGCCCTTAGCCACCAATGAATACTACTGAGCTACTTCAGATAATACGAATGAACAGCAACGTAAATTATGTATTAACCATTGAACTCAATCCTCATTACAATACGGTCGTGTTCCTCAAAAGCATGAGTCTGTAAATTAAAATTACAATTTGAAATAAACAGAGATTGATCCCCTTTCCTCCTACAGTTTTCACTTTTATAGTCAAAAAGGGTAAAAGATAAATGTGATCCCTCAAGATCGGGAGATCCTGAGGGATTCACAACTGAATGCTATCTTCTAACATTCTTCTTATTTAGCGTTGATCCTCCTGATTCGTCCTCCAGCCTGACCGCAATCGACATGCCTTATTCCTCCTTTTTTAGTTTACGTTGTTCCGTCTCTAGGGAACAACAGTTGTTCCTTTCATCGTTTTTCTGCATAAAAAGGAATAAGAGTTAGTTATGGTGGCTAAATCTTAATCGAGAGTAGTTCATTCATTTCTTATCATAATCCATCAATATGTTAGCGTATCAAGGTACGAAAGAGGTAAGAAAAGAGGAAAAAGGCAATGTAATTGAGAGTAAATACATACCCATTGCATAACTCAACAGTTAGGTCCCTATACTACTAGTGTAACCCCTTATTATTATTAGTGCAACCCCCTTATTATATTTTTGTGCCCATGTAGTCCCCATATTGTTATTATTGTGACCCATAGAAGCCCACTACTTTTGTTGTTGTGCCCTTACATTATTATTTTTATGTCGGCTCTGATTATATTATGATCCCTTAGACTCCTATATATAGAAAGGAGGTCTTGTCATTTGTATCATCCAAGAATTTTTCATTTGTGTAATGTAAAGGAGGTTGCCCCCTCAAAGAGGCTGAATTCTAAGGCGTTGATCTTTCTTTTCTATCTTTTTGTGAGATGGTTTCATAACATATTCCTAGGCCCAAACCCTCATCTATACAACTAGGATTTACCACAATCCCGCCAAGGGATTCCTTGGCCCAATCAAGAAACATACACTACCAATATTTATCGCAATCCCACCACATACCGGTCCAGGGATCACTAGGCCAGTACAAGCATGGATTCCTCCAAATATCTCCACCTAAACGATGAGGAATTTGTGCGTATCCATCCTCTAGGATTTACCTTATATCCGGCCATTCACCGATCAAGCATTCCTATTCCCAACGAGGGTATACATAATCGGAATTTACCGTAACCCCACCTTCACAGTCCAGGGATTCCTATGCCTTGTGTTTCTCCCTGAGACCACCCTACTTAGTTTCAAAACCATCTAAAAATCTAGCTCAACCAAGTAAAAGAAACCCCATTATACCATGGTTATCCAGAAATGAAAAGGCAAGGCTGAAAACCACTGCCGCACCTTGAAAAACCCATGCCAATGACAGTAAGAGAACCAAAAACACACATGCATGTATCATGCATTCTAACACTAGCAAGGAAACCATACATGCAACTCAATACCTATAAGTAATCCCATTGTAGCTGTTTGATCTTGCTTTTCCTTGCTTGATCATTACTTCCCTTTGCCTTCTTCTCCTTCCTTTACCTTCATTCCTCCAATGCTAGAGTGTTCCAAGAATACTCTATGTATGAGAGTATGAGAGAGTAGAGAGAATAGAGAGAGAGCTCCAAAAATGAATTGACAAAAGGTTAAACTAAAAAAATATTGTGAATTGATCCTCATAAGCCTTTTTATCATTGAGGCCTCTATTTTCATAAATTTCCATTATTTTCCTTCATTTTCCTCCTCACATTCAACCTGTGACCTTTCGCCTTCCTTTTCTCCTAATTTCCATTATTTTCATAAATAAAATGTCAATTAATGCCTCTTTGCATTTCCAAAGCCTTTTGTCATTGCCTTTAACAATTTTCCTTAGCCATAATAAACCAAATGAACACGCACACTAGGATGGTTTTCCCAACATTCAATTTGGAATACGTGTCCCGTGACCTTGGTCTTATTTTGCCTTTATTAACTTTACTACATGGAATTTTTAACTCAGGTTTGTTACAATGTTATTATATCTCCATCTCTCCACACACACATATCTATATATTTGTCTATCTACACACCCACACAGTGAGTTGTAAATAAAAGCACCTCACCTTTTTCCATAAAACCCAATATTTTAGTTGCTAGATTTATTCCATTGATTTCTTATCATATATAATATAACCAAGACAATATTTCATAATTGAATGATGTGACACTTCAACCAACCAAAATTGACCATATTGATGCCTGAGGAAACAAGTTTCATCATGTGAATCTTCCTTGCCTAAAACCCCTAAAGATGTGAATAATTTATTGAATTAGATTGAATGGCATGCATTCTTAGAGAGAAGGGGGAGCTATTGTTAACTAATAGTACACACCAATGACACATGTCTCCATTATCAAATGGAAATTCCATGCCTCTCCCTTCACATCTAACATGTTTACTATTTCCCGATGATCCCAAGGGTGATAATGGCGGAAATGAAAGGTGATCCTTAGATTCAATGAAGGGATGAATACAAGGTTTCATTATAATATTGTTAAAGGGATATGACCTTTCACTAGATTCGAGAATGTGAACTTGCGAATATTAATAGGAAACTTGATATTTTTTATTGAATGAATTGAATATAAGCTATGTGGTTGTTTGGGCAATATTGGAGTTTGTGATTGAGTCTACCGTACGAAGAAAACATTGTTGTTAATGAATTTTATTTCGTGAAGGGTAGAGGCGTCATATGAAGTTATGTTGTCTTGTTTTTAATAGGTACATAACATCATTTCTGTATTCTTAATATAGATAAGATTGTCCATTTTCCTCTCAAACTATTTGAATTATATAATTTTACAAGTCGTAATATTACTTAATCTTATAGATTAGTATTTCTATTCAATAAAGGGTTATAATTGTTATTTTTTTCAACCACTATGCGCCATTGGTCTACCCTTTGTTGAAATAATATCAAGACTTCTCCTTGCATCTAAGCCATCATCTGCAAACAAAAAACAATGCATCTGAACCAACACATTCATAGTTAGAAAAGAAACAATTACTACTCATATCATTCTCTATGGGTCTTTGGATATTACTTATATTTGTATCATAGCTTTTATTGCACTATATCATTCTCTCTGGGTCTTTGGATATTACTTATATTTGTATCATAGCTTTTATTGCACTATGTTTTATTATGAAACTATTATTAATAATAAACATTTATCCACTTATATTGTAATATTGCAAATTAATTTTGATAGAAAAGTAAAATTCTCATTCAATTAGTTTTAAAATAAATTTAACATTTTACAGTGAAAATATTATAATCATATTTCATTACTTTATCTTTCTATAAACCTTTATTTTATTGGTCCCTACAAAATTTTCAATTATTTTTGACATTAAAGAAAAAAAAAAAAATGCAAAAGATTTCACACAAGAAATGTTGGAACAATACAAATGAAATGTTCTCACTCAATAATTTTTAACATAAAGGTAATAAAGACAAATACAAATGAAATGTTCTCACTCAAATATTTTTAACATAAAGGTAATAAATAGAAACATAGATTAGGGAAGGTTTTTTTTATAAGCTAGGTGGTAATATTAATATTAGAAAAAAATTGAGTTTACATAGATGACATAGTTATTCCAGAATATTTTTGTGGGAACTTACAAGCTAATAGTTTGTCCATAACTTGTTCCAAATAGTCCACATCTGGCCAAAAGGAAGTACAAAGTAGCATATAACTAGATATCCCCTCAAAAATTCCATGCAATGGATGTGGTGGGCTTGACAACAAAAAAACCATAAGAATCTATAGTCTACTATACCATAAAAGTTGCCATGACTGCATAGTAGTGATCCAGGTGGATGTTGGTGGCCACCCACCTATCCCACTTGGACCCCCACAACTGTCTCTTTTAGTTTTTCAGTTTCCGTAATTGTGGCACAATTTACTATTTTAGCAGTTTTTCGGGTCCTGAACTTCTGGAGTCGTTTTGAGGCCCTAAACGACGTTTTTTGGGAAATCAGGGAGAAACATCGGTCCATGGACCTATGTTGCTCTTCCCAAAGTTGTAGTGCTCGGATAGATCTTTCTAACGAGCTATTGTATGCATCAAACGAAGATCGGGTGCCAAAGTTACGACCTCGGGAAATTGATGTACTAATTTACCCAAACGGGGCCCACAATTTGGCGTTTCATCTTCTAGGGTTAGGTTTTGGGATGTTAAGGATTTTCCATTGTTTCCCAACAATAAATAGGCCTTCGAGCCTCATTGTAACGCAATTTAGAGGCATGTAGCCGCCACATCTCTTCTCAGAGATAAGCTACCATCGCCCTAGCTGGTTTATTTCCATTTCTGTTTGTAAGCATATTTTCAGTATTTTACATTAATGAAATGAAGTATTATTTCCGCTGCATCTTTGTGTATATGGTTATCTCTGTATTTTATTGTGTTCCTGTTTAAATCCAGATCAGTGGTATCAGAGTGGTCTGCTTTTTCTCTGTTTTTCTTTGCATGTCCCCAACGAGGTCAGGATATAAGGAGTTAGGGCTTGAATTGGTCGAACCTTTACAAGACCAACCTCGCAAATCCCGACGACCTCCCATGGCGGATGAAAAGAAAGATGATGGGGTAGGAGATCCTATCAAAATATTTCTCGAAGAAGCCCTCAAGCGACAACGGAACGCGATTATGGACAACTTTGCCTAGATTCTTCAGCGGCTACCCAGAGGTGACGCATCAGCTTCCAGCAGCTACTCTAGAAACGCCACGCCCTTTAAGGTACAAGTTAATTTTGAAATCCCCATCTTCAAGGGTCAAATAGACACAGATGTCGTAGATAAATGGTTAAATCTACTAGATGGGTATTTTTTTGTTCAGGAATTTTCGAGTCGGGAAAAGATTGTTTTTGCTCTTCTCAAAGCAGCCCCCCATGTCAAGGACTGGTGGGATACCTACTACAAGAAAAATAATGAAAGTATAGGCTCACTATTTTCAGCCGCACCCACTTGGGATTCATTCCGGGATGCTGTTAAGGAGCAGTACTACCCTGCCAAAAGCTATGAGGACAAATACATCAAATGGACCACACTGTGGCAAGGAAGGGACCAAGATGTGCTAAAGTTCACAAACATTTTTCATACCCTTCGCACACAGTTGGGTATCAAAGATTCTGAGCTACGTTTGGTACTCAAATACTGCGGCTGCCTACACAGATACATACAGGAAGAGATGGAGTTCCTGAACATCTCCTCGCTCGGCACGGCATACCGATATGCTGTCAAAATTGAGCAAAAATTCAAACAGAAGAAGCAAGACTTTGGATCTGCAAATCCGAAGACCAAAGGACAAAGCCAAGGTGGGTTGACCCAAGACAACCCATCGAAGCCGCAAGAAAAGAACAGCACCACGAAGTCGAAGAAGGACATAGGAAAGTGGTGTGAGTTCCACAAGATCCCCACTCACAACACAAGTGAGTGCCGAACCAAGCAGTTGCTGGTGGCCGAGTTGAAGGCTTCAGAATCAGATGCATGTTCCGACCCTGAGTCAAAACCTGACAAGGGGAATGAAAAAGGGAAGCAGATCATTGATGCAAAGCCCAGCATCACTATTTCCACTGCCAAGATCCAGAAGAATGAGCCCGAAGATCCATAGGAGGGGGAACGTCTTTTCCACTCACAGATGTGGGTGAAGGGTTCACTGTTGCAATTCATTGTCAACAGTGGCAGCCAAATGAACCTCATTTCAGCAGAAGTCATGAAGCAGTTGGGCTTACCGACTACACCACAAACGTAGTCGTACAGTATCGGGTGGCTTCATGAAGGATGAGATCTCAAAGTTCGCCAGCAATGTCGCCTTCCCTACAGCATCAATCCCTTCATAGACGAGGTATTGTGTGATGTTACACCTCTAGATGTTTGTGATGTATTATTAGGCCAGCCATACTTGTGGAGGCGACATGCTGTGTATGAGTCAAGGCCTCACGTTGTCATTATTTCTTTGGATAATTCATTATACAGGATACCAGAGATATCCCCACCTACCACCACCTCTTTGATCCCTACTAAGAAAGGCATCAAGCTCATCTCCCAGACTAGGAAATTCATTTTCTATCTGATTCGCTCCCAAAGTAAGGGGAAGATCGTCACCACATCCATGACCCCCGTGAAGGGTTCCTCCACGCAGCAGCAGTAGCAGCAGCAAAGGGATACACTCATGACAAAACACAGGAACAACTTCTCCTCACCCACAGGGGTACCACACAAGTTTGAGGTGGGCGACAAAGTTCGGTTACATTTGCAGAAAGAATGCCTTACAAGAGCCCATCAGAAGCTTAGACCAATCTGACATGATCCTTACAGCAGTACCAAGGCTATGGGGAACAATGCTTTGGAGCACAACATTCCTCCATTCCTTCGCCTACACCAAGTGTTCAATGTGGACCGTCGTCGACCATGCTTCCCACCATTACTGGACACATCAGAGATTGTAGAACAAGTTCAGCAAATGGAGGAACTCAACGCAATGGGGACCATTGCTTCCTAAGGGGGGAGGAATGATCCAGGTGGATGTTGGTGGCCACCCACCTATCCCACTTGGACCCCCACAACTGTCTCTTTCAGTTTTTCAGTTTCCGTAATTGTAGCACAATTTACTATTTTTAGCAGTTTTTCGGGTCCTGAACTTCCGGAGTCGTTTTGAGGCCCTAAACGACGTTTTTTGGGAAATATTGGAGCAACATGGATCTGTACTGATGTTTCTCTTCCCAAAGTTATAGTGCTCGGATAGCTCTTTCTAATGAGCTATTGTACGCGTCAAACGAAGATCGGGTGCCAAAGTTATGACCCCAGGAAATTGATGTACCAATTTACCCAAACGGGGCCCACAATTTGGCGTTTCATCTTCTAGGGTTAAGTTTTGGGATGTTAAGGATTTTCCATTGTTTCTCAACAATAAATAGGCCTTCGAGCCTTATTGTAACGCAGTTTAGAGGCATGTAGCCACCACATCTCTTCTCAAAGATAAGCTACCATCGCCCTAGCTGGTTTATTTCCATTTCTGTTTGTAAGCATATTTTCAGTGTTTTACATTAATGAAATGAAGTATTATTTCCACTGCATCTTTGTGTATATGGTTATCTCTGTATTTTATTGCATCCCTGTTTAAATCCGGATCAAGTAGAGAGAAACAAACCATATACTAGAATAGACCAAGCACATAATTACTAATCTAGAACAATAAATGGAGACATTGCATTAGAGTTTACTTGAGGTATGTCTTCTACTAGTTCGTTAATGATAGTTGGAGTACAAGGTTGTGAACCAGAGCCATAATCTAAGTCAGAAACCACATAACGTTCTACCATAGTCATCCTAGAAACTAAGTCATCCAAGTTGTATCTTATGTCCCGGAGAATCCTTTTGATCTCCTCCTCTCCTGCAAATAGTTGATAGTGATCGGCTTGCTTGTCACATATGACCATATGCAACAAGGTCTCCAATTTCTTGTGAAGAGCTACTTAATGTAGAAAGTGAAGTCTCCTTTTCCAGAAATTTCCTGGATCCAGAGTCCATCTAAGTGGTGAACTAGTGATTTCTGAGTCTAAATGATAAGCCTGGTCCCCAAATTCTTTATCTTCCAGTTGAATAATTTTGTTTCTAACCTCGAGAGGGACTGCACCAAAATGGTAAGCCATAGAATTCCAACCACAAAGATGTTGACATTGAGAGGAATAAGCACCTACCACACCTCCTCAGCTACTAGGTTGATGGAGTCGTGGTGCCATAATCATAATTGGTGGGGCATAATAGAAAGGGGTTGACGACACAGAATATGAGAAATATAATGAAAAATCCCTGGTTGTGTAACCACCTAAGTCCAATTGTGACAGTATGAGGGAAGCAACACTTGAACGATGTATACAGGGACATGGTTGTTGAAAGAGAGTTGTAGAGAGACTTCGTCAAGATAATAATGAAGCACCCAACCTAAATTTCCATAGTATGAGAGAGGAATCACTTGAAAGGTGTAAAGAGGGACACTGTAGTTGAAATGGAATTGGAGAGAGACGTTGTGGAGGTAATAGTGAGCCAACAACCAAATATATCCTAAATCGACCAAACCTAGACCAACCACCCCAATTTGACCATATATAGATTGGACACAACTAGTTTAAGGACTTGAGGTGAGCCTATGGGCCTGAATTTTCAACCAATAATAAAAAACCACAAGGAAAAAGTTCTTGGATACCACATCCTACAGACAAGAACTAGGCAACCGAATGAATTGCCTGCAGAGTCATGGATTTAAGAGGAAGTGGAGGGAAATACAATGACAAGTTTGAAGGAAGGACATGTCATTGTGTTTCAGACAAATAAAATGAAAAACATGGGCACCTATAGGAAACAAACTTCGTGCTAGACCCAAGTAAAACCAGATGAGAATTAATATGATCCATGAAAGGAGATCAGGATGGATACGAGTAGGGTAACAAACCTTGTTGGAGTTCGTAGAGCAGCAATGAACCACTATTTTAGTTAGGTGCAATGAGCACTGGGTGTGCTTCCATGAACATGAAGTAGAGAATCCACCACCTTGTAGTAATACTCCCACACTTATAAATCAAACTCCCTACTGACGAGTATAACAGGTGAGAAGCAATGTTTGAAGGAGAGATGATATAGGAGAGACAAGTGGGTGTTGGGGCATGTTGAAAATGCAACAAGATGATGGAGCTTAGTGAAAAGAAGTCGCCTTCACTAAGTGGGCCCGCAGGCTATTTTTGGTGCAAAGTCTATTTTTAGACTATGTCTATTTTTAGACATATGGATCATGGTTTATGAGTTGCAGGATGCTATTTATGGATGATTGGTAATGTTGGTAAAAATAGATGGACTTCTATTTTTAGACATATGGGCGGAGTCTATTTTTAGACTGTCAGTCAAAAAATAGAACAGTCGAATATTATTAGCTCTTAATAATATTTGGACTATAAACATTATCTTATCCTCTTGCAGCACTTCAGTTCGAGCTACGGATGTGGCACATGCAACTGCCAGAAGGAAATACACTTTTCCTATGGGTTAGTTGAGCTATTGCATGATGGACTTCAGTTAGAACTCAAGTGATTGAGTTTGGTGGAGTTGATTGAGGAGTTGATGGAGTTGTGTTCAGTTTGACTTAGTTTAACTAGTTGTATTTAGTCTAACTGCCAAATACACTAGTGATGAGTGATGGGAATTAATTATTAATTAATTCACTAATTATTAACTCATAAATCAACTAAAGAATACATCAATTAACTCAGTGCATGGACAGTTCAGTGGAGACAAGTGTTAGAGGTGGGTGAAAGGGTGAGACTACTATCAGTTGTGACTATAGCTGTGCATGAGATTTGCACAATCATTGATTGAGATTTCCAATGAGGATTGCGCAGTACAAGCCAAGGGAATTCGAACTTGGATCTTATCTATTCTCAACTTGGATTGCGCAGTAGAGCCAGGCAAACAATGGATGAGATTTGAACCTGTGACTTGTTCATATCTGAGCTAGTTTTATGTGTAGCATGTGGAGATAGTACTAAGTACTTGTGAGGAGTATTGTACTATGTATTGTTACATGTTCTCTATCATTATAATATACAGATAGTTGGGGGTTTTCAACTGTATGCTTTCCCCATTACATACTGTGTTGATATGTGTGATTGATGTTTCAATGTGCGCATGCGATTGTTTTTAATTCCGCAAATTGATGATCAATGGTAGAGGAGTTTATGTATTATGCATGCATTTCGCAAATAGTGTATAATCAGGATAATCTCTGTGAATAAGTGTTATATTATTCAAATTTCTACATGGTATCGGAGCGAAGTTGATCATCAGATCTATTATTCAGAAAGTGATTACATTTTATTTCTTCAGGCAGAGTCTGTAATCGGGCCAGGTAGCCTCTGGATTCATCCTTCTTTTGGAAAGTGAGATATCCGGTAAATGCCCATACAGTCAATCTCTATACGAGAAATACTTTGTTCTCACGAATTTTAGATCAGAAGCGGTTGAGTTTTGAGCTGGTGGAATTCGAATTTGCAGCAATGTTTTCTTGGTGTCGAAGTTGAAATGTCTTTCAACGGATTGCCATTGGAGTATGCCCTTGAAGGCAGCTCGAATTATATTGCATGGAAAGATAGGATGGAGGCGGTGTTAGATGACAATGGGTTGAAGGAGTTCATAGATGTTGAGGTCCCAAAGCCTACTGATGCTGCTCAAGTTGAGGCTTGGAAAAAGAAGACAACAAAGTGTCGAAGGATTCTGTTGGAGGGCGTGAAGGATCACATTGTATCCAACCTGCATGAAAAGGCTTCTCCATACTTTATGTGGAAAGCGTTGATAGATTTATTCCAAAGCAAGAGCAACTAGAGGAAGTTGGCGCTCAAGGATAAACTCAGAAACATTAAGTGTGAGAAGGAGACAGTATGCCCAAGTATCTCATGAAGTTCACCCAATGCCAGGATGAGCTGGGAAGTGTGGGGGTGACTGTCGATGATGAGGACTTGGTGAGCTTGGCTCTCCTTGGTCTTCCGAAGAGTTGGCATTCCTATCAGGACTCTGTCAATGGTCGGGAGAAATTTCCAGGATGGGAGAGACTTTGGTCTGATCTTGTGCAAGAGGAGATCAGGCGGAATACCAGGGACGGATCTTCATCAAAGGCATCTGATGAAGAAAATTGCGCTTTGGCTGCCAAAGCAAAGAAGGGGAAGAACAAGAAAGCTTCTCATTCCGGTGCGAAAGGTAAGAAGCAGGACATGTCCAACGTGAAGTGCTTTCACTGTCACCAGCACAGACATTATGCCACAAATTGTATGCAGAAGAAGAAAAATAAGTAAGCTACTGGATCTGCAGTGGGAGAGGCCTTAGCCTCGCAGTTTGAGCTAGATTTTTCATTGATCGCATGCTTGGTATCAAGTGTGATGGGATCGGTATGGTTCTTGGACAGTGGTGCATCTTTTCACATGACAGGAGATCGAGATTTGTTTTCTGATCTGGATGAGAAAGATCTTGGAGTGCACATCGAGATGGGCGATGATGGTAGATACAGTGCAACCGGTATCAGTACCATTTCCTTTGAGAGGAAGTCTGGTAAACCCTTCGTATTGAAGGAAGTGATGCATGTTCTAGGATTGAAGAAGAATCTTATCTCTGTGGCGATGTTAGAAGACAAGGGATATGATGTTTTCTTCAGCGAGGGAAAGGCTTTCCTACACAGTAAGAAAACTGGAGAAACCCGGAAGATAAGGGTTTGAGTCAAGAACCTTTATCAATTGCATGTAGATGGCTGCACAACAATGGCATGCAAGGTAGAAGGATTGGTGAGCCGGGATGATGGCAAGCTATGGCACCGGAGATTGGGCCACCTTCACCATGGAGCCTTGAAGATACTGCAGCAGATTTCTATTGGGCTTCCTAAAGGCACTCTTGCGCAGTCAGATCAGTGCAAGGGGTGTACTTTGGGAAAATTTGTGAAAGCCACCTTTCACGAGAAGGATAGTCGCACCATGACGATCCTTTAGAGGATTCACACAGACGTGTGTGGACCTTTCTCAGTAGCTTCGACAGCAAAGCACAAGTACTATGTGATCTTTGTTGATGATTTCTCTCGAAAGTGCTGGATCTTCTTCATGTAGAAGAAGAGCGAGACATACTCAAAGTTCTGTGCGTTCAAAGCACTAGTTGAGAAGGAATCGAGGAAGAAGGTGAAGGCTCTTAGGAGCGACAATGGTGGTGAATTCATCTCTGGCGAGTTCAAGGACTTCTGCAGTGCAGAAGGGATTCGAAGAGAGCTCATAGCTCCCCATAACCCACAACAGAACGGGGTTGCTGAGTGGAAGAACAGAACGATCGTGGGTGCTGCACGGGCGATGTTGCATGATCAGGGCCTACCCCTTCACTTGTGGGTGGAGGCATGCAATACTGCAGTATATGTGCAGAACTGTTGTCCTCACAAGATACTTGGCATGAGTACACCCGAGGAGGCTTATTCTGGTAAGAGGCCTGATATTTCCCATTTGAGGATTTTTGGTTCTCCTGTTTACATGCATGTGACGAAGGATGCCAGGAAGAAGCTGGAGCTGACTACAGAGGTTGGGATATTTGTGGGATACATTGATACGCCCCACAACTATCGTGTGTATTTGCCAGACAGTCGCAAGACTGTTGTGCGACGGGATATCAAATTTCAGAAGGAGAAAGCCATGAAGTGTTCGCTTGAGAGGGAGCCACACTTGCATGCAGATGAGGAGCTATTAGTTCCTAAGGATGAGCTTCAGGATGTGGATCAGCCACAAGATGAAGTTCATGGAGTGGAAGAGACCACTCATGTAGCGCCAACCATCAGAGGGTGAAAGCACACTCCAGAAGCTGAGCGACTGGCTCAAGATGCAGAGAAGGTTGTAAGACCACCTACAGCACAACGCAGACAGAGACAGTCACCTGATCAGTACACTGCATACATGGATCTTGTGAGAAAATGTGTCGTGATTGAGCCATCCTCTTTCGAGGAAGCTGTGGAGGATCCTGCATAGGTAGATGCCATGGTGGAAGAGTATGATTCGATTGTCAAAACCAGTGCATGGGAGATTGTCCCAAGACCGGAGGGGAAATCAGTGGTGGGTTTGAGATGGATCTACAAAGTGAAGCAGGCAGCTAATGGGAGTGTGGAGAAGTACAAGGCAAGATTTGTTGCCCGAGGCTTCTCATAGATAGAGGGGATCGATTATGAGGAGACCTTTGCACCTGTCGCAAGGTATTCTTCCATACGGACGATTCTTGCTCTCTCAGCGCAGATGGGGTGGCACATCCATCAGATGGATGTGAATACTGCGTTCCTCAACGGAGTCATTGAGGAGGAGGTGTACATAGAGCAGCCCGAAGGTTTCGAGATCTTCAGCAGCGAGTCACATGTGTGCAGGCTCAAGAGAGCCCTGTATGGGTTGAAACAAGCACCTCGTGCTTGGTACACACAGACAGATAGTTATTTCACCGGACTTGGATTCTCCAAGAGTGAGGCAAATCCTAACCTATACCAGATTGTGGTGGAGGGTAAGTTGCTGATCATTGTACTTTATGTAGATGATTTGATTTTGACAAGAGATGAGCTGTTGATACTTTCATGCAAGGAGGATCTTGCTAGAGAGTTTGAGATGAAGGACTTGGGCCTCCTTCATTACTTCCTGGGATTGGAAATTTGGCAGCGCAGTGATGGACTATTTGTTTCTCAGGGTAAGTATGCCCAGGAGATACTGGAGAAGCTCAACATGCATGGCTGCAAGCCTATTGAGACTCCTCTTCCTGGAGGTTGGAGGAAGGAGGATGTTACTTCAACAGAGGTAGTGGATGCCACTATTTATCGACAGTTGGTGGGGTCGCTTATGTATTCGGTCAATACACGACCCGATATATGCTATGCTATTAACCAGCTTTCACAAGCTATGGTTAAGCCAACCAAGCTCTTCTGGAAGGCAGGCAAGCATGTATTGCGTTATCTCAGAGGCACATTGGGATATGAATTGTGGTACAGACAGGAGGATGAGGTGAAGCTATGTGGCTTCACAGATGCAGATTGGGTAGGGAGCCCAACGGACAGAAAGAGCACATCTAGAGGGATCTTCAGTATCGGGTCGACAGCAGTTTCTTGGTACAGCAGGAAGCAGAGATCCATGGCACTCAGTTCAGCAGAGGCCGAGTATATGGCAGCAAGTTTGGCTGCATGCGAGGCTATATGGATGAGGAAGATCCTGGTCGGGTTGTTCGGGTCACACTTGGAGCCTACTGTGATTTATTGTGATAACCAGAGTTGCATTAAACTCTCGGCTAATCCAGTATTTCATAATAGATCCAAGCACATTGACATCAGGTACCATCATATCAGAGATTGTGTGCAGCGGAGAATCATGTTACTTTCATACATTCCCACGGAGGATCAGGATGCTGATATCTTGACGAAGGCGCTCACCAGGAGAAAATTCGAATACATTGTTGAGAGGGAGTGTTGAAAATGCAACAAGATGATGGAGCTTAGTGAAAAGAAGTCGCCTTCACTAAGTGGGTCCATAGGCTATTTTTGGCGCAAAGTCTATTTTTAGACTGTGTCTATTTTTAGACATAGGGATCATGGTCTATGAGTTGTAGGATGCTATTTATGGATGATTGGTCATGTTGGTAAAAATAGATGGACTTCTATTTTTAGACATATGGGCGGAGTCTATTTTTAGACTACCAGTCAAAAAATAGAACAATCGAATATTATTAGCTCTTAATAATATTTGGACTATAAACATTATCTTATCTTCTTGCAGCACTTCAGTTCAAGCTACGGATGTGGCACATGCAACTTCCAGAAGGAAATACGCTTTTCCTATGGGTTAGTTGAGCTATTGCATGATGGACTTCAGTTAGAACTCAAGTGATTGAGTTTGGTGGAGTTGATTGAGGAGTTGATGGAGTTGTGTTCAGTTTGACTTAGTTGAACTAGTGGTATTTAGTCTAACTGCCAAATACACTAGTGATGAGTGATGTGAATTAATTATTAATTAATTCACTAATTATTAACTCATAAATCAACTAAATAATACATCAGTTAACTCAATGCATGGGCAATTCAATGGAGAAAAGTGTTAGAGGTGGGTGAAAGGGTGAGACTACTATCAGTTGTGACTATAGCTGTGCATGAGATTTGCACAATCATTGATTGATATTGCCAATGAGGATTGCGCAGTACAATCCAAGGGAATTCGAACTTGGATCTGATCTATTCTCAACTTGGATTGCGCAGTAGAGGCAGGCAAACAGTGGAGGAGATTTGAACCTGTGACTTGTTCAGATCTGAGCTAGTTTTGTGTGTAGCATGTGGAGATAGTACTGAGTACTTGTGAGGAGTATTGTACTATGTATTGTTACATGTTCTCTATCATTATAATATATAGATAGTTGGGGGTTTTCAACTATATGCTTTCCCCATTACATACTGTGTTGATATGTGTGATTGATGTTTCAATGTGCGCATGCGATTTTTTTTAATTCCGCAAATTGATGATCAATGGTAGAGGAGGTTATGTATTATGCATGCATTCCGCAAATAGTGTATAATGAGGATAATCTCTATGAATAAGTGTTATATTATTCAAATTTCTACAGGGCACACACATTCATGCCCACATTGAATACTCCAAACATGTGTGTGTTGCATTGAGGTACCACCATGAGTGAACTCGACTCTCAGAAAGCATTACCAGGGGAATGTCAAACTGAACCTCAATACCCTCCACTTGCCTTGTTTTAAATTGTTGAGATAAGAAACACCATATTGTATCTTAGGATGCTTAGTATTGCTCACTTATCAAATTTGTCTTGCCACTAAAATTCTTAGATAGAAGATGATGTGCTACCAATCATTTCGTCCAAACAATAAAAACAAGTTCTAAGATAAACACAAAGCACTTTCACTTCGCAAAAAAGGAAATCAAATGAAAAGCAAGTTTAAGAAAGCGAAACTTAAAACTTTCAAAATATTTTCTTTCAAACAACAAGCAAAGAAGTCTGTTTCAAGGAATGCTCTCAAAAATACTGACACTAATGATTGAAGAATAGGCAACCAAACACTTTTGCGAATTGACACCTTTCAACTGATGAAAACCCAACAAAAATAAATGTGTTTGAAATCGCTCTTGACAATCAAAAGCAGCAATGAAAGTCCAAGAGATCAAAAGACAAGTCTCAAGAAAGTGATAACAAACAACTTTCCGAAACGAAGGAGCAAATGGTCACAAAAATGGTTTCGTTAAGCAAACAAAAAGTCACCAAAACAAAATGAACACAAAGATTGAATCCAATCTTCCTACTCTGCCAAAACAGAGCAATCAAGATTCTTAACTAGAAATCTTGTGTGTCAAAAAACAATGACGCTTGCAATCAACGAAAACAAGACTAATACTCCTTATAACTAGAGAGAGTTCAGAACAAGATGCCCCCTGTTAAACAGAGGACTATTACTGGAAAATGACTGCTTCAAACTGACCCAAACTACCAGACAAACATTCAGCAAAAAGAAAATTTATAAATCTTGAAAATTAGATAATATACGCGCCTGCAGTGATGTGCAGAGTGCGTGTACACGCGACTGTAACTGAGGAAACCTGCGTATACGCGGGTTCACTTAGTACAACTTGCGTATATACGCTTCTGTAATCCAGAAAAACAGCGTATCTGAAGATTTTCAAGAAAAATAAAAAACACAGACTGAAAAAACTGGAAAAGCTTAGAGTTCAAGAACAGATCAGACAGTCAGAGCCAGCAAACAGAGAGGCTGAGCCTTGATTGGCTTGAAGACTACCCAAACTAGGAACAACAAGAATGTTGTTCCCCAGCGGAGTCGCCAATTCTGGTTGAAGGGAAAGTACCCCTAGGGTCCTTTGGGTTAAGACTCTACCAGACTGAACACACACACAGCCATTATCTTTACTATAAGAAAATTCTAATGTTTAGGGTACGTACCTAAGGTCCTACGTTCAAGAAGGCCTTTAGGGTCCAAACCCTTCTTGGAGTTCCCTTCTTCTTCTTTGACCTGTAAAACAAACAAATCAAAGAACACAATAGTACATGGACAAATACTTATATGAAAACCATCTTCATGCTATAAAGTTAGTTATAAAAATCTTTAAGTAACTACTTGCATAAGAATTCAAGACAAGAATCTCATAAGCACAAAGAAATATTTTTTCGGGAACCAAGACGTGTTTCTTTATATAAAGGCAAGTAAAGTACATATAACGGAAAGATTTCACCTGAAACACCTTCAGCAGGCTCCAAGCAAAGCTTCCTCCCGGATTCGTTCCAGCCTCAAGCCTCCAACAAGAGCTCCTTCCAAGTCTTACTCAATGGTGATATAAAGGATGAATGATCACCAATACACATGGAAACAAGGGTTTCCTATGCAAAATGGGGGAAGTGCAGAAGGCACCAAGGACTTCAGACCTGGTCTATGGGGAAAATCTCAGCATAATAATCTTGCTCTTCTTTTCTCTCTCCTTTAGGCCTTCCCTTTGGTGTCTTTTTATACCATCTCCAAAGTAGTTTTTTAGTTAGGAGTTGGTTGGGAACAGTTGGGCCACGGGCACTAACAGGTGATCAGCAGGTAAAATCTGCGATCTCCGCCCGAAAATAAGGAATTATTTATTCTTTTAAGTGTTTTAATACATACACGCGGGTTGGGTATACACAGACCCGCGTGTACACGCGTTTAACTCAGGGCAATGTCACGTATAAGGGATAAAACACTGTTTTTTAAATTTTGGGACCAGGTCTGGAAGGAGGGGTTGCCCTAGGCCATGAGTGCAGCATCACAAACCATAAGAGTGAGATTTGGAGCTATAACATACACCTCCACTGCATAGGTGGTAACATATTTTCGACCTCCATGGTTTGCCTCCCAATCACCCACTCGTTGCTCATGCATGGAAATCATGTGATTTGTCATCTTACCCTTCATTAAATGCACCCCCAATGGGGAGGGGTCCCAATTCCTACCCCCTTGAACACCAATGAACAATGGAGGTTTGGCCAATGACGTGCTCCCAGTCATATTGAAGCCCCCTAAGGATTTGAGGTATTTCCTCCACTAACACCTCAGCTGACCATGGTTCATCGTATTGGAGCCCTTGTGCACAACTGCCCCAATTAGCTAAAACATTTGCCACCTGATTTCCTTCCTTCTTTATGTGATGTAGGATAATGACTTAGAATGATGGCAACAATTTTGTAATTCTCATTATTATCTTGTTTAGTCTCAATCTATGGCAAGCTTGTTCCTCTGATTGACAATGAAGTAGTTTCTGGAGGCATTGTATGGAAATATAGGAGGCACCATATACCTATAAAAATTTATAGCCCTCTCGCACTTTTATTTGCAAACCTTTTTCCAGGCCAAGAAATTATTCTATGTTGTTTGTTGAGGTGCCACAATATGAAGCATACATGTGCAGAGGTTGATATGTCTCATCCCTAAAAATGCCTCCATAACCCGCTGGTCCTAGGTTCCCCTTCGAGGCACCATTGAAACTCAATACTTTGAAGTGTTATAGAGGTGGGGTGAATAAATTACTCTCATTAGGCATGAAGGCGAGCAACTTGGTGGGAGAAGGGTTAAACATTATTTCCTGTAGATCCAAGTTTTTAAAGATCATCTCCTCCAACCTTGTATTTGAACATTCTTCCTATACAAAGGATGATGCCACTAGTGTCTCCCTTATATTCTTCATTGTTATGTCTTCTTAACTAGCAACATTCCTTTTGGTTGTCTAAAACATCCTAAGGTTTCATTTTTTCCAGAGGTTCCACAAGAAAAAACAACAAGTGAGTCTCCAATCTTGTGCTACTATGGGATTATTAAACTTTTTGTATAAACATTGCATTACTATTTCTTGGATATTGCAAGGTTGAGGTGTGAGACATAAAAAATTTCTCCCTAAAATTTCCCAAACATTACGTGTGAAGGTGCGAGTTTGGAAAATATGATATAATGTCTTCTCTTCTTAAGAACATAAAAGACATATGGACAGTCCTTCATAGCCTTTCCTTCTAAGGCGGTCCCATGTAAGAGTTCTCCCATGTTCCAGTAGCTATTAAAAAAGAACTAGTTTCGACCAACTCTTACAATCCCACAATTTCCTCCACAAATATTTATTGTCTCCTTCATGGCAATCAACTAATATTAGATAGACTTATTTTAACACAAATTTTCTAATTGATTGGTGACCCCATTGGAGAACATCCCGTTTTTGTGAGACCCTAATAGGTATATGATCTAATAATTTTTGAAACTCCTTCTAGGTGTAATTTTCATTACTAGACCAATCTTCTCTGTCCTTACACACTCTCCATTCTTGATTTTCCATACTTGGTTTCTAGAAATATTCTAGTGAGTATGCCCCAAGACTCTCAGAGAGGTGTTGTATCAGTTGGAGATGTGGCAACTCATCTAAAAAGGGGTATGATTCCAAGATTCTTCCCATAAAGTTGTTGTTTTCCCATCTTTGATATCCCAAAATGTGTGTCGGTGAATGAGGAAACAACTTTACTTGCCGAGTTCCATATTGGCGAGCCTTTAATTGTTCCGTTGAATCTGAGTCTCCCCTCTTGCAATAAAAGAGGTAGGTAATTTCTCTGTCAAATCTACTTCCAAAGTTGTGATGCTCCCTCAACCCAGAGCCACCATAATTTCATAGCATATTCCTGGCTTATCAACTTGGGATCTCTTAGTCCCAAACCTCCCTTACTCTTTATTACAACTAAAGTGTCCCAACTAACCAGGGCCCAATTTCGATCTTTCGCAGTGCCTCTCCACAAGACGTCTGCCCATAGAGATCTAAAACGAGAGGAAATTGTAGTTGGGAGTGGCATAACCACTAGTTGATAATTTGGCATGGCTTGTAATATTGCTTTCAGTAGTGTAAGGTGCCCTGAGAGGTTGAGTGACCTGACATTCCAATTGGTTATCTTTATTTGAGTCCTCTCTAGGAGGTATTCCCATGTTTGTATGCAAGATCAACGATACTCCCAAATAATTGGAAGGAAGATGTCCTTTTTTAAAACCTAATACTCAAATTAGCTGTGTTTGAAGGAGGTTTGGGAAGTTAAAAAAGATGTTTTTCTTCTCTCTATTTATCAATGTACCTGATGCTTCCATGAAAAGTTGTAGAATTTTCATGATTCCACATCCTTATTTCATTGTGGAAAGCCCATATAGAACAACATCATCAAATGAAAAATGGGAAAATATATACCATACAATTTTAACCCATGAATATGCCCCAAGGAACAAGATGTTTGTATAATTATTCCAAGGCCTTCCAATGCTAAAATGAACAAGAAGGGAGATAAGGGATTTCCTTGTCTTACTCCTCTTGAGGACGGAAATGTATTAGAGGAGATCCATTGATAAGGATTGGGAAAAAGGTTTTGGAGACTAAGGAGGATACCTGCCATATCCATTGGTCAGAAAATCCATAAGCACTAAGCAACTAGAACAAAAATTTCCAACTGATATGATCATATGCTTTAGACAGATCAAGTTTAATAAGCATACATGGCCTCTTTTTCATTCTAAGTGAATTATTTCTTGTGTTGTAATGATCCCATCAGTGATCTAGTGACCCCTCTTAAAGCCAGTTTGGGCAGGCGAAATAAGGTTTGGTAGAATAGGCTTTTGTCTATTGACTATGCCATATGAAATAATCTTGTAAATGACATTGCAAATTTTTATAGGGCAAAAACCATTAGGACTCTTTGAATGGCCAACTTTGGGTATAAGAGTTAAAAAAGTATCATTAAGACCATGATGTATATTCATGGTTTGACATGATTCTTCAATAATTCATGGATTGCGTTACCCAAAAAATTCCAACAAGTTTGAAAGAAATTCGAAGTATATCCATTAGGGCCTAGTGCCTTGTTCTTCGACATACTCATAACTACCATCTCCACTTCTTGAAGGGAGGTTGGACTCATCAAGGCTACATTCTATGTAGAAGTTACTAACCTAGGGATATGTTGAGTGACTACATTGATAGTCGGTTGTTGCTGGTAAGAATATTCCATGAGCAAATCCTTGCAATAAGATATCAATTCCCTCTCGATATCCTGGTGTTGTAATTTATGGTCTCCATCCTGAGATATAATTGAGAATATTCTATTAACATGTTGACACTATTTCATAGAATTATGAAATAATTTTGTATTTATTTCACCTTCTTTTAACCATTGAATCCTTGATTCCTGTCTCTAGAACTCCTCATGTTTTCGGTGATGTTCAAATTTAACTAGTGTGATCCCCTCTTCTGCTACCAGTCCCCGAGATATTTCCTCAAAAATTATTCTTTGTTATATTTCTACCATTTTATCTTCCAAAAGTGCCTTTTCCACCAAAATATTACCAAAAACTTTCTTATTCCGTTGCTTGATTTTACTCTTTAAATCTTTCAACTTTAGTTGGAAAATGTGCATTTTGGATGTGTCTTTAATACCGAATTTCATCCACCAATTATGTAGAAGATATACAAATTGCAGATCTTGAAACTAGAACTGTTCAAAGCAAAAGGGTCGATTAAGGGAACATTCTTCTAAATCAAGTTCTAACCAAAGTGGCCAATGATCTGACCCCATGCAAGGAAAAATGGAGACTTCAAGGAAAATATCCTTTTGAATGATTCCTTCATATAGAAGAAATTTTTCCAACCAACTTGTTATCTGATGAGGACCTCCTCATCTATTATTCCAAGTGAATAAACAATTAATTGTAGGTATGTCCACTAAGTGCAACAGATTCATACAAGAATCAAAGGCTATCGATTTTTGATCCAATCATCGCACTCTTCCCTTTTTCTCTTGTAATGATCTGATTAGATTAAAGTCTCCATCGACAATCCACAAGGAGTCTTCTACTAGACCTTAATATTCACTAGTTGCTGCAGGAAGTTAAGTTTCTCCCCCCCAGCAGATGGGCCATAGACTATTGTAAGATATACATACTTCTTAATGCCTATATATTTGAATTGGCCTGTAAGAGTGTGATGAGTGGCCAACCAATTTTGGAATTGGACTTCACGAGGATTCCACCAAATTGTTAGTCCTCCAACATTTCCTTTTTCTTCTATCATCATGGATTGACACCATGTCCAACAGTATGAGGCAACACTTGACAACTTATCATTCATCATTTTGGTTTCTTGTAGAATTACAATCGTTGGTTTCTCCTTATGGATTTTTTCCCTAAGATGTCTTTTATTTACTTTACTATTCATCCCTCGAATGTTCCATGATAGAACTTTCATTGAGAGAAGTTTGCAAGTTTTATCTGAGCATCAGGTAAGGTTGCTACTTGACTAGGAAGGGTTGTGCCTTGTTTAGAGGATTGTATTGTCTCCTTGCGATTATTTTTTCCATTTTTTAGTCTCCTTAGATAGATCTTTATGTAACACATCTATTTCGGCTAGTCGTCCCCCATATATAATTGACAGGCTTTTGTAGTTTTGTTTTTCCACGAGAGATACGCATTCCCATACTACTCACGTTGGTCTTTATTCAATTCTGCAAGATCTTGTGCTATCCACTCATTTATCAAACCAAACAAATGTAATTGTTCTGCAGAGAGAGCCTAATATTCTTAAGTAAAGGAACAACTTCATTAAAGCTCGATAAGCCAAAGAAAGGATTATAATCCTCCAGTTTGCACTTTTGGGCATGTTTTTCTACTAAAGTTGCATCCAAGTTATCGATCATGTTGATATCATCTATTTTATTGCCATCTTATTCCATTTCTTTCTAGACAGAGAATGAGTTCTTTTCTTCTGCCAACATAGCATTTGGAGGAGTCTGATTCTTCTGATTGTGTCTCCTTGTAGGGACCTTTGTAAACCTATCGTTACCCGGAAGTAGACCCGCTTCCCGGTCCTTTCTATGTTGGGGACATTCCCTAACAAGGTGCCATGTTGATGACATAATCAACATCGAAATGGAACATGTTCATAGTCCAATATTTGAGTCCATATTTCACCTTAGTAATCCAACTCTATGGATTCTGGTAATGGTTGAGATATGTTCATATATACACATAAGAAAGAAAAGGACATATTTTGGCCCTACCACATCACCTCTGAAAATTTGACAAATTTCCCCAAGGCTTGTCCAATGCCTTCCAATATGTCAAGCACCTAGAAATTGATGGGAAGAGAATAAAGCCTTACCCAGACTGTGGCAACAGTAAATTCCTCCTTGTCTGGGTTAAAACATGCTTCCCAATGACAAATATATAGCCCAACATTATTGTAAAAGTACGGACCCCCTTCGAAGATACGTTCTTTGTCCTCTAAATTAGAGAAGATGACTGTGAAAAAACACTTTGGGCCTAGTCTCAAGTCAACCTCCCCTTTAGGCTGCTAGTGTTTTTGAATCCATCATTTAGCTCCCTCTTAGTGGGCCAAATTCCAATGAACTTATAGATGAAAGCGTGCTCTCTCATCTGCTTTTGATGATCCTCTAAACATTTAGAGGGTATGATAAATTTAGGGTTTGTAGCAGCCTTCGGTATATAGTGCCCTCTGAAGTTGTATTGCCGTTTGTCACCTAGGATTGGCACCTGTGTCGAACTTGAAGTCCCTAATTTAGGTCATGAATGTCTGCTAACTGAATACCTTTTCCTATAACAGTTTTCAGGAAGGATGTGAATCCTCCCCTCGCCCCTAGGGCTACTATGAAGTGAAAGACGTTACCAATGATCTAGAGTAAGGGCATATAGAAACGATCCAGAAGGGTTAGATGCGAGAATTGAGATGTAAAATCAGAGAAACAGATTGCAGGGTTGATTCCTCTTACGCACACTAAAGCGACACTGGCTATAAATGTTTGAGGAATAGAGAAACATGGATGGGAAAAGAGTTTTATATATATATAATAAATTTTATATGTTTGGAGCCTTTTTATAAAAAAATTAATAATATTTTGTATATATTATTGTTGTTGTTGTTATTAAATTTAAGTGGGCATAATGGTTAAGAGCATGTGTTTCCTCCTAAGAGGCCACAAGTTCAAAATCAGAGGGGCTAGAGTATGTATGTTTTCGTAAACTTAGCAGTTAAATCGATGCACAGAAATGGGTCCCTTGTCCCACAAAGAAGGGAGTCTCATACACCAATTTGGTATATGGCTTGGCCGTGACCTTAAAATTAGATAATAATTATTATTATTAATTATTTTTTAATAATTTTCAAAATAAAATAAAAAAAATCCTATTTTATCCCAAAAAACCATAAATCACAATTTTTTTAATACTTTATTTTTTAAATGTTTATACCATTTATTGTGAAAAGTTTTCACATTTAATAGTTTATCCAATTTTAACTTTCTAATTTAAAAAAAATTATAATATATTATTTTTTCGAAAATTACTTATTCAAATATAAAAATAACATTTCAATATAAATAAATCCAAATAAGAATATTATTATTTTAATATTTAAATTTCAATTATGTATAACAATATTAAATTTTTAAATTTTTTTTAAGAAATCAACATTTCAGTTTCTTATATTTATAAATGTAATTAGTTTTATAAAATAATAATATGAAATTATATAATTTGTTTGAATTTTTCCTAAGAGAAAAAAATTAATAATTTTATTGCTAATAAGAAAACTACAATAAAAGATATCAAAGGTATCAAAGGTATTTTAATTAGCTATATGCCCCCTTCCGCCGAAAAAAAGGGGGGGCTCTGATTATTTTTCCTTATGTTTAGAATTTTTCCAAAGGTCATCGACTCATAAAATAAAGTTGAAATAATCTTTATTTTGTAGTTTTATTTGATCCATAGTCATCTTGTTTTATGAAGAGTTAGTTTAGGTTCTTAATATACACTTATATGTAAGTAAAAAGAATCGCAATGTATCTTTTAAATATATGAGTCATGAAGATATTTAAGGAGATGCTTTTTTTTATTCAGATTTCTATACTCTTTTATCTACCTCTAACCTAGTATTTGATAGCCTACTTGTTTCCACATTCTTGTTCATGTAGACATGATCAAAATAGATGTAAGAGATTCATGATAATTCCGTTCTTAAAATAATGGAAGTAAAGAGAAGCTTTGAATGTTGAAATCCCCTTTCATATATTGAATGGCCACCATAGAATCACCAAAAATGTGGAGTTGGGAGATTCCCCTTTCCCGAGCCAAGTGCAAAGTTAATTTAAGAACCATTAGTTTGCCAAATTTGTGGGTTTCACTTTCAATGGCTGCTAAGAAGGACATGTAATGATTATTTGGTAAGTAAATAACTACTTACACACCCCCATAGGGTTGGTATCTATAAGGAGATCCATAAACAAATGCCCATCGCATGTCCCTGATTATGAGGTCTAACAAGGTCCTTGCAATCAAATATGACTTGGTAGTCAACGTGAAGGTAAAGAGGGTATCTATACATTGCAGTGAACTTTTTAGAGGAAGAGTGTCTATGTCTTTAAACAATGTTTGGTTCTTAGCTATCCAAATCCCCCAATTCATGCTGAGTGGAAAAGATTTATAGTTGAAGGGAATTGGAAAGCTAGAATTTTAGGGCTTCTTCAACGTTGTTGCCTTGGCATTTCATAGCCCTATAGCTCTATCCACTTCTTTCCATACTTCTAAAGTGAAATTTCAGAAAATGATGAGTTGAGAATTAGTTTACATTGCTTACTTGTAGAGGCAACATCTTCCTAGACCTTCAAAACTTCTTTTTTGTTGATTGTCCTAGGTAAGAGCTTAATTATTTTAAAGAAGGCACATGGAAATTTTTTCTTCTATCAGACATTTGAGTTTCCATATTCTTTTCTCCACCATATCCATAACTCATATGTTCCCTTGGGATAGTGCGTTATATCCAATCTTTGGTTCATAGTTTTCTATTGGGTTTAGGAACTAGATAGGTTGGCCATCATGATTTCAAAGAGTCCCAAAAGAACCTTGGAGCGATTTTATGCAAGATTTCTATGTTTCAACATTATCCTTTCTTAGCCCGATTTCTCTCCATGTTAACCACCTTTGTTTCCTTATGACTCAATTCTTGTGGGCTATTTGTTTTAACGCGTGGAGGTCATTTCTATGAAGCTCACAAATAAGATGAGAAAGGACTTTCTAGTTTTCCTCGCAACCAATCTAGGGATTTATTTTGTTGAGTACTTGATCTCAATATCCAATTTTCCAAATTACCAATTCCCAATTAGGGGAAACACATACATAATTGTTTTCCAAATGATTGAGGCATTTTGTAATTTCTTTTGGGGCTTGGTAATCCAATCCACAATGTATTCTTGAGGTAGATAATTTCCCTTGGTTAGTTGTGCCCAAATACTGACGCCTTGGATAAGCCTTTAGACTTTTTTAGCTTCCAACACTTTTGAGAATAAGAATATGTTTCTTAGCCCCCAACCTCCCATTGATTGTGTAACTACAGACCTTTTCCACAAGGCTATAATATTTTTCCCCAACTTCCCTAGACCAAAGGAATCGAAATAAAAGCTATTTGACCTTCTCCAAAATTCCTTTTAGGATCCAAGCTAATGACATCCAATATAGCAAGATGACTTTAAACATTTATTTGAATAGGACAAATTTCCCTTCTCTATATAACCATTTATTACACTACACAATATGGTTTATTATCATTGCTATCATATTTATTACTTACAAATTATTTAAAGTGCTTTATTATTATTATATACTTATTTTAAATTTTAATAAATATTGTATATTGTTGGCTTGGACTAAGATGTAAAATTATTTTTCATTAATTAAGAGTTCTTTTGTTTTGAATGTAAGAAAATAAATTAACAATCCATTACATGTCCTTGTATGTGGGGGGGTGGGTGGGTGGAAGGGGGAAGGGATGATGGGGAGGGAAGCGACATGTGGAGGGGGATACATTGGTCATCCCTTCCAACACTGATGTGAGGGAACATGTCAAGAAACCTTCCTTGGAGTTATTAATGTTTCCATATGTTGATGGTTCCTCCACCATGATTCATGATAAGAGGTGTCTCTCCACTACATGAGCTAGACCTTTTCTATGCTATGAAATTTACTCCACCATCGCTCTCATCTACTTTCATGATTTACTAGTATCTTTTTTATCTCTTAGTTCTTTGCCTTGTCATGGTGTCACCATTTGAATGGTATGCCTCATCAGCTAGACCTCTAGGCTATGATGCTTTGGTTTCCTCCAAGGGTGGTTATTTCCTCCCAAATCCTCCTAGATGTTGGGTTGTGTTATGTTCTTTCCACGACTAGTTAACCAGGGATTAGAGGGGGGGGCAGAGTCCCCCCTTCGTTGCGTTGATTGCGTAGCTGGGGGGGGGGGTCACAGGGGGTTTGAGGGGTGCAGGTTTTTCGCACATGGTTTTGGACGCGATGGTTTTCGGCCCATGGTTTTGGACACAATGGTTTTCGGTCCATGGTATTGGATGCTTCGGCATGTATAAATATGTATTGTAACATTGAAAGGAACATAATGAAAAATCAAGCTGGTAATCTCGGTTTTGGGATCCAGGGGAAAATCTCTGTGTATATGTGTTTTATGTGTTATGCTCACGCATTGTTTATTTTCTGTGTTTTAGAATTTGTATGCAGGTAATTTTTGTACTGGGTTAAAACCTACAGTAGCAATAGGGATGTGGAAGTTATTAATTATGTAGCCTTTCCTCTCTATTGATGTTTATTCTCCTGCATCTCTTCCTCCTCCATAAGATCTTCATAATATTTTGATTTATTTTAGAGTAGTTTCCCTTATTTACCGAATCCTCTTGGCTCCTCTGGTGGTGTTCTTATCAGTCTCCTTGACCTTCACCTTTCCACCTTCACTTCCCCCCATTTCTTAGATAATCCTTTTTAGGTTCCTGAGTTCTCACCATGCCAACACAATGTGCTAGAGGTTGTAGATGGGTGGATTACTCTAAGGCCTGGACGAGTTCGTGGGCTTGCCAACGAGTTGAAATCTTGGTCAACTAGTTCATGCCTAGATGTTTCCTTCTCTGCAAGTGGGATAGTAGAGGTAGAGATAAGCATCAGAGTTTATCACAATTTTCTCTTAAATACATATGTTCTAGGAGAAATGACTACCTAGATCCCTGTTATAGGGCATTCCCAAGGTAGACATAACCAATATATGCAAATGGTCAACCTCTACTGGCATATAAAGACAATGGGGGGCAAAGGTATATTGGACAGCCAGTTCATGCTTAGATGTTGCCTTCTTTGCAGGTGGGATAGTAAAGGCAGAGATAAGCATTAGAGTTTATCACATTTTTCTCTTAAATACATATGTTCGAGGAGAAATGATTGCCTAGATTCATGATATAGGGCACTCCTAAGGTAAACATAACCAATATATGAAAATGGTCAACCTCTACTGGCATATAGAGACAATGAGGGGAAAAGTTATATTGGACCACAATGAAGCAAAGGAAGAAATTCTTATAGTGTTGGATGAGATACTTTGTTATTGAAATTTATGGACTGTCACATGCAGTGAACTGAAGATCAATTAGACGCCATTATGGACTAGAGAAACTCTCTGGGGGAAATCAAGGAACACATAGAAATGGTCCCCTATGAGTCATCTCCTTCAACATGATTTGTTGGGTTTCTTCTAGTTCAATCTTTGGTCTTTATGTAAAGTTGTCTAATTTAGATCCTAGGATAGTTAGAGCAAATCTTAGGACTTGACTTTCATCACTTTTTGATATTTTTTTGAACTCCCATATATTGTTCTTGTAAAACTTAAGGTTTTTCCACCAGTCTAGTTTCCCTAGCAACAAACCAAGATGACCTATGTTATATTTTGATAACCCATCAATAGAATCTTTAATTAACTAAAAAAACGATTTGATGCAGATTTGGAAAAGTGGAAATTTGTTGTTACAATCCACCATGACAATAAATCAACACATCACACATTAACAGGGAATAAGTATCTTATAAATTTTACCACTTCAATAAAAAGGAAAATCACCACAAAATTTAAACAATCAATTGCTATATCACACCATTCAATTATCAACTCATATTTTAATAATTTTATGACCTCATTCAATTATTAACTCATATTTTAATAATTTTATATAGAAATATTATCCCATTAATAACACTTTGTACATCATTCAATTAAATGTTTCCATTAATGACACTTTATACACCAATCAATCAAATTTTGAATAAAAACCAAAGATTAAAGAATTTTATATTGAAATATGCAGGAGTGAGATTCGAATTCTAAATTTGGACTATTGAAATCCCACAGGATATATTTGTTTATCGTTCTCTAATATATTGTAAATTCTTTTATAGATGTTAAGTTTAATGGTCGCATAGCATATATTTTGACTTTATCAAATATATTTATCCCTTCTCCTTAGTATTATAGATTTTAAAATATATTAAGTTAAAAATATTTTAAATTTGGAATTTAAATTAATTGTAATAATTTTTTTAATAATTTAAAAATAATAATAATAATAATAATAAATAAAATTAAAATTTTTCAAAAATATAAGATTTAGTTTATATGGCATATTATACTTTTCAATCTTTACCTTTCTATTTTATTTTTAAATATGAAAATTATAATAAATTTAATTTACACAATTATAATCGTTTAATATTATAAATTTATTTTTACATTTAAATACTCTTAATGTAAAAGTCATAATTTTTTGATGCTATAAATTTATTTTTACATTTAAATACCTTTAATTATAAAAGTCATAATTTTTTTTATGCTATAGATTAAACTCTTATTTTTTTCTTTAGTTATAAAGACGAATAAGAATGAAATTTCACTAATAATATTTTTATAAATAAAATTTGAAAGCATTTAAAATGAAATTTACTCAATAATATTATAAAATGAAATTTACTCAATAATATTTAACTTAAGATATACTAACCCAAATATTCTAACACAAAGTTTAATTTGTAATATGTATATCCATGTCATCACCTCTTCACGCATACCTCCAAGTGTCCCAATTGCTACCTTATCAATGATGTCCAAATTAAGGGGGAAGTGGTGGTAAGTTTGGGTTTGCAATATGTGTATGTCACTCATCAAGTTGTCATAAAGGTTCATGCGGATGGGAACGGGTTAGACTCACCTCAAGGCGAGGGGAAGTCTTATGGAAACAGAACTTTGTCAATATTATTTACATAGAAAAAAAATGGGGTTTTGGGTTTATATATATATATATATATATATATATAATAATAATATGTTTATGGGGTTTTTGGTTTGTGATATGTATGTGGAAATCATGTTTAGTTATTATAAAAGTTTGTGAAAATGAAATTTAGTAAATAGAAAATGTAAAAATAAATTTGGTTTTAAGATATATTTTGGTTATCATTTTTTATAAGATATTTTATTTTTAATATCAAATAATAATGAGCATTGTAAATATTCATTGAAATGATATCAAAGAAAGTTATATAGCTAGTGTTCTCTGTCATTTAGTTTAATTATTGAATTTTGAAATGTGAAAAAATATTGTTTATTACTTGGAAATTTACAATACATCAAACATGTTTATAATATCTAAAGAGTAGCCAACAATAACAAGAAGATAAATGTGTGAGGTGGATAAGATTACTACTTAAATGTAAAAGTCTCAATGTTATCTTGCATTGGAATTCTGCCAACTAGAATTACAATATATATATATATATATCTATATATATATATATATATATATATATATATATATACATCAATTTCTATTTTTTACAATATTACAATTGCACAAATACATCCGAATATGCTAAAATATACTCGTATCTAGTAACTCTGTGGCAAAGACCATCTTTAAGAAAGATGGGCATATAGATTTGAAGGCATGACCATATTGCCTTCATTCATCAATCTGTAATAGCGTTGAACCATTAGAATGTCAAAAACAAAATTTCCATACTTATGATTGGTTGACATCAAAGTCACATTATGATGATGATGATGATGATGGTTAACGTCCACTGAGACCAAACTTTGTTCTATCGGACCTAAAGAAACGAATTAATTAGTTTGATTTAAGATTTTATTCCTATGCTCAAAAAGCTTGGAGAGAAGCCTCCCAAGCTCACTGTAATTTTGACAACGTAAAAGGCTAGGATGCTTAGTATTGCAACAAAGATTTTGAAACTGAGATCTAATGTGGTTGTACGCGGGGCACTCTAAGAGGAAGTGATTTTCATCCTCGATTTTCGTATTCTCATAGAGATGGTAGAACCTTTCCATCCATGGTGTTTTAGGAATTGCCCAACCACCCGTTTCACTATGGAGCTCATGAGAGTTCGTTCTTATCTTGGCTATATTAATTTTCTTCTTTGAGCTAGTTAAAACAGAGAGATAATTTTGATCTTCTAAGGTGGGCTTGATGACCTCCTTATAATATCTTAATTTTCTTTTAGCTGCTAAATCTTTCTCACACCACATTTTTTCTTTGAACTTAGAAGTAACGATATTTTTAATGTTATTAATGTTTTGCAATGCAACATTCTCGTCGATCTCCCAATGGTTTAACCAGACCTTGGTGTCTTTATACCAACCTCGTTTGAGCCTTAGGTGGTTTTGGTTGGAATTTAAAGCTAGCTTAGGAAGTCTATGGTCTCCTATGTTATTGAGTTTGTGCTTGTACAACAGAAGCCTAGTCATAGCTAGGCTCTCGATAGGGGAAAGACCCACTTCTATAAGGACAATAGGATAGGGTGTGTTTCTTTTAATTTTGAGGTTATACGTTATAAAATGCTTCTGGATTTGCTCAATCTTTCTCCAGGATTCTCTAGAGATGCTACAACCCCAAACCTCACATCCATATAAGATAATCGAAGTGACTAAAGTTTCAAAGAGGAACTTCTTTCTATCCCACATTACGAGGTTTGTCGTTTTACAATTATTTTCAAGACCAAAATAAGCTTTCCATCCCCCATTAATCCTTTTCTCAATGCTATAGTTCCAGTTGAGCTTGTGATGAATATCAATTCCTAGGTACTTGTAGGAAGACACTTCCTCCAAGTTACTATTGTCATACATAAAATTAGCGTAAGTGTCCTTCTTGGATTTGATAATCATAACTTTTGTTTTGTCAGTGTTAACAATCATACCCATGGTAGAGCAGAAATCCTTAAGAAGTATAAGTTGCTTATCAAGATTAGATGGGCACCTTGCGAGAAGAACAATATCGTCAGCGTAGAGAAGAAGGATGATGACTATCCCAGCTAAGATCGTGCCAGCACATCTTGCTTCCTCTAAACAGCCTTCTAGCTTGTCAATGTAAATGCCAAATAGGGTAGGGGAGAAGGGACAACCTTGTTTAACTCCGATATTACACTTAATATCTTTCGACGACCCTATACAAATGTAATCATTTCAAAATAATAGTTGAACCAATTATATTTAAAATAAATAAATTTACATATTATGAGAAAAACCCCAGTTTGTAATGCTAAACCATAAAAAAGTTGTACATTTTTTTGGGGCAAATTTACTCATCTACATTAATAAATTTGTTTAGAAATACTATCCATAAATGGAGAAGCATCCATTGAATTTCTCTGCTAGATATTCTTTTGAAAAATGAATAAATAAATAAATCATATAACACCATATTAATTTAAATAATAATAATATAAATTTATATAAGTGGTAAGTCAATCATTTTTAAAAATGTAAATAAAATACTAATATATATGCCAAATTATTAAAAGTTGTATTTTTTTTTAATTATTATTTAAATTAATAATAAATATTGATATTTTATTTTTATTTTTTTAAAATTAATTATTATTTATATTAATAAATTTTAAGTAAAATAGATAATATTCTTATTTTGGATATTTAATTAAATTTGATTAATGAAAATATAATAATTTATAAAATAAGAATAAAAATTAATTTTATGATAATTATTTTATTATAGAAAAATATTAAGACATAATAATATAGAAATTCGTCACAGTTCATCATCACCAAAACAAAATGCCTTTGGAAAGAAACTCTGGGGGAACATTTGCCGGATTTGAATTTGAGCCAGCAAGACTTAGAATGGGGTACCTCGATGGACCTCCATTTCTTTGGCGAAACAAGGCATCACAAGGTCATAAAAGAGTGGCAATTTAGAGGGAAGGAGAATGATCTATCGGATTTGCTCCTCAGGCAATCCAGATTCTCTTTGTTCTTCGATGGAGCAGCAAAAGGCAATCCTGGATTGGCTGGGGCAGGAGGAATTATAAAAAATAAAGAGGGCATAACTATGGCAAAGTTCGCTTGGGGATTAGGGCAGTCTACCAGCATGCAAGATGAAGCCTTGGCACTTCTGCAAGGTCTTAAGCAAGCAAAGTCTATTGGTCGGTCAGATGTCAGTATTATAGGAGATTCTCAATCCATTATCAAAGTCTTAGTGGAGGATTCCTCTCCTGTAGACATCAGACTGGCAAGAGTGATTTCAAGAATCAGAACCTTGGTGAAATCTTTCCGGACTACAACCTTCCTCCATGTTTTGAGGGAAAATAATAAAGCTGCTGATTTGGAAGCCAACAGGGCAGTTCCACTTCCCGCTGGCTGTCTCTTGGCAGACGGAATTGAGAACTGGGACTCCATTCCATAAAGATTGTCATGTTTTTCTGCATTTTACTGAATCAGTTTGTTTGTCTATTTAAGATAGGGAAAATAACGGAGATAGACTCGATAGTCTCGAGTAAATCTTGCGGTTTCCCAAGTTTTGGGGCCTTTGATCAATTAGTGGAAGAAAGTTTAAGGGCTATGCCCGATCAAATGTAACCGGTGAAAGGCATTTTGGCCAAATTCTAATATAAACCCATACCCGTTCTTGTAAAAAAAATAATAATATAGAAATTCGAATCAATAAACAAATATTTTATTAGGAAAATAATATTATATATGAATGTAGGTTTTCAAAAGAAATATTACAATAAAAAAAATTAAAGAATTTTTTAAAAATATTAGGTTAATTTGAGTATTATTTAAATATAAAATATATAATAGAAATATAAATTTTATATTTAATAGAAATAGTTTTTTTTTCACCTTGAAATAAAAATAATTATATAAAATTTAATAATAAATTTATATATATATATATTAGTTTATATTTGTTTTTTATAATAATTTTTTATTTTATAATAAATTAATAATTTTTTATTATTAAATTTTTTTATGTATATATAATTATCTATATATGAATTTATCGTATTTGGATTTTGAGAATAACCATTAGTTTGTGAGAATAGCTGGCAGCCACTGATCTGTGATATTCAGAAATTGGAATGTTAAATACAACATGTGCAGTAAGTATCATGGGCTTTAATTGCTTTTAGGACAAAAGAATCTTAAAAAGCCATTGAAACAAAATAATGTAAATTTTTTTGTATATGTTGTTTAATATCAATGTTTCACTGGTCACAATGGAACCTCTTGGGATAATATATTTCTTGGAATGATATATTTTATTGATGGACTTATTACTATTAAAATTATGTAAAAGATTAGACCCTTATTTATTAAGAATAAAATATTATAAATATATGTTTTTTTAAATTAGATGAAGATATATAATCATTATTAAATCGGGCACAACATTTATTTTAAATTAAAATATTTTTGACAAAAATATGTGTAATGTATGTAATTTACTCAAAAGTTTTTAAATATTTATTTAATATCTTTAATTCATAAAATCGGCATAAAATTTGATAACTCAATCTTTACATAAAATTAAATTAATCGTAAATTTCGTCCAACATTACACAATCATGATTACACAATAGAAATAAATAAAAATAAAAAATTCATATTATAATATTAATTTTATATAAATTTTTAGTCAAATAAGAAATAATAACCGATCAAATTACTAATCCATCAAGTTTTTTCAGAAGAAAAAAATCTGAATATGTTATATTGAGATCATATAATCAGTTAGATTACAAAAAAGGATGAAAATTGTTATATCTGTCGATGATTCTGCATGAATCACAATCCTTAGTAGGAGACCAAGGAAAAACTAATCCATCAAGTTATCCTTCAAATTATCTACTATCTATGGCAAGGATCAAACGACTAATCCATCAAGTTATCCTTTAAATTATCTACTACCTAGGCCAAGGATAATAATAACGATCATTGTAAACATTCATTGAAATAAAATTTTAATGATTTCCATAAATCACTTAAAGAAAAGCCACAAATGAGTTTATTTAGGAGTATGTATGCACTAAAAACCACATACGCAAACCTATCAGAACATTTTAGAGGATAGATTCAATCGTTTCGATTTTTTTTTAAGAATTTTAGATTCAGCTGATTGTACAAAAAATTAGAGTATTTCATAAAGGTTAAAGTTTAAACTTAAACTAGTATAGATTCATATTTTGAATGTATCAGGTTTCTAAAAAAAATTAATGTAATTTTTTTTTTAATCCAAACATGATTTATTTATTTATTATTTATTTATTAGATAAATTTAAAAGTACAATAGATATATGTTGATTTTGAGCAACACGATAATAAAATATTGAATTATATATCCATAAGACTCTCCATATTATTAAATAATAATTTAATTATTAATAATTTAAGAATCATTAATTATTATTAAATAATTATTATTATTATTAATTATAAATTAATAAATAATTTGTAATAAAAATATGTATTTAAGACATGTATCTATAATAAATTTATAATTAAAATAATAAATAATTATTATTTATGAATTAATTAATAATTTATAATTAAAATATGATTTTAAGATATGTATTTATAATAGCTTTTCCAGAACGAAAAAGCTGAATGATATTATATGAGAGATATAAAGGTTCAAAAATTACATCTGAAAAAACCCCATTTGAAACTAGTCAAGATGGAATCATCATGGGAGTATTCCCGCTATCAGATAAGGTAAAACAAGCTGTGACAAAATGTTCTGGGGGATCTCCAATGAAAAAAGACATGTGATCATAGAGAAACAGGAATCATATGCATGATCAGTAGCATCATATACACCATCCATATACACAAGATAAACAAAAGCAGCCACATAAAGATCAAAAACGTGTCCATGGAAACCTGTGAAGAAACAAAAAATGAACCTAGAAATCCGGCATATTAAATTCTTGGATCTGATAGCTTTCTCCCTCAGTTAGAACCTGCAAATACCATAACCCTGTAGCATCATGAAGACCTGTTTTAGACAGTGAGTCTGCCAGATAATTTTTGTCCCTGCGAATATGGTGAATAGAACCTCCAGCCATGGAATCCCAGAAGAAACTGATCCTCCCCATCCAGCCAATCAAATGTGGCACTGTAATATGGTTCTTACCAAAGTTATAAATAATTATATAAATTGATTTATAATAATAATATTAATAAAAAAAATAATTAATTATGAATTAATAAAGAATTTGTAATTAATAAATAAATAATAATTAGTAATTAATAATAAATTATTAACCATTATTATTAATAATAATAAGAATTATCAAAGA